>CM068376.1:352629109-353229109 GCA_034769895.1 Magicicada septendecula | reverse complement strand
GTTAACGCTGAAGGAATAAGTAGAAAGAAGTAGTTTCAATGGAAATATTTCATTTCGAAAATGATTGTAAATATAAATCTTAGAACACGGAAGTCATGTATGGTTCTCCATACCGATATTTATTTATATGTCATGTGTACTATGTTATCGGCAACAAAGTAGTTTGTTGTTAAAATTCCTTCCCGGGCTGTTTGGCGTGGTCCAATGTTTTCTACAAAACCAGATGTTTTGGCAATGCTATCGACTGTCATCATCAGTGAAAATCGAGTGCGCTAACGTACACGTTAGTGAACACAGTGCTATGGTTAAGGCTGAAGAAAAAAGTAGTTCTATAGAAATATTTCAGTTCGAAAATGATTTTAAATATAAATCTTAGAACATGGAAGTCATGTATGGTTCTCCATACCGATATTTCTATAGTGGTGTGCAACAGTCAGGGCCATATTTAGGCATGTGCAACATGTGCAGGTGCACAGGGCGGCAAAATTTTGAGGGCGGCAAAATATAGCTGGTTAAAGAAAAACATCGCTTCATATCATTATAAAGCCCGAAGTAGATTAGCGTTCTGGCTCTGGCATTAAAATAGTATGGTACTATTAGTGCACCACTTCTATTCGAGATGGCAGCACCTATATTGAAATTACTCTGGCTAGACACCCGTGGCTTGTACAACTACGCGGATGCAGTAGTGTGCATATTCTTTGGTGTGTATGTTGTTATTAGTTCAGAGTTAAGTTGGCGTTTCATCGTTCCATGTGGTTCCAACTTGTTATTAACTTTCAAAATCAAGGCATTTTATACGATACGCCGAGTATTTTAACTGTTGACAGTGAATTATTCAGTTTTAAATATTCTACAAAACAGTATTTCTATAGGTTTTTCCGTTAAGATATAATAGCTTAGGAACGGTATGGATGGGCGATCTAGGTTAAGTGGTGCTGCATATCGCAAGAAAGCTGAGGAAAAAAGACAGAGGGAGAGTAAAATTTTGCAGAAAATACCTCGACTGGACTCATATTTCAGTGGTGAAAACAAAAGTGAACAGTGTAGGCCTGAAAATTCGGGTGAAATTATAGTGGAAAACAGTAAAGACAATGTGGAAGTCGAAAATCTCGAAGTACAGGAACAAGCTACGCTCTCTACAGAAGTGGATTTTGCAGTGTCTATTCCTAGTAATGATCCATTCTATTGGGAAAACACTGACCACACTCGGGATTATTTGATAAAAAATGGTATTAATCAAAACAAAGACGCCATAGAATCAGACATCACTGTCAGTCTGGATTTTGAGGAAGTGATAAATGCATTTGCAAATGCAAAAGTCAGAAGAAAGTCATTTCTCTAAGTTTGGTAAGTTTCACAAAATGGTTATATCAAATTGCAGTGTTTCTACCATATACATTTGACTGACCAAATTGGATGTTTCAGTGATATTTTTAACTGAGGTTATTAAACTGTAGTGATTATTTTCTATGTGTTTACCATATATCGTCTTCAGAATAATGGATAAATGTTTAACTTGCACCTTTGTTTCATATATTGTGTATTCAGTTAAGTTTAAATACTGTCTATAATACAATTTAAAATTGAAGTAAGTAATTAAACAATTTATTGTCCATAGTCTGTAAACAAATAGCGACACTGAAGTTTAGCTCAGGGAATAGGGGGCGTAAAATTAATGACTGCACAGGGGCGTTATACATCCAAAATACGGGCCTGGCAACAGTGTTAATCCTGTTGATGACTGATCAGTTAGTGATGTGGTACAACTGACTATAATTAGAACAGTTGAGTTCTGGTGCAGGAACATACACATATCAGAACACAATAAACAAGAACAGGAAAACAGCAAGCAAGAGTCTCAAGTGTTGTAAAGGAGAATCTCTTCTACTGTTATGTGATGCATCAAAGTGAATTGTTATAATAAGAATGTTATATATCAAGTACTGTGAATTCCAAGAAACTTGGTACAGCCATTCAAAGTGATCAGAATATAAAATTGAAGTTACATAAAGTGCAATGTTTATCACTCAAGAAAAGAAGTTTTACAAACGGTTTTTCTGTTAGATATTTTCAAATTCTAAATAATTATATGTACTTGTTAACAAATATTTGTGGGAAATTTTGACATCCCAGGCCAGTGGGCAGACCTGACTTATGACCCCTTGTAATCCACAGTATTTTGTGTGTGCTAACAGAATTTCTTTTAATAATACTGACTTAAGTTTTCATACAATTTTCAAAAGGTGTACATAAGTGGAATAAGTCATGACCAAGAAGAGTAGGCCTACTAAATACATTAAGCACAATTGGAATAACACTTGCAACTTTGAAACTGAAATATATGCATCATTTGGAACTTTTGTGAATGTTACTGCAATTTTTCCAACAGTATTTTCAAGAATTTTGTAGTATTTAGAAATCTATTTCTGGAAATCTTGTATAAAATAAAAGTTTTAAAATTAACTTAATTAACATGACATTAATAAAATTATTTTCAATTAATTTCTCATATTAATTTGTAAAGTACTAATATCTCTAAAGCATAGGTCTGTATTCGTTTCTTTAACAGCACATACGTGTTTGTGCATGCACATTCACAAACAGAGTAGTTAGTATTTTCAGTGTACTACAATCTCTATATTAATATATTCAATACTTCATTAAAATTTGTATCATAACCCTAATTACTTAAAATTAACTAACCATCTGGCCAAATAAACATATTCTTTTTCATATCAAAGCACTTACTGCCAGGGAATTGCAAACTCAATAAATGCAATCTTTTATGAAGGTGGCTCACATATCTATCTAGATTCTGTGCTGTTGTGTAAGACTGTTGTTTAGTATAATACTGACTCACATTATTTTAAATGAGATAACAGAAGAATCGAAACAAATCGTAAGCTAATATTCAACTTACTGTTTGTAAATTTATATAGTGAAGCGAATGGAACCGCCTGGAACAGCCGAGTGCGTCTTCCACCCATCCCCCCTTAGGCTTGCAACTATAGCTTCAGTCAAGGCCTTGCTATAGTACGTTCAAGAGTATTCTGGAGAATACTTGAAATGTGCATTAGCACTGTTAGTATAGAAAAATTCTAGAACATGTGCGCTGCATATATAAAACAGAGGCTGGCTTTGGCAGATCAGTTGTGTTGAACGATTTTCCTTAGTGTGGATCGAGTGGCGGTTTGAAGGAAAGTGTTATTGTGTTATAATTAGTGTGTAACTCTACTATTTGACTTGGATTATTGTATAAGTTGATTACAAACTGTTCTTTGTGATTAATTAAAGCTGGCGATTAGTGACCTCATTGGTGTCTGTATTTTCTTTTTCCACTGTACCATGCAATGATCATGTTATATGTAACATGATATATGTTATGAAAGAACTTTGTTTAAAGATAGATTATCAAAGTTGCAACAGAGAGCTTTGTTATGGTCTTGGACTCCATTATAGAAGTTTAATAACCCATATTTGGTTATATACTCTAAAAAAAAATTGTCACACTACCTTATAACTAATTTGTTGTTTTAAAACTCTTGAAATCAGTTTTCTTCTTCTGTTGTACGGCATTTGTGAATAATTTGTAGAATATAGTGGAACCTTGAAAATTCGGATCATCTGGGATTGGACCCCATCCAGATTTTCAATTTGTCTAGATTTTTGAAATATACTTTGAACTGCTAGAATTTTATGTAGGAAAGCATTATAATCCATTTTTTATTCCTATTGAATGGATGAAGTGTTATAATTAAGTATGTAAAAAGTTAAGAAGAACAGTTTTAAATTTCACAATGAACTCCCACGTGCGTACACAATAGCACTGTTTTAGTGATTTAATAAAATAATCAAATCACTAAAACAGTGCTGGGAGTGTACAGAGGTGCATTTGCCACGGCTGATTGGCAGGTTCCAATTTTTTGATGTTTGTTCACATTCCAATTCTCTGCAAGTGGTGTGGGATGAAGTCGCTATGTATTTGCTTACTTTGAAACCTGGGGCAGAGGTTTCATGGTGGGAAACAAGATTTTTTAAGCAGAGGAAACCAGTTTACACCAGTTTTGTCACATAGTACCGTCACATAGTACACATCGTCTCTGCTGAAACCATTTTTAACAACCATATCAAGAACTTTTAATCTGAATGGTTGGGCAACATCATGGTCTGAAAATAACTTTTCTCCTTGAATTTCAAATTCTTGGATCCTGTGCCGTTTTTCTTTTTAAATTATGTAACCACCATGCACTAACTTTGAAATTGGCGGGCCCATTCAAGGATTTATTGAATTATAGTGCCTTTTCACACAACATAGGAGCTGAAATGGGTTTACCCCGTTTACCCAAGCTTCTTCTCTATGTAAATGGCATCTTCCAAAGCTGTATTATTGGCCTTCCGCAACGTTTTTCTGTTTTGAGATCTCTCTTCAGAATCCAATTTTTTGGCATATCTTTCCAGTTTAACTTTTTGTGCTTTAATGTTACTTATGGTTGAAATCCCCACATTGTAGATTTTAGAAAAAGATGCCTTACTTTCACCTTTAAATAATCTATTCAAAATAATTTCTAAATTAGTTCAATTGTTAGAAGCACACATTGTTCTTTCCACTAGCTTTACTAACAGACGTACAAGCCATTCTGAACAACACTAAAGTATCTGCGCTCAAACAAATATTTATGGTGTATTGAAATTAATAACATAAACAAACGTATAAACATGAACATTTATATAAACATTTAAAGGTACACAACACTGCACAATAACACGATCATGCAAAAGACTCAGAAGTGACTGACTGAGTGCGTGACAGGTGCAGGTAAGTCCTTGAGTGGAGCGAGTGCAGATGAGTAGTGTGACTTATTACCCTTCTTGTGACTAGCCACAACGGTGCGCTTACGGAAGTGGCAAGTGCTAAAACCACATTCAGTCTGGACTCGGTAAAACAATTTATATTCGTTTTTGGCGGATCCGGATTTTTGAGGTCTAAACTTTCAAGGCAGTACTGTAGTACACTTTTAGGATTATCTAAATTGTTTTCATTTTCTTTCTTGGACATTATGTTCACAGATGGATGGGGGTTATGGAGATATTTTATGGATACAAAAAAGTTTGTATCTCCAGTACATGCAAATGCTTCTGTAATAATTCTAAAACACTATTACAGGCACAAATACCTGAGCTAACTATTACTGTCACTTTCTACCTGATATTTCCTTCCATGAAAATTGTTTTCTGGCTCTGATTATGTCTGATTTCCCTTGCTACAGGAATCTTGGAAAAGATGGTCTAGACTGATGTATTTAACTTTGCAAACTAAGTGCAATAAACTAAATGAAAACTAAGTGCTATGCTTTTAATAAAACTGATATTTTTTTTCAAAAAGTACAAATAACAAGTAGAACATCGATCAATGTAGCACCTTGTTCTACAAAGCTGAGCTGTGATTGTGTGCTGATGCATGGACACTGAATAACATGTACCATTGGTACAAAAACAGTTGAGTCCTGTCTTGACAAATCTGTTTGTACTGTATATTTATGATTCTGTTGACTTGAAAATGAATACTTAGAATATTCTTGGATTTCGTTGTCCATGACGTGTCCGTTACTTAACTAAATATCACTAAAGTATTGACGACTCGGAACACTAAGTTTTTTATAAGTAAAAACGTAAAGTTTACCTTACAGCCTAAATCGGCTTTCACCTTTAGAAGAACAGACACCACTACAGAATCTACCTTTGCAAACCACCTCATTGAAGCAAACCACACATATAAAAACATCGACAATAACATGAACATTCTACACGTACACACAAAAGGCCGAAAACTAGACACTCTAGAACAATATATAAACACACAAAAACAAATAATAACGACATCCTAAACGAACAGACACAATTCAAATCGCACGCATTATTCGAACACATCTCACCACACACACACAGCTTCAATCTTTCGAATAACTATCCCGTCGCCAACAACAAGACGGACAACGCTACCTATGGCAGCCTCTGATGAAGCCTTCTAAAGGTGAAAGCCGGTTTAGGCTGTAAGGTAAAACTTTGCGTTTTTACTTATAAAAAACTTAGTGTTCCGAGTCGTCAATAGTTTAGTGATATTTACTTAGAATATTTACATGAACTAACTTGTTGGGAAGTTTTAATATAAGATTCAGTATATTATCCAAACCTGTACAACCTGACCAGAATAGTTTTTAATACAAACAGTTTTAATCTACATACTAGCAACATATTTGCAAAAATATATCTAGATTTCAACATTTTTATAAATTTTACATACATTACAACTTACATTTACATACTTTACATTACTTATATACTTTACAATATATATTGTAAAGGGGCATTTTACATAAAGAGGTGCAAAGTATTATTTCTGTTAGTGAAACAGACTGCACAGCACTGTGTGCGTGACTTAGGCATGGGAAAATGTGTTGCCCAGACGAGTAGGAACTGAGTAAAAGCTATGTGAGTTATCTTGTAGCTAGTGTGGGACACAGGAATTGCTTCCTGCTTGCCAGCTGCGAGATAACTCATGTAAAACAAACATGCCTGATTGCATCCGGTATGTTTTGACTTCTACTTTCCAGTTATGTACCTCTGAGCATGGTGCGTTCCTGACCTCAATAGTTATACAATGTTTGTAATTTACATTTTGTTTAGTTCTGTTACATTTTTTGTAAAAATTATGGATTGTAAGAGAAACTGACAGAAAGCGAATTTGATTACTGTGATAATACGAGTGATTCTGGAGTGGAAAGACTTTGTGGATTCTGAATCAGACAACTGCAAACCTTCTGATGATTCAAGAGACTGTGAAGCTGTCTGAACATGAAAATACTCTGAACTCTGGGCAGGCACGTTTTGTGAATACCTGGAATGAAGTAGCACAAGATCCGCTTCAATTTACTTTTCAAGAGACTGTGGGTTTGAGAATGTCAGACACTAGTGATATGAGCACTGGGAAGTTAGTAAATATTTTTATTCTGAAGAATATCTTTCTTTATTGGTGGAACAAACTAATTTATATGCCTCACAAGAAATTGAAAAACATGGGCAAGTATGAAGACTGAGCAGACTATCAAGATAGAAGGAAATGGATATTTCAAAAATGAAAGTTTTTGGGAACTTTTTCCACACATGGGTCTGTTACACATTACTGGAGTAAAAGTTGTACAAATGCCATGTTGTGGTGAGGGCTGATTTTCAACCATATAAATACTGTAGTGTTATAAATAATAATTATACACACATAAAAACTTGTGCATCAACGATTTGATAGTGTTGTGACGAGTGGGACTGTATTTCAGACAGAATATGAAAAGCAAAAAATACAAATATGGACTGAAAATTTATGAACTCTGTGAATCTATTGGTATAGTTATCAAAGGTTTTTAAATATATATAAACACTTGGTATGTTCCACAGTTTTTTATTTAACTCTGACAGCTGTTTCAATTTCTTAACCTACTGTTAAAGAGGCGAGTGAACAAATAAACCACAGATGTAAGGGTGGTGAACATCTGTTTCGGACATTTATCGAAACATATGTGGGGTGTGAAAATGAAGGGGGGGTTGTAGGAGCTAAGGGAAGGTCAAGTGTCTGTAAAAACTAAATAAAGTCTGAATGCAAAATATAAAATTAACTAAACTAAATAACAGCTTTTAATAAAGGGGATACACTGAATTCAGTTTGTTCATTTGTTAAATTTTTGTTATTTTTTATTGCTTTTCAATTTCTAGAATTTCTAAAAAATCCATTTTTTTACCTTTTTGTATGTTGTGCAGTAGTGTTGTTTTTTTTGTATCTATGAAGTGATTGTGTTGTAAGGAATGATCTGCAAAACCTGTATTGGCTGTATTAGTTAAAATCGCCTTGTCATGTTCAGACACTTAGCTCCTTACAACCCCCCCCCCAATCTTCACACCCCACACGTTTTGATACATGCCCTAAACAGATGTTCAACACCCTTACATCCTCTGTTTATTTGTTCACTCATCTCTTTGAGAATGCCTTAAAAAGTTGAAACAGCTGTCATAGTTAAATAAAAACTGTGAAACGTACCAAGCGTTTATATATTTTTAAAAACCTTTGTATTAATATGTTTCACCAAGTGTCCAACTAGTCATCAATTAATAGATATCAAAATGAAAGTTTACTGTGGTAAATTAAACAAATGTGAACAAAGTACCCATGTGTAGGACATAAACGTAGGGTAGTGTCAAACATAGTTCTTAATTTGATGGAGAACTATTTAGATAAAGGTTATGTACTCTATATGGACCGCTTGGTTTCTGTCTTCTAACGCGTTTCGGATTAGATTTAATCCATCATCAGAGTAAAAATTCGTCAGTTATGACTTCGTTAAAACATTAAAAAGACACCAAAATACATCTATGTATATGTTGTACAAACACAGCTACGTACGCGGATGTGAGTGCGCACTCGACACCGGTTGACGACGTACTGCACAGTTTATTTACGTTATCATGTTATCTATTGTTGTGTTGGGGCGTGTACTCTATGGTTATGTTATCTATCATCTTAATGGATATAATGGATTAAATCTAATCCGAAACGCGTTAGAAGACAGAAACCAAGCGGTCACAGTGACGAATTAAGGTAAAAAATTTTAATTATAATAATTGTGACGCGGATACCAGTACAATGACTTTAAAATCTATATGGACAATTTTTATAACTATGTTGACCTCAGTGTTAATAACATGTTTTTCAACCACTTTAAAGGTAGTGATGTTGATTAGTCTTAACTTGCTTTTTCTTTTGTATGAAGCAGACTTAACCCCCCCCCTCTGAGACCAAATTCTAGATACATCACTGTTATGTAGACAGTATTTTGTGAAAGATATAACTATTTCTATTGTTGTACTGTTATCTATTTTATATAAATAGAGTAAAAAATGAGTCATATCCATACTATAAGGCCTACTTGCTACATCAGGACAACAGAGATTACATGAATGAAGAATGGTGACAAGCGAAGAAGACAAAACGTAAAATGGTTCGACTAGGAGCTCAGCATGTTTCACTGAGATGGAGAAAACTTCGAGACTACCCAAACAGAAGTTGTTTATGTAGTAAATGACATGACTTAATGATGTAGGATTAGATAACTATGGAGAGGAGCAAATTACTTCCCAATGGTTGTTGCCTTATGTTGTACTTAATCATTACGTTTCACATGTTATATTGTGTTTGTAACCATGTCTATGAGTTGAATATTTATATAAACGCTGTTTACTTTCATGCAGTCTGACCAACTCTGTACCTCACAGACCTTAACGTCAAAATGTGTATGTGGGGGGGGGGGTGACAACAGGTGTCAATTAAAAAACTCTCCTTTAAACTCTGAGTTACTCATATTTCACTTGCATCTTTGCAGATCATAAACAATTTCAACCTTTCCTCACCTTCTGTCTTCCCTTAACTTATGGCTCTCTGAGTGCCAGGATGATGCCTTTTGACCTGATTATACATGTCCTTTCTCTAGTATTCACTACTAGCTTATCTTTACATAAATATTTCCAGTTTTGTTCCGCATTGATAAATTGTTCCTGTTTCGTTACATGCCTTAGACTCTGTCACCATTTCTTCCAAGTATTTTCAGCCCCAAACTCACACAAAACAGGCATACTCTATTCGTTAGTAATAATAATTTTAAGCAGGCGGGGAATCCCCCTTCCAAGTGGGCACTTCAGATGAAATTCTTTTTATTGTCTTGTGATTTTAGAATGGTTTTGTGATTGTGAATGTGATACAAAATTCATATCACGTTTTGTAGAATCATAGCTTTATTCTCAAATTAGGCCTACTTTAAATTGTAACTGTACCTTACCACCATGTTAATTTTTGTTCAATACATAACTTAAATAAGTAGTGTGTATTTTAACTGTAAATGAATATTATTAAAAGAACAATGAAATGAGAAACACAGATATGATTTTATACTTGTGCGTTAATAAACGTATTGTGTTGTGTTTTTATCTACATTCATTCCTGAGACCATTAAAGAATGGTCTAACTTTTCATATCTCCCCCAAATTCAACTATTCCCCCCAATCAACATTGGTTGCTGGATCTGCCCCTGATTTAATGTAATTTAAAACAAAAACGAAAATGACTGTTGTGGGTGTGTATAGTCAGAAGCTCGCAGATTTCAGTGGGATCAACAAATTCAGTTTCTTTTACCCTACGGCAACAAGCTGACATTCAAGAAATGAAATACCAATTGATCCTGTTCAGATTGAAGATACATTTATGAGGATATGTGTGTAGCCCGCTCTGTAGTTGGTGATGGGTGTGTGTGTGTGTGTGTGTGTGTGTGTGTGGAAAATAATAAGGTCAAGACACTGAACAAAAAGAAAAGTAGGACTGTTAATAAATTAAAAACAAAACAAATGAGAAACAAAAATGCAAATGAATCCCATATAATGAGAAGACTACAGATTACATGGAAAATTATCACTAGAAAGGGACACCCTTGTAAAAAAAACTCCTCCACAATATGATGGTCCTTGTCAATTTTTTTTAATGGTCTTTACTAAAAGAGCAGGAAAAATTTGTCTATAATGATTAATTCTACGTAACTCCTAGAACTTTATCCCAAGGAGTTTGTTCTGTTCACTTCACAACATCAGTCAAACATTTATTTATGAATCTTAATACACCAGCATTACTGTTCATTTAAACAAGATTTTAAACATACAGCATTTAAATAAAATATGTTTGTAGGTACTAAAAGTAGTTTTGAAAACCCCTATTTACAAAAGAGTCACACAGTATTATGTCCCTTTGTCTAGTGGCATTACAACACAGTATGGATATTAGCATCTTCAATTATTTTTTCCATTCAGCCCTCTCATTACACAGTCTTCTCCATCTTCTTATCCCCATATTCCTCAACGTCCTTGATCCATCTGTTCAGAATTTTTCTCAGAACTTTATGTTGTTCTATCCTCATTGTGTGCCCCAGCCAGTCTATCCTTCTACCATTTATAACCTTACTATGTCAGCTTTATATGTCAGATTATTTATTTTTGATTCCTTCGTATTCTCCACGAGTTTTTGTTATTTTGCACGGGTCCAAAAATATTTCTCAGTATCTTTCATTCACATATTCTAGATACTGTTGTTAAGATGTTCAGATTCTGGGCTGTTTGGCCGTAGTTCATTGCTACACAAATTAGCAAAAGTTTTGGTTGTGCTATTGATGGCCACCATTAGTGCTGATCGAGCTAACCCTAACAAAGATGTCACTCATTAGAGACCACAGTATTGTGGTAATGGCTCAGCATTGATGATGGCCATCAATGGCATGGGCAAAATTTTTGCTATTTTGTGTAGCAATTGACCATGGCCAAACAGCCCGGAATCTAAAGATCTTAACAACACTGACTCCGGCAGTGTAAGCCTTCGAAGGTATTATGAGATACTATTTGTCTTTTTGTGTTAATACCCTTGTTTCACAACCATATGCTACAACTGGTATAATTATCCTTTTATATACTTTTAACTTTAATGATTTGTTTAGTGCTTCTGACTTCAATATTTTTGAATAGGCATAGTAACGTCGGTTACCATTAAGAAATATTACCTGGATGTCATTGAGTGTAGTGTTAGTGGAGTTTATTTGTTAACCTATTAAGGTATGAAAATTCATGTGAGTGTTCAAATTCATGGTTTTCATATTGAAGAGGTTGTCTGTTACATTATTTTCTTGCTATTTCATAAACATTATGTGTCAGACAATAATATTTATCATCTGTTCTCCATATCTTAATAATGACAGTAGCAACAGAAAACCACAAGGCATGGATAATTTAAACAGGGAACTGTTGGTACCCAGTAATGTATAGGTTGTAGCAAAGGCAGGTGTCAGTCTTATTAGTCTTCCTAGCATTTAGGTCTGTAGTAATGGGTGGTGGTTGCAATTCATCCTATTCATTGCCGTTGCTGATGATTGATTGTTTCTTCCAGTGATGAAACCAGGGCCTGATTTACCATTATGCTGAGTAGGCTGTAGCCCGGGGCACAAGCTTTTGGGGGCACAAAAACTTCAAAGAACGAAAAATAAATAAAACTCATGTTGCATTGTATATATTTTTTCATCATGCTGTTTCAAAAATCACATCATATCAAGCGCAAAACCTCTTTTAATTGCAAAGCATTTATCTAGTGAAATAGTTCATTAATTTGGAATTTTGAAAGCCAGAAAAATAAGGTTTGAGTAAACAAACATTTTGACCAATTAAGAATGGGAATGGACATTAAAATTGTTTGAAAAAATTATTATTTCTAAGAGTTTTGATGTACTTTGTGTAAACATTAAGGAAAGTACGGGATGGCTCTTTTGTAATATTCTAGTTACTTATTACAATTTTCCAATGTTTCATGCTATTGTAATAAATAAATTTGCATAATTAAAATGAGAACAAGACGAATTTCTGTTTATACAACCCACAAGTTCCTAAATAATAAGTAGCCTATAATATATGAGTAAATCATATATGAGGTGCCTAGTATCAAAATCCGCCAAATCAATTCACCCAATTTGCTGGCAAATTACAAAAAACTGCCCATAAAAACCCATTATTTAGAGTAAATCAATTTTAACATAAAAAATGTCAATTAGTCATTCAGGATAAAACGTTGAAATATAAAACTTGTCCGGAATGTAGTTTTAAAAATATTTAAGAAAAAAGTGAGGATTTTGGATGTGTCAGGTTTTATACCAAAATTGGGATTTGGCGGGTTTTGAAACTAAGAAGAAAGAATTGGAATACGTTTAAAGCTGCAAAGGGTGTTACTACCTATCTAATACAATTTTATTTCTAATTTTGGTAACTTAACATAATTGAATTTAGACTATTAAATACAAAATATATGAGTATCTGAAAAACTGAGTTCTGTTTGTAACGTGACAAATACAGGGGATTTTCATTTTATTAAATTTTTGGGGTTTTGTTAAAAATATTCATAAACATAATTTCCAACTGTGACCAGGCCACGTGTTGAATTGAAACAGTGTTCTAACGAAGGCACAATACGCCTTAACTATTGTGCAATCTGTAGGAAGGAATGTACTAAGCGTCATTCCTAGAACTTTGCAAGTGTGTGGCAGTACGTCCGAGCGCGTCACACCAGCAGGTGCGCGGACCGACGCCGATTTGTGAAACTAAAAAATGGCTAA
Source organism: Magicicada septendecula (assembly GCA_034769895.1). NCBI lineage: Eukaryota > Metazoa > Arthropoda > Insecta > Hemiptera > Cicadidae > Magicicada > Magicicada septendecula. The sequence continues at coordinate 353,215,874 of CM068376.1, read as the reverse complement.
GAGACGAAAATTGTACGAGCACATGATCCAAGTTGATGGATGTGAGTCCTAAGTCCAACCCTTTTGGTGACGTCAACCAGTGCGGAACAAATATCTTCTGTGACCAACACACGATCAACTGCATGGGTTAAATGGAACACAACAAGCGACGAAGAACTACAAGGCATTGTTTCCATCTAAAAAGACGTAATCTAGTTGGCGGTGAATGTAGATCCGCTCTTCCCAGTTCGCTTACAGACACAGATAGTGTTGTGTGGGCCCGGTCGGCCGAACTTTATAAAATGTGAACAATTAAATATAATACCGATTTCATACCGACCGGGACCCGAGGAATTAATGGACGTACCACATTTTATAACTGGTGACGTGGAGTTGACAACAGAAAAGTGAATTAACGGGCATCGAATCGGGGGACAAAAACACGTGTCCAGCCGGAATCTCGGTAGTGAACTGTTTAAAACGAAAATGGATTTGTAAAACAAAATAAGGGGTAATATGTTATATAGTGTGAGTGTGCGCGTGAGCAGAATGGGCTGTCTAGTATAATGTAAGAAGAATATATAAATATGATACATAAATATATGTTTCAAAATTTGTTTTTGTGTTCTTGTTCTAACAATTAAAACGGTCTTATATTAATTAAAACTATTTAGTTTACTGTAAAACAATGTGTTAGTTTAGTTATTTCGTCATTACCACTTTCTCATTTCTGTGCTGCAAGATTCGTCTAAACGTTCCCGGATTTCTTCTGAATTATTATTGGGGGTAGTCAGATTGCGAAATTGTCCCGTTTTTATTAAGGTAAAGTGTAAAGGTTTCCATATCTGTCCTTCAAAGATATCGGTGGCGACTCTGGGCTTCTGATCAAAATTTAAAAAGGCAGGTAGGTGAGAAAGATCGCAGGTAAGTTCCTGGCAGTATTTTAATATTAATTTATTTCGAGAAAGTAAGTTTAGTTACATGTTACTACCTCATAAAAAATGTCACTTAGACAATATCGTAGTTAACTAACATTAAACAAAAATTTTTTTTTACACTTTTCTTGTATTACAGTAGATCTGTGTCTATTTTGTCATCATAAACTACTTCTTCATTTTCATCACTCTGAAGTTATACATCTTTTTGTTTTTCTAAATCAGAATAAAATTTAAGCAGCTCATGATTCCTCCACTTTTCTCCAAAAGTTTTGACAGTAATTTTGACACATCATGTACTTTAGCAGGTTTCAGTCAAACTTCTCTCTTTAAAGTCGTTGGTTTAATGCGTGTCATGTTTAGATTGGGCTTAGTGGAAAATTTAGCCTTACAAGCTTCACTTCTATAAAAGAATTGGAGCAAAACAGTTTTCAGGTTAGTCTTGTAACACTAGTTTAAAAATATTTCCAAAAACATAAAAGAAACAAATTGCAAACTAATTCTCACAATCAAAAGGTTACAACAGTGTGACATGTGGAGAAACTGTAAACAAACATCCAGTGTATGCTGGGAAGTCATGTGACAAAGTGGGAAGCCCTCATTGGTCGACAGATTTTTGGCAGACTTTGAAACTAAACACTCTACAACAGCCATTGGATTTGGCAGATATTGAAACGAAGCCTCATGTTTCACTGTGTATTTTAATAGGGTGTCGGGTTTTGAACCAAAATATTATTTTTATCGAATTCCTCAAGGTTAAAGCTATTTGACATAATGTATAACTCTATTTTGTAAAATGTGGATTTGGAGGCTTTTGATACTAGGCACCTCATATATTATATGATTTGAGGGGTTGGAAGGGTAAATAGTGGGAGAAGGCATACAAAATTCTTCAGCCTAGGACAGTGCAACCTTTAAGTCAGGCCCTGATCATGTGCAATGTCTTTCTAATCCAAGGAAGTTCATATCCAAGTCTCTGACAGCAACTGGCACCATTGTCATCTTATTTCTATAACTTTCCTTCTATTGTTTTTCCAGTGTTATATTTGTTAAATTGCAAATATATTGAAATACTGATGGTTTGTTTTGTAACGGTACGTTTCAGCCCAGATAATATTTTGGGGAAAACAACATAAATATTATTCATTAATTATAACAGACGTAGCAGGAAAAGAGTGAATTTGTGTCAAGGTCACATCCAAGACGCATGAAGAACAGTTACATATAGCCAATGAACTTTGACCTTTGTAAAGATGCATTGAAACCAAATCAGACCATATGACGTCAGTGAAAAATGTCACTTTGGAATTTAGGTGTGTCAACGCCAGCAGTCTGTTAATGCTTGGTTTACAAAGGCAGTTGGCCATGAACATCTAATAACAACTGATGGGAGCCGTTCGCGCTCCACCGGCTGAGCACAGTTTTTGTCTCACCCATACAAATAATGTAACTATACAGTAACGTAAAATGTAAATATGAAGAAATCAGTTTTTAAAGATAGTTTAAATGAACTAACAGTTTCAGAATAAACGGTGAATAAAAGTGAAAGTAAAAGGAAATGTGCGGAGTGATGCAAACTACGCCAGGATGTGGAACTCTTTCGGACATATAAACAGCTAAGTAGCATGGGGGGGGGGTAAAGCAAAATTAACCAGGGCTGACAAAATTAATATAATTCTTTTGATTTTATCATTAAACTGAGATCTTTAAGGGCATGTGCGTGTGTGTGTGAGTGAGTGAAAATTATGTTATACAAATAAGCGCTGGTTTGCAATAGTTAAATTTAAGTTTATATCTCAATATCTGTCTGTTAACCAACATAATGTAGTATTATTAAAGCACATGTATAAGGGAAAGAGAAAAAATATTTGTTTCTTTTATGAGGGCAATTGAACGAAATGTAGTGCTTTGGAACAAATTAAGTTAATTTGATTTCTGATGTCGTTATTAATTAATAAAAGTATGACAATGTTAAACTAAAACTGGGCTAGATTCATTATTTATTCCAAAATAACCAATTCTGTTCTTCCCTTGTTCGCTGATCTGAACCCTGGTGAGTAACAAAAAATTTTTATTTTAGGATTGGTATGAATGCAAGATGGCGGCCGAGTTGAGTGAAGGCTGAATTTTATAACCACAATAAATTAAACAAATTTAGTTATCAAGTTTTAAGTAATTGTACAAGTGGCGCTTCCGAACGTAGGGACGTTTATATAAATAAATTTTATATAAATACAGGCCTACTTGGGAGAACAGAATGGCTATTTGAGATAACAAAATAATGTATAAATAAATGTACGTATGATGTTGCGGGTGGGAGTAACGTAAAGTGTTGGGGAGGTTAATAGTTTGTTATGTGGTAGTTATATGTAGTGTGTATAGTAATTATTTTAAGAGAATTATACAATTCAAACAATATAAAACAAATGGATACTAACGAGATTGAGGTTGGACTGAGTGAGTCGGTTGGTGTGGGGGAACCAGGGGTTCATTCAACCCCAGTTAATCGGTCCAAAGAATACAGCTTAACTGAGTCAGCTATAGATGACTCGAGTACTCAATCAACTCCAACCTCAACAAAATGTAACAATCAATTTGATAATGATATAATGAGTATGTTACGAACAATATTATGGGATATTAATGAACAAAAGAGTGAAATTAAAGAGATAAAGAGTAATTTTAATGATAAGTTTGATGAAAAAAGAGTAGTTTTAATGTTAGATTTGATTAAGGAAATGCAAAAATGAATGATCAAATTAATGATATAAGAAATGAAATTAAACAACAAAATGTCTATATGAATAAGAGTTTAAAAGAAGTTGATGAACATTTAAGTGCCATTGTAAAACACGTACAAGACGGAGTAAACAAAAGTAGAAAGAGAAAAGTGGGGGTAGAAAATGGTACAAATAATAAGGTAAGTGATGATTTGAATATACATGATAATTATAATGAAGAAATAATTAACGAGGTAAGTGATAGTTATAAAAATGAATTAACAAGTGATAGTGGTAAGATAGTTGAAAAAGAAGTATTTAAAAGTGATACAGTGAAAATTAATAGTGATGATGATAATATAGAGATAGTAAGTCAGAATGAGAGAGAAATGGGAGTAGGGGGTTGTGAAGGGGTAGAAACAAGTGTTTATAAGTTAGAGAGAGAGTATGAAGAGTTATTTTGTGAATATGGGGCAGAGGGTGAATTTTCCCCAGATTTATTGTGAACCAAGGTGTTCACTGTTGTTACTGAAGGGCGAATGTCCCTTAGTGGAAGACATGGTGTCTTCAAGTTGGTCCCTGAAATTTTGTGGTGTTCCTGGAAAAGCCAGGAGGTGTTTTCATGATTTAGTACCCTCTGCATGGGATGGTAGAAAAAGTGTGAAATGGCGTTATGATGAGAGATATTTAGAGTGAGAGAGTGAAGAGAGAGAGAGTTGTATTTTGATAGGAAGATAGAGTGGTTTGATGTTGGTAGAAGTTATAAAGAATTAGTAGAGAGGTTAGATATAGAGAGAGCTGATAATTATATTGAGTACTTACCTTGTGACGTAATTGATGCACCAGTAGATGATGATAATGTTGATGATAGTGTAACTTACCTGATTGTGACAGATCATAATAAGGGCGACTTGACTATACTCAATGGTGACAAGTTATATGATGTAATAATATGGAATAATCCTGTTGATATTGTGGAAAAGTATGAGAATTTAAATAGTTGTTATATTGATAGAGATAATATGATGTATTTAATAAAAAATTATTTGTGTAGATGCAAGATCAGATTATTATTCGATGATGGTGGTTAAACAGTTGTTGTTCATGAACATTTAATTATGTGAGTAAGAGGTTTCGAAATGGACTGTATTATGAAATGATTTGTGGTAAACTATAACGAATGATAATTTGTATTGTATATACTTTTGTGTTGATGTTAAATGTAAGGATGTAGCAAGGTGAAGTATAATCAACTTTGTGAATTTTGTTGAAGTAATGAAATGTGTTTGACAAAATAATTGAAATAATTTGAAAGGAGATAATAAATGAAATATTGTATAAGATGAATGTTGATAACAATTTTGAAATTTTGAGAATTTAATGGCATAGTAAATGATAAATAATTGATGGTTGATTAGTAAAAAGTTCAATTGAAATTAAAGTGTAATGTTTATAATTTTATATGCAAGTTTAAAGGTGAATTGTTTATTTTGATGTAATAATAGCAATCTTAATTATGAGTGTATTATGTTATTATGTAGGAATCTTAAACATGAATTGTATGTTTTTTAATAGATTCCCCACTTTCGGGCGGTCCCGGCCTTTCCAGCCCAGACCGTGGTTTTGGATGACAATCAGCTGTGGGCAGACTTATTGCAAAACTGACCATGGCTGGTTGCCTGTGAAATTGGTATACTTTAGAAATTAACTGGGGGGTAAATTAGGGGAATCACCACAACTAAGGAACAGCGGCTACCACCGAAGGGGGTGATAGTGCCGTATTAAGGGCGTATGAATCATTGTAGTAGGATTACTGGTGTCCTCGGACATCAGTAATGCCGAATTTTTATATAACGCCGAAGCAAGAACGGTTAAAGCAGCGTTTGCACCCTAATAGAATTCAGTTCTTGTGGACACAAATGGGCGCTACAGTCCAACATCAGTAAGCAATAGTGTGTGTGGAAAAGAGCTGGCCGTTACAAGCCAGGGGCATAAATACAGCATTTATGCACAAGGTAAATACCAAACCGGTGTACCCGTGAGCTTATTTACCTAATTGTAACTGGGTTATGGGGGGATATTAGATATTGATGGAGAAGAAGGTTACTAAATTATTAGTAACGAATTAGTGAATATTAAAATGAATTATGTTGATGATGTAGAAGGTGTAGTTGATCTGATGAGATAACTAAATGATTTTGTATTGAGTTAAGAAGTATTATGATAATTGAAGATGATTAATAATTTTTAGTAGATAATTTGTTCTGATGTAATTGATTTAAATGTGTTTTATTCTATCAAGGTTCTTACAGGTTTAACAAATATTTTTCCATGACAATTCCAGGACATTTCCATGACAAACTCTAGATTTTCAAGGACACTCGCGGCACTCAAAATACACACTCGCGACATTCAAAATACCCAAAGTCAAAGATTTTATGATAAATAGTTTTATTTCTTGCATTGTATATGATTATATACAAACCTAAGATACATCTAGATCAGTCAAGCTATTTTAAGTCAAAAATAAAAATATCTTTTTTTATAAAATATCCCCAACCATAAGAGGCCGGTTGAAAACAAAATTTCAATGCACTTTACAAACTTTTCTTTTTAATTTTTGAATATAAGAATATTGCATTGAGTTTAATGTTGAAATAGGAAACTGGTTTGGCTGACACATAACTGAAAGACTCAAGAATTACAGGAATTATTATATTCATACATAACAACTAAGATCTTTAAAAGATAAAATGGGCAAGTCAATGAAATTTTGTTTCTGGATGGGGTATGGCCAAGGGAAAGTTTATTATTCAAAAACATCTTAATTAAAATCTTAATATCTTAAAGGTACCCTTCTTATTATTCTAGAACGACTTAACTACATCATGTTATTTTAGTCTTTAATTAAAGGAGGGAGATATCAGGCTACCGGTACTTAAATTGCTACAGTATTGCACAACTTAACATTCTTTGGATAGCTCAATAATCTCTTTGTTTATTTTTTCAACATCAGCTGCCATTTGAGTTGTCTTTAACCTAAAAGAATTTGATTTAGCCAGCAATGTAAAGTCTTTCTTGTTTTCAGCTTTCAGTGCCATTGCATCAGCTTCTTTTGTCATTGTCTCAATGGCATTTTCAAGATCCAACTTTCTTTTCTTCATAGACTTTAATTTTTCAGTTTTTAAAGTTCTTTTCTTGGTTTTTTCCTCTTCATTCTTTTTCTTCTTTTGGTCATCTAGATAGTTTTGATATCTCATTCTCGCAGATCGGGCATATGACAGAAGTTCTTTGGTAATCGGAACTTCATGTAAATCAACACTTTTCAATTCATCAAACACCAATCGAAGAGCTACCAAACTTTCTTCTTTGAGGTTTTCCACAACTATTTCTTTATTTAAAGAAAACCCTCGTTCAACCGAAGCCTGTCCGTGGGAGAAGGTTAAGACTATCTTAATAACCTTCCACAAATGGGAATATTGTTTCTTAGCCCCAATGATGTCATAGTAGAAGGAATCTATCCTGTCTTTGGACCTTTCAAACTTGCTGAACTCTGTTATTGGGCATTCTGTAAAAAGCAGCTTCAGTTCAGACAGACCACTATCACAGTTTATTGGGAGCATAATTTTTCTTTTCTGAAGTTCTTGTAGTAATTTTGTGAAAGTTTCAATGGACTTTGATTTATCTGCTACCATTGACTTAGGTTCGAGACACCTGGCAAATCTGACGACTGGATATTTCAAGGGGTTCTTGTCTATTACTTTCTTTACTAGAGCCTTCAAAAACATTTGGCATTCCAACTTAAACACCGACACTTCTTTTTCATTGACTTTCTTTTCTTTCAAAAGCTTGCTTAAGATTTCTCTGACGGCAAACCCTGTCTCAACTTTGTTAGAGAATTGCAGATTTTCTTTTTTATCAAAATCAACTGAACACAGAGCAAAATCAGTATTACTTTTATCAAGAACGTCCTTCTTAACAAATAGAGACATGGCATTGTAGAGCAATTTCAAAACATCAATAGCCTGGAAAGGTAACATAGGCTCATCTGTTTGATAACCTTTCAGGTAAGACTGCATTTGTTTGCCTACAAAAGAAAAGAAGCTAAGCTTGGCAACTACTAGAGGATCTTTAGTTGCCTCTTTTACAATCTGAAAAGATTTTGACACCACCTCAGACCGTGGTTTGTCTTTATAAGAGTCAATAAACTTTACTACAGAAGGCCAAATTGTTATGGCTCGGTCACTTACAGCTACATCCTCAACCCACCTTGTAGCACAAAATTTAAGTGGCATCAACCCAGTTTCATTGAGAGCTAAGAAATCGCTTCTCCTAGCAGGTGAATCTTTCAATATTTGCCACAATGCTCTCAAGAGGGTGGCTAAGTCCCAACCTGTCTACTCAGCTCCAACTTCAAAGGATCTGTGAAGAGTATGAATGCTACAGCTACCAACATCAATGAGCCGTGGGTATTCAGGGTACATGGTTTCTCTATTCATAATAAGGTCCTTCAATGCTTTTAAATTTACATTTGGCCCGTCCATACCTATTTGAAGCAACTTTGCTGAATTCAATTCTTCCATGGCCCCTTGAAGAGCTTTGACTAAATCAGCGGCTTTGGCATGTCCCAGAAATTGAGAATCCACGTATCTGCTTGTTACTATCTGCGCTTCTTCATCCCAAAACCTGATAATAATATCTACTTGATCTTTTTGAATAAACTTGTTTACACTGCCATCAAAGCACAACGAGAAAAATTCACACTTAGAAATGTGTTGATACAATTTGTCTTTAAAGTACTGTGCAATCCCAAAACAAAGTAAGTATGAACACTTAGTTGGTGCACATGAAAAGCTTTTGGCAATTTCACTGTCAGGAAACATTGCTGAAAAAAGGTTGTTGAGGCCATTGCAAGAATTAAACGACATATGTTTTTTGGCAACATTAAGAGTCCATAAAATTTCAGATTTCAACACTTTTCTGAAATCATGCATTTTTCTCTCAAAGACTGTTGGGATGTTAGGCCTACTTCTTTAGAGGAGGAAGCAGCAGAAGACAAACTTGACGATCCTTGATAAGTGGAAAGTGCAGTTGAAGAAGGTTCTTCTTCTTTGTCAGATGTCGCAACAGAACTTTTAAAATAACTCTTAACAGGTTTTGTGGTGTCCATAGCTTGAGCTAACTTAATATGTTTTGCACCTTTTTTGTGACTTTTCAGTGCACTTACACCCATGTTAGTAATGTCTATTTTTTTTTACACATTGTACAAAATGCACTATGACTGTCTTCACACTTTTTGATCTATGACTTAAACTCAGGATCGGATAGCCACTCAATCTTGAAAGAACATTTTCTTGGAGCACACATGATTGTTATAGTCTATTTTAAACAGCCAGTTCAGCAATATATATATATATATATATATATATATATATATATATATATATATATATATATTTCAATCACTTTCTGCTACAGTCCGTTTCTTGATGTATATAATACATTTAATATGTATACATAAATTTACCTCAAGATGTTATTTTTCTATTTGGAACATGTTTCGGGTACTATCTTGTACCCATCCTCAGCCTTCCGGTTTTTTTGTCTGGTGAAGTACATATGTGTTGTTGGTTGACTATTGTGGCTTCCTGTTGGCTTCTGGTATTTCAATACCAAACTGAACAACACATAAATAATAACAACAACAAAAAATGGGCCACATTCACATATGTAAATAATAAAATGACAAAACTAACAAAACTATTTAAAAACACAGATATAAAAATAGCATACAAAACTAATAAAAATAAATTACAAAATCTAAATAGCTCACACAACAAAGATAATACAACAACTAACGGTATACACAAAATTGAATGCCAAGATTGCAATAACTGTTATATAGGACAAACAAAAAAACAGCTGAAAAAACGTTATTTTGAACACCTAAATGCATACAAAAAACCAGAAATATATAAATCCAATTTAGCCACACATGCAATAAACACAGGACATGAATTCCCAGACATAACCAATGTAACACTAATAAAACATATACCACACAAAAGGCACCATAATGAACATATGGGAAAATTTACAAATATACAAACATAAAACAGAAAACAAACTAATACCTGAACAAATACAAATCAATACAAAACATGACACAATATTCAAAGCACTCAACATTGAAAATACACAAAAAACTAACACATACACCACAATCACACACAATAAAACCAACTTGAAATACCAGAATCCAACAGGAAGCCACAATAGTCAACCAACAACACATATGTACTTCACCAGACAAAAAAACCGGAAGGCTGAGGATGGGTACACGATAGTACCCGAAACATGTTCCAAATAGAAAAATAACATCTTGAGGTAAATTTATGTATAAATATTAAATGTAATATATATATATATATTAAAAAAAAAAACAGACTTCATTACACCTGAAACAGATAAACAAAGTTAAAAGACTCTAGTTCATAGTGACATGTGTCTCTGGTAACAAAAATTAACAAGAAAATTCAAGACACCATATGTGCCACAATTTTCTTGCCCCATGTAAAACTACCAAAGTGGTAAAGAAAATTAAGAACAATATCGTGTTCTTTAAAAAAAAATATTTGAAACAGTTTTTACATGGGAAAAATCTGTAATGTTTGGGTTAACTAATTGCTATGCGAACAGCAAACCCAAACATTACAGAATTTTTACCACCACTGCAACAGAACCAAACTAAGTGAGTTTGCCAAAATTGGTTTGAAATATTTTTTGGTAAAAACAAATGGAAATATTTTGACAAACTAGCTTCTTTGATTCTGTTGATCACCCAACCATCCTCCCATATTTAGCACATGAACTGCTGTCAATTAACTTGTATACAAGAAAACATAATTTTTCTGGGACGTGGGTGAAAAAACATCCTTTTCAACTCTTAGCAATAATATGAAGAAAATTCCATGACAAAAAACAAAAATCCATGACAAATCAGAAAATTCCATGACATTTCCAGGTATTCCAGGACGTGTACGAACCCTGTCTATATAAGAATTTTATTAATGAATTTAATTATGTTGAAATGTGAATTATAATGGAAGGCACTTGTAATATTGTAATGGGGAATGTTTATTTAAATTCTGATGGAATCAGAGAAATATTTTGAATTTTGGGAATAAGAATTAACAAGAGAAGGGTTCAGAATGTTAGTATGGAAGTTTAAAAATGTTTTATATTAAATGTTTTATATATTTAAATGTTATGTTAAATATGTATTCATGCATATGTTAGAAGTTAAGAAAACCGGTGCTTCTTAACGCAAACCAGCGCACAGCTAAGGGGAACCAGATCAGTTAGGGATATGGTATTATACAAGGCCACTACTTGATATTTTTGATTTGATGTTTCAGTGTCTGGTGATGCTGTGGCGGCGGTCCTGAGCTGGCCTGCGCGTCAGAGCAGGAGCGTTAAGTGCCTGTCTGGCCTTGCGGTGTTGGGATCTCGAGAGAGAAGTCCAATAAGGTCATTCAGGTGCGGTCACAGTCACTGGACCAGGGGGTAAGTAAACCATGATTTTTAATAAAACGTAAAGGGGGTTGTGGCAACATATCCTGACTGATCCCTTTAGGAAGTATGAGAGTGTCAATGAGTTTTTATGCTTCGGCATAAAACCTCTCATTGAGGGGGTATTGTAACGGTACATTTCAGACTACATAATATTTTGGGGAAAACAACATAAATATTATTAATGAATTATAAAGACGTAGCAGGAAACGAGTGATTTTGTGTCAAGGTCACATCCAAGATGCATGAAGAACAGTTACATATAGCCAATGAACTTTGTTAGGAGAGAATAATTTGTAAATAGATTTTGCCAGGATGCTGAAAATGATGATGAGCGAGTGGACTGTAGTTTTATACATTTATTGATATTTACTGTTACAATTTAAATTTGAATTGCAAGGTCAGCTAATGTACTTGTACGCATTTTAAGTTTTGAAAACCACGTTAGGTGAAAAATGTTACATCGTAAATTGAGGCGCGAGTACGCAACACTCAAATCTACATGAGAATGTTGTAAGGCCTAAGGCCTACATAAATTTGTCGCGACAACAAGAAAAATGAAAAAATGACAGGCCGAAGCAGCAAACGCGATTACGTCTGCTGCCTACGGACGTACGTAGCACTGTGTTTAGGCCTGTTCGTGGCGAGCACGAGGCCGAAGCGTACAGATTAGCCAACCTTTGATTATGAAATTCCCACATTACTGTCCATAGCTGCCCGCAAAAAATCAAACGATTTTTTTATAATACATTTTAATAATTTATATTATAAGAAAACACAATGTAGGTTCTTAATAATAGATATCAACCTCAATAAGTTGTATTGAACCTTGAGATTGAAATGTTAGATAACAGTTATAACATTAAACTGCTCAGAGATAAAACCTCAATAATGATGATAACAGTTGAACAGGCCACAGTTGGCTTACAACCTGATTTATACATGAGTATAAATGCATGAATTAGCATAGTGTATACAATATAAGACAATATAAAACATGAATAATGAATAGTTTGACAATGTTTGCTGATGAATAATCGGTGACTCATCACATGATGGGTTCGATACAAATTGCAAATATTTTATGCAAGTCATGATTGACAGTCTAAACCAGTCAAGGCCAGTTGACTTATACATAATAGTATTGAGTATAAAATGAATAGACAAAAATTATTACAAAATTATGCATATAAAAACATAGATTTAGCATAACGCTGTAATATAATAATTAAATAGTGCATGCTATACCTGGCAGTTGCAGGAATGCACAATAAATTGACATGTGAAAACAGGTTATACATTGTTGAATAGTTGCAAGTACATAAGTGTAATGACATGTATGTCATAATTAAAAGCATGAATAATAATATATGCAATACGTGATCGCAAAATACAAATACAAAATATAAAAATATGTGCGTGGCGCATAATCATAGACAGTAAATGCGGGTAAAATAATGTGTTTTACATAGATACAAAGTTCATGATAAAATACAATAGAAATATGTTTGAATAATTACAAATACATGAATACAAGGCATGATAGCTTAAGTGACAAGTACAGTAAATGTAACACATTTTATACAAAATGTAATGCATGTTGAACAATTACAAGTGACACAAATTCATACAGTAATAAAATAGCAATGCACACATATTAACAAAAAATGTGCAGAAAAGATGCATACATGGTTTGTATAGCTCCAAATCCATGTGAATATTATGTAACAAAATTTATGACATAAGAACAAATACCACCAATGACATGACACATAACCCATTACCAACATCAAATATAAGTATGCAAAGGACATAGTATATGTCTTACAAAATTATCAATACATATAAATACAAGAATAAGTAAAGTATACCACCATGACAATATAATAAGTATACATATAATAACATAGTGCATGGCTGTACAATTACAAGCTACATGCGAATTTAGTGTGAGATACGCAATAATGCGATATTAACATAAAAATGTTTGTGATAACACATATCAACAATTGAAGTCGACCAAATTGTCAGACAATTAAGTAATAAAACTCGTGGCCAGGTAAAATATAGCATTGTGCTAAGTAATTACATTGACCTTGTGTCAGCCTCGTCCCGCGCTGGGAACAAACATAACTTGTGAATTGGTCTGCAAAAGGTGCCAACAGGCGTACGAACATCAACTACTCTGATTAAATTGTCTGGTCCGGGAAATGTGGCTGTAATTACCCCAAATTTCCATGCTAATGGAGGCAAGTTATCCTCGATCAGCAAAACCAGGTAACCAATGGAAACGTTTTCCTTTGCGAATTTCCATTTGTGACGTTGTTGCAGTTGGTGTAGGTAGTCGCGAGACCATGCTTTCCAAATAGCTTGGACAAGCTTCTGGAGAAGTTGCCAACGGCCAAGACGAGAGATGGGAATGTGTGATAAGTCAGGATCGGGTATTGCCGATAATGGTGCACAAATTAAAAAAATGGCCAGGGGTAAGTGGCACTGGATCGTTTACATCCGATGAAACGGCAAACAATGGACGTGAGTTTCGACAGGCCTCTACCTGTGACAAAACCGTAGTAAACTCCTCGAAAGTGAGTATGGACTTGCCGACAACGCGGCGCAAATGATACTTTAAACTCTTTATACCGCTCTCCCAAAGACCACCAAAATGAGGTGACGAGGGAGGAATAAATTACCACTTAATACCATGAGAAGTCGTAAAGGATTGGATTGATGAGGTGGCATCTTTTTATGCCAGAGATTGTAAATGTCATGCAAAACGTTGCGGGCCTTCCTAAAGTTCGTGCCATTGTCAGAGTATAACTGGCTAGGTATGCCCCTACGGGCCATGAAGCGACGTAAGGCAGCTATAAAAGCATTGGCCGTAAGGTCGGAAACCAATTCCATATGAATGGCCCTGGTGGCTAAGCAAATGAATAAAGACACGTATGATTTTGACAGAGTCCTAGATCTCTGCCCACCATGACGAATCATGAAGGGACCACCATAATCCACTGCACAGAATAAAAACGGTCGCGAAGGAGTAAAACCCTGGGAGATGGCAAAATACCAAGCCTTTGAACTTGATGTTTGGTGTTAAATCTGAGACATTTGACGCATCTACGAATGATGGACCGAATGACAATCTTGGCGTTAATGACCCACCAGCGTTGACGAAGTGAATGATGGACAAGTTGAGGACCAGCATGGAGGAGACGAATATGCTCGCACTCGATTATAAGGTGAGTGATAATGAGTAGAATGAAATTAAGAGTAGAATGAATTTCGGTGGTGGTAAGAACACCCGAGATTTTCTCAGCCCTAAAGGGTCTAGTATTTTTGATGAATCGAAAGCAATAAGCATACACGCGAGTCAGTCGGTGCAATGAGGAAAAGTCCTTTGAGAGATCAATAGGTAGGGTAGAAATTAGAGAAAGTTTGGGGGTTTGTTTCTCCTCAGCAGAACATTCAGGAAGCGACACATTAGAAGGTGAGAAAGGTGAAAAAGGATTGGGCTCAGAAGATTGAGACAGACAAGTGGGACCATGCCACCAAAGCGAACAATCGCGCAAAACATCGGGGTGACATCCCCTAGAAATAATGTCAGCAGGATTATGTTGCGAATTGATATGATGCCATGTGTAGGTTTCAGTGATACGCTGAATCTCAGCAACATGATTAGCAACGTAGGTCTTCCACCTAGAAGACTGAGCATGAATCCAATAGAGAGATACCATGGAGTCGGAGTACAGGTGAACGCTATTGACAAAGGAATGAAGAGCCGGGGTGACCTTGAATAGAAGTCGCGATAACAACAAGCAAGCACAAAGTTCAATGCGGGGTAATGACACCTGTCGTAGTGGAGCCACGCGAGATTTGGCACACAAAAGGTGACAAGAGGCCAGTAAATCTTGATTAATAACTCTAACGTAAACACAACATCCATAGCCCCTTTCAGAGGCATCCGCAAAACCATGTAATTCAACTATCCTTGCCTTGGACTTGCTGCGAATAGAGCGTGGGACAATAATCTTACCAATTAAATATAACTTATCGCATAATGAACGCCAATGCAAATATAATTGCTCAGAGATTGGCTCATCCCAACCAAGATTGCACAGCCACAGTTGCTGCATAAACTGTTTATAAAGGAAAACAATTGGACCAACGAGTCCCAATGAGTCGTAGATACCCGCTATAATTGACAGGATTTTCCTCTTAGAGATGCTTGACTCAGCTGGGAATGATTTGATGTCAAACAAGAATGAATCTGTAGAGTTGTTCCAAAGAATGCCCAACATACGCACATTGCCTTGTTTGTTCAATGGAAGTGATAAATTATTATGCTCTGTGACCACATTTGGTTCATTTGATGCCCATTTGTGTAGAGTAAAGCCATATTGACTCAACAACGTACCTAAGTTAGATTTCAACTTGGTTAGATTAGAAATGGTATCGACATAAAAATCATTGATTATAGCTGAAGCAGCGTCAGGAAAAAAAGCTTCATGATCCTTACCAATCTGAATAAGGCAGCGAGTAGCCAAAAGCGAAGCACTAGCAGTACCGTATGTTACAGTTCGCAGTACAAAATGTTTAAACTGTTCAAGCGGAGAATTACGCCACAGAATACGTTGGTAATGACAATCATTATCAGACACTAGAATTTGTCGATACATCTTCTCGATGTCGGCGATCAGAACATAGTTGTGTATGCGAAATCTCAAAAGAATAGAGAAAAGATCTTGTTGGACATTTGGGCCTACTAACAAAATATCATCGAGAGAAAGACCATTGGTAGTTTTGGCCGAGCCATAAAAAACGACGCGAAGTTTTGTCGTGGAACTAGAATGTTTGAAAACGGCATGGTGAGGCAAATAGTAGGTATTTGAAGCCTTGGAATTAACAGAACAATCGTCGATCAGCGCCATGTGGCCAAAATCCCTATATTCTTGAATAAAGTTTGCGTATTCACGCGCAAGCTCAGAATCATGCTTGAACCTGCGTTCTAAACTTAAAAATCTCGCTTCAGCTGTAGCATAGGACTCACCCAACTGGGGACTATCAGACCCGAATGGTAATAAGACAACGAACCTGCCCTCATCATTGCGATGAGTGGACTTAACAAAATGTTCCTCGCAAACTGAATAGTTAATAAGGGGTGCATTATCAAGGATGGTTTCGGTCTCCCAAAATTTCTCAAGAGACGCTAAAATTTGACTATCGTTGTTTCTTGCCAAGAACGAAACAGCAGGACCCTTAGAATGGCAATGTTTGGGCAAATTGCCTGCAAGAATGTAGCCTAACTTTGTTTCTTGTATAATAGGAAAGTTGGGACCACGTACATATTTGTTAGATAGAATCAAATCTAAATAAAACTGCGCTCCTAAAAGTATGTCTATGTCAGCTGATACGTTGAAATGTGGGTCAGCGAGGAAAATGTTATCAGGGATATTAAAATGATTTATGTCGAAAGATTGTGCTGGAAGTTTGTGGGTCAGCGTAGATAAGAATGCACACAGAGCATTAAAGCTGAACCTTTGATAGCGAGACACAATATGAATTGATGCCAAATTAGTGGCGCAACATGTCGCATTATTAATACCTGAAATTGGTATATTAGATTTAGTCAAGTTGAGTTGCAATTTTTTAGCAAACGATTCAGTACAAAAGTTTACTTGTGACCCTGCGTCTAACAAAATTCGTGCAAGCTGTCTGTTACCAGCACGTCGATGACGAACACAACAGTTGTAGACAAAATAACATTGTTTGCTGATTGAAGCTTGAATGAACAATAATTACTACTGCTGGCAGAACCTTGTTTTGACACATTATTTATATACAGCAATGTATGGTGTCGTCTGGAACATATCTTACATGATTGTTTGACCTTACATTTAGGTGAAAAATGATCTGGTCTTAAACAATTAGTGCAGCATTTATGCTTTAATATAAATTGCCCTCATTCCGATATGCTTAATTCCCGAAATTTGTCACACATATAACTTGGGTGACTGGCCTTGCAGCATGGGCATAAATAATTATTTGAAGTTGAATGATAACTTTTAAATGCAGTGCTGCCAGCAGAGTTTCGTGATTCATGTTTTTCAGACTTATTATTAAATTTTAAAGTTGGTTTATTAAGCTGCTTTCCAGCGTCTATCGGTAATGTATTTTCTAATAATTGTCTACGGGCGTTTAAAAACTGTGTAAAGCTCTGAAAGTTAGGAAGATTTTCGGGATCTATAGACTCCTTCCATAATTTAAATGTGGAATGGTCAAGTTTTGCTGACAATAGTTGTACAGTAATGAGTTCAAATGAATCCACTGACAGTTGCATAGCTGCCAGCGAATTGACAGAAGACGTTATTGTATTTATAAATTCTGCTAAGCTGTGTACAGAGTCTTTGATTGTAGACTTCACTTCTAGTAAATTTCGGATATAATATTTAGCTAATATGAATTTGTTATCATATCTAGCGGACAGCAAACTTAACGCTATTGAATAGTTTTCATTACAAATAGGTAAGGCCTTAATTAGATCTAATGGCACATTTTTGAGCGATGAATATAAGTAATGTAGTTTTCGCACTGAAGTTAGATCACATCTGGCATGTACCAAGTCCAAAAATATTGAATAAAAGTGCTGCCATTCTAGAATGTTGCCTGTGAAGCAGGGAAAACTGATAGGTTTCAATTGCATAGTGTTACTGGTTAATACTTGAGATTCAGTCTGAATGTTGAAGGTTTCTATTAATTGCAAGATGTTAGCTTCGGTTGAGTATAAAAGTTCTTCAACCTCGATTCTGTCCTCTTGGGCAGCATTTATGTCCTTAGAAATTAATTCAATTTCAGACTGTACCTCATCATATTTTGTTGCTAAGCTCTTTAGACTTTCTAGTCTAACAGTTAAAAAATGTTTAGTGTTACTGTTTTTATCAAAATTAATTATTGCGGAATTGATTCGCACTATGGCAGACTTTAAGCCGCCTCTCTTTCTAACCAACACTCTTAGGCCTTCTTCCGCCATTTTATGCACCTTTTACTGATGTCATTGAAGTCGTACCTTCTGTGAGATGTCCTGGAGCGTTGAGGCCGTGGAATAGATGGCAGACACGCACGGACTGGATGGATGACTGCTCTCAACTTAGAATTGCTCAATCTGGTGTGTAGGCGTTAACACATGGATGGTCTTGTAATGGTGTTGTTACGATGCTCAATGACGACGACGAAAGAAATGCTGAATAACTCCCGACACGGTCGGATCAGCGAACATGCTGAATCGCCCGTGATGGCCAGAAATTGAAGTGGAAAAAATAATGAAAACCGCTCGATGTGGTATAATTTGAAAGAAGGTAAAAAATAATGAATCCAGGCGCGGAGCGACCAAAAAAATGTTAGGAGAGAATAATTTTGTAAATTGATTTTGCCAGGATGCTGAAAATGATGATGAGCGAGTTGACTGTAGTTTAATACATTTATTGACATTTACTGTTACAATTTAAATTTGAATTGCAAGGTCAGCTAATGTACTTGTACGCATTTTAAGTTTTGAAAACCACGTTAGGTGAAAAATGTTACATCGTAAATTGAGGCGCGAGTACGCAACACTCAAATCTACATGAGAATGTTGTAAGGCCTAAAGCCTACATAAATTTGAAGCGACAACAAGAAAAATGAAAAAATGACAGGCCGAAGCAGCAAACGCAATTACGTCTGCTGCCTACGGACGTGCGTAGCACTGTGTTTAGGCCTGTTCGCGGCGAGCATGAGGCCGGAGCATACAGATTAGCCAACCTTTGATTATGAAATTCCCACATTACTGTCCAAACTTTGACCTTTGTAAACGATGCATTGAAACCAAGTCAGACCATATGACGTCAGTGAAAAACGTAACTTTGGAATTTAGGTATGTCAACGCCAGCAGTCTGTTAACGCTTGGTTTACAAAGGCAGTCGGCCATGAACATCTAATAACAACTGACGCGAGCCGTTCGCGCGTCCGCCGGCTGAGCACAGTTTTCGTCTCGTCCGTATAAATAATGTAACTATACAGTAACGTAAAATGTAAATATGAAGAAATCAGTTTTTAAACATAGTTTAAATGAATAACAGTTTCAGAATAAACGGTGAATAAAAGTGAAAGTAAAAGGAAATGTGTGGAGTGATGCAAACTACGCCAGGATGTGGAACTCTTTCGGACATATAAACAGCTAAGTAGCATTGGGGGGGGGGTAAAGCAAAATTAACCAGGGTTGACAAAATTAATATCATTCTTTTGATTTTATCATTAAACTGAGATCTCTAAGGGCATGTGCGTGTGTGTGAGTGAGTGAAAATTATGTTATACAAATAAGCGCTGGTTTGCAATAGTTAAATTTAAGTTTATATCTCAATATCTGTCTGTTAACCAACATAATGTAGTATTATTAAGGCTGCTGACATACGGGCCACTCTGTGGCGCCACTCAGTCGGGCCCGGTTGTTTTGCATGGTTTTAAATTGTACCCTTACACACGAGCGACTGTGGCAGGCAGAAGCCAGTCCCCGCCACGAATGGAGACTATTTGTGGCGTTGGAGCTTACACACGGGCCACTTTCGGTCGCGCCACAGGAGTGTTCATGTTGTGAAGCGTATACTAACACTGTAATTTCTATAAAACTTTTGGAGCTTTCTTACTATTTGTTTTTAAACTTTATAAGACTTTCTTGTTTCTAAAAACTATTTAAAAACTTTAACTATCATGTCGGATTTTGATTCTGATCGATTTATAATTGGAGTGGAACAGAGACCGGCAATTTGGGACCCGAGATGCAATGAATATTCAAACAAAATGGCAAAAGGGAGAGCATGGGAACAGCTCTGTTATATTTTTGTATCAGGCTTCAGTGAAATGGACAGCCTGATGAAAAATAAATCAGGTATGTTTCTAATCAGTACTGTAGTAAAGTATGTAATACAAATTATAATAGCAGTAATAATAATAAAGTAGGCCTACTGCACTAAACTTAAGTGTAAACTTCATAAAATAATGAAAGTCATAAATGCCTAAAGTTGGTAGACATTATATTGTGTAATTATATTATGACAGAAATGTAGGTGTATGTAAGAGAATAGAAACAAAATACATATACAAGGGTTACTTTGACTAATGTCTAAGTTTGTGTAATGCGAGAACTTATGCAATCCGAAAAAACTTCGGTCCCACGCAATTCCGCTTTGAACAAGTTTTTCTATATATATTTTCTCTATTATTAATAATAATAACACTTTTCGTACAAAAATATATTTTTAATTATTTTTTTAATATAACACTGTTTCAATAGTATTTAACAAACATCATCAGATATACAAATTAAAAATTATTTAAATTAACAGTATTTAAACAATGTTATATTGAAAAATAATAAAAAATATATTCTTGTACGAAACGTTTTATTATTATTAATAATAATATAAAAATAATACGATAATAATTGAGTAATTATGAATGTAATATTTTCTTTATTAACTATTGTATTGTATGGAATTGCACCATAAAAAATTTAACATCAGTCTCTGCCAGTGGCGTAACTAGGTAAAATGGCGCCCAGGGCAAGCTTTTCCCACCCCCCCCAACATGGACATTACGGCAATCGTGTTTGGTTCACTAAAAGTTCACCAGCCGCCACTGATAGGAACTAAATAATAATTAAACAAAAAAATGTATACACAACAATATTTTATTATATCACAATAAGAATTGCAAATGTCTTTGGTTTTCATTTCATAGCTTTACCACAAAAACTTTGGAAAGAGTGAAAAAAATGAGATTAAACTACAATTACAATAATTTAAACTAAATTGACAATAAAGAGTGAAAAAATAGAATGAGATTAAATTACAATTAAAATAAAAAAACTAAATTGACAGTAACTTTGTAAATATTGCTACGACAGCACAGAACAATCTACGCGTTTATCGAATGCGCCAGAAAGATCTCGACGTAAGCGTGTGGTGTACGTGCTACTAAACGCATTTTGCGAGAATTTTCTCGACTCTGCCAGCCTTCGCTCGGACTGTGTCAAGGCCGCAGCAATTACGTAGTTCGCGAGAGATAAGACGCAGTTTGGAAGCGTTTCTTTTGTGTGAGCGTAACTATAAATACATCGCGTCGCGGCCTTAGTTTTCAGTTCAATGCGAGATTTTTGACTGTGCGGTTCGAGAGTATTAGTGCGATATTTACTAGTGCGATTCGAGTTATTACGGTGTACGTTCAAGTAGTTATTAGTGAAGTGTTGCGTTTTATATTCGGACGGTATAATTGTAATACAGTTGAGTTTTAATATTAGTGGACATTTTATTGCGTATGAACAATTTCATTTGATTTGTTGTAGACACTGTGTTGTTAATTACGAACTGTTTTACTATAACAATTAAAGGTGTGATTAGTGACTTAATTGGTGTCTTGTAATTATTTTGTTTCCACTGTACCTACGACGATCGAGTAGACCGTCGTAACAGTGGTGTCAGAACTGGGATAGAACGGTTAACAGTGGAAACAGTGGACGCTTTGTACAAGACGAGTGTGATTCGTAATTAATCGATAAACAATGGATGCCAGTCAGATGATAGAAATGATAGAAGCATTCCGAGCAATGCTACAGCAAAGTCAGAAACAAGAAAAAGAAGAACGAATACAGGAAAGGGAAGAAGCAGAAAAACGACAAGACGAAAAACGTAATCGTGAAAATGAAATACCAGAGGGACGAAAAAAAGAATTTAGCCGTCAAGCAGACGACGTTAAGACGTTCGTACAAGAGGATACCACTGCAAAATTTGTCCTGTTACAAGGTGAGCTGAACAAACAAGTTGACAGAATATCTGAAATAGAAAAATCTGTGTCAACTATGAAAACAAGTATGTCAAGCTTAGAAGATTTAAAATATCAGAGAAATCAAAGAACGCTATTAACTGAAGTAGGGTCAGTTTTTGCAAAGGCCCCGTCGTTTAATGGAAGCACCCACTGGGCAACTTATTATCGCCAATTTGAAGCTGCCGCTCGCTTAAATAACTGGACGGAAGAAGAGAAAGGCCTCTTACTCGTTCTTGCGTTAAAAGGACCTGCCGCAGAGGTAATACACAAAGTGCCATCTAACAGTCAGAACGTCTATGCCGAATTAACTAAAGCTTTGGAATTACGGTACGGTGACCAGTATTTGTGTGAAGTGTATCATGTTCAACTTAAAGCGAGGTGACAGCATTCAGGGGAGAGCCTTCAAGAATTTGAAGCAAATGTCGACCGACTGACGAGATTGGCTTATCCCGAAGAATCGGAGGACTTCCGGAAGTGGATTTCTCTCATTATGTTTATTGACGGTATCAGAGATCGTCAGTTACAACAAGTGTTAAGAATGGCTCGGCATGATAATAAATCAGACGCTCTTGTTCATGCTCTCCGTTTTGAAGCTGCCAAGTCGGCGACCTACATTAATCAAAGTATGCCATCACGTTGTAGCCAAACGGATCCAATACCACAGTATCGTCATAGCGGACAGCATAAAGAGACGATTCAAAAACAACAGTTTAAGAAGTCAGCAGCACCATAATTATCTTTCAAACCAAAGGACAAAGACAGAAGACCGAAGTGTTACAACTGTGGGAAACGTGGTCATCTACAGGTAGACTGTTGGGAGAAGAAAATACCGAGAGAAGAGACTGATCGCACCAATTGGAGAAGTAAAGGCCCAGAACAGCACACAGTTTCCACGCTACATAAGATCAGTGGAAACTTGATTGTTAATGGATTTGCGGATGGTAAACCAACATCATTTACAGTTGACACGGGCGCAACAGTGTCCATTGGGCGCCCTGACTTAGTCTGTAACCGCCATCCTCTAATTAGCTCTTGTACAATACAGACTGTGACTGGGAGCCCCGTCAAGGTGCTAGGAAAGGTAGACGTACGTGTACGCCTGGGTCTTCTTGAGTTTAGCCACCAAATGCTCGTTGCAGACATTGTCGATGAAGTGATTCTTGGCACGGACATTATGAATGCCTACGGATTCGTTGTGGACTTAAGAGAGAATGTCCTGAAAGTTGGCCAAGAGAAGATAAAGCTTTGCATGGCTAAAATGACAGGGTCTACCAACCATTCGATTAAGCGAGTGCCATTAGTCGAAGAAAAAGTCAACAAGTCTGGTCAAGAGGAAACCTCCCTGTTGCAAGCGGAAATGGAGGAAGAACTAGCAGAGGAAGTACAAATAAGTATAACGACAAAAGAAGTGATTGGAGAGCCAACTATGGGTGTCGAGACAAAACTCTTGCTTGTTCCTGAGCTGATAGAAGCGCCCGAGGGTAAAGTGGCTGAAGATGAGGTTACACAAGAGGTTGTTGACGAGAACCAAACAAACTTGGATCAGCCAGTGGTATTTAGGTCATTAGTACATGACGCAACGAGAGTGATTCCAGCGAAGCTAGTGGTTACGCGAAAGATTCGCATTCCTGGGAACGTGATGTTCGGATCACACGAGACTGAATTCGAAGAACGGGAAAATTATCCTTCGCAAGGATGGCCACCTAGATCGCCTGGTCGAGTATTACTTCGAAGACGCTTTGCCAGTTCGGGACGAACAGGCTTAAGGAGGGGGCAGTGCTACGACAGCACAGAACAATCTACGCGTTTATCGAATGCGCCAGAAAGATCTCGACGTAAGCGTGTGGTGTACATGCTACTAAACGCATTTTGCGAGAATTTTCTCGACTCTGCCAGCCTTCGCTCGGACTGTGTCAAGGCCGCAGCAATTACGTAGTTCGCGAGAGATAAGACGCAGTTTGGAAGCTTCTGGTGTGTGAGCGTAACTATAAATACATCGCGTCGCGGCCTTAGTTTTCAGTTCAATGCGAGATTTTTGACTGTGCAGTTCGAGAGTATTAGTGCGATATTTACTAGTGCGATTCGAGTTATTACGGTGTACGTTCAAGTAGTTATTAGTGAAGTGTTGCGTTTTATATTCGGACGGTATAATTGTAATACAGTTGAGTTTTAATATTAGTGGACATTTTATTGCGTATGAACAATTTCATTTGATTTGTTGTAGACACTGTGTTGTTAATTACGAACTGTTTTACTATAACAATTAAAGGTGTGATCAGTGACTTAATTGGTGTCTTGTAATTATTTTGTTTCCACTGTACCTACGACGATCGAGTAGACCGTCGTAACAATATTGAAAAAAGAGAATGAGATTAAATTAGAATTACAATAAGCAAACTAAATTGACAGTAACTTTGTAAAGATTGAAAAAAGAGAATGAGATTAAATTACAATTAGGCTACAATATACAAACTAAAGTGACAGTTTTCTTGACTTTGCCGATACAAACTGATCAATTATTTCATTAAAATTGGTTTGTTCTGTTTCTTCTTGTTCCACACTCAAAAGAGCTAGGTCGCACAGCCGTTGCTGCCCCATAGAAGCTCGTAGGTATGAGAGAATCAGCTTTAATTTGCTAAAGGATCTCTCACAACTAGCAATGGATACTGCTATGGTCAGCATTATTTGGATTGACACTCTAAGGTTCAGAAGAAAGCTCTCATCTCCATACTGGATTATAAATTCCAAAAGTTTGTCTGGATGAGAAATTGTCTTGTCTGTCCGAGTTGAAAGCAGCATTTTGCAATCATTTACGTATTTCCTCATAAAGCTGATCACCATCCACATCCCTATAATAAACATCTCCCAAATGCTTACAGTTTATATATACATATACATATATATATATATTTTTTTTTTTAATCACTTTCTGCTACAGTCCGTTTCTTGATGTATATAATACTTTAATATTTATAACTAAATTTACCTCAAGATAAACTTTTTTCCTTTAGGAACATGTTTCGAGAGTTCTTGTTCTCTCATCTTCGGCCTTCGCCATCTTGTTTCTGGTGAAGTATTTGTGTGTTGGCTTCTGGATGTTATTATGGTAGTTTGTTGGTCTTTGGTCCTTCAAAGTTGCATTATTGTGTGTGGTTGTGGTATCTGTTTTTGTATTTTGTGTATTTTCGATGTTGAGTGCTTTGAATATTGTGTCATGTTTTGTATTGATTTGTATTTGTTCTGGTATTAATTTGTTTTGTGTTTTATGTTTGTAAATCTGTAAATTTTCCCAAATGTTCATTATGGTGCCTTTGTGTGGTATATGTTTTATTAGTGTTACATTGGTTATGTCTGGGAATTCATGTCCTGTGTTTATTGCATGTGTGGCTAAATTGGATTTATATATATTTGGTTTTTTGTATGCATTTAGGTGTTCAAAATAACGTTTTTTCAGCTGTGTTTTTGTTTGTCCTATATAACATTTATTGCAATCTTGGCATTCAATTTTGTATATACCGTTGGTTGTTGTATTATCTTTGTTGTGTGAGCTATTTAGATTTTATTTAGATGGCAGCATTTTATTCATTATTTAACAGAATGTACAAAATACCCCTAAACAAACAAGAAACTGACAAAGAAAGAAATATAATATACCAAATTGGTTATGCAAATGGATACAATAAAAATACTATGATCAAAATAGAAAATAAAATCAAATACAAAATAAAAACTGAACAATTAAGAATTAATCAAACTGGACAACACATAAATAATAACAACAACAACAAAATGGGCCACATTCACATAATAAATAATAAAATGACAAAACTAACAAAACTATTTAAAAACACAGATATAAAAATAGCATACAAAACTAATAAAAATAAATTACAAAATCTAAATAGCTCACACAACAAAGATAATACAACAACCAACGGTATATACAAAATTGAATGCCAAGATTGCAATAAATGTTATATAGGACAAACAAAAAAACAGCTGAAAAAACGTTATTTTGAACACCTAAATGCATACAAAAAACCAAATATATATAAATCCAATTTAGCCACACAAGCAATAAACACAGGACATGAATTCCCAGACATAACCAATGTAACACTAATAAAACATATACCACACAAAGGCACCATAATGAACATTTGGGAAAATTTACAGATTTACAAACATAAAACACAAAACAAATTAATACCAGAACAAATACAAATCAATACAAAACATGACACAATATTCAAAGCACTCAACATCGAAAATACACAAAATACAAAAACAGATACCACAACCACACACAATAATGCAACTTTGAAGGACCAAAGACCAACAAACTACCATAATAACATCCAGAGAACAAGAACTCTCGAAACATGTTCCTAAAGGAAAAAAGTATATCTTGAGGTAAATTTAGTTATAAATATTAAAGTAATATATATATATATATATATATATATACTTTCACTATGAACTTACTTTGAATTTATTTCCCCAAACGTTTCAACGTAGTATACGTCTTCTTCAGTGGGAGTAAATACTGACACTTTTTTTTTGAGGTTCTCTACATCTTCATAACAAAGGCTTTTTATATCTAGTAGAAAACCAAACTTGCTATCCATATCCATCAATCGTTCAAATCTTCCATTAATTTCACTATGCAGGCGGTCTATTGTGTTTTTCATTGCTCTGCTGATTTCGTCCTTTAATTTCAACCTCTCATCTTTACATAGTTCTCCAGGCATTGTCTTCTTTTTGGGGCGACGTTTCTCCATTTCGACATCCCAATCCTGGCAAAGTTTTACACCGTCATCAATCGATGTATTTACAACACCATCTCGTTCTTTCTGGAAAAAATCCATAGGGACTTTAAGTCAAGTGCAGTGGAATGGAAATTCATTTCAGGATGCTGCAGCCTCTGCTGGATTCTGTCTATTTTGCTAAGGATTAGATCCCAAAATCTTATCAATGACAAAAACTCGAATGTCAAGATACGCTTGCAAAGCTGTTCTGCATCACTCCAAGTATCCGTAGTTTTTGATTCATCTGAGGCAAGATTTTGAAGTACTAAGATGATTTTATCAACATACTTGCTTACTGGTTTCACTGCATGGGCTTTGGCACTCCATCTGGTTTCCGAGTCAGATTTCACAACCAAAGGTACTGCATTCTTTAGCTGTTCCCAGCGTTGAGTAGAGCGAGAAAAGAATGCATATAGAAAATCAAGGGTTCTAAAAAATGTAACCATCATTGTTTCTTGCTTTGAAGCACGCACGCCTACTAAATTTAGTGAGTGATTGTCACAATTAACGAACATTGCAAGGTTGTTCTCCAAAATTCTTTGACGAACTCCAGTTATGTGTCCAGCCATTATATTTGCATTATCATAGCACTGAGACCGACAATCCTGTAGCTTCATATCATCCTTCTCCATCTGGGACAACATAACTTCAACTAATCGCTCGGCATTCTTTTGACTGATCTGGATGAAACCAAGAAAAGATTCTCTGATATGGACTGTCTTATTCTGAAAATCAATTTCTACATATCTCACAACTTGTGACATTTGTTCACGGTGTGCATGATCTGGAGTAGAATCAAACATCAGGCCACAATATTTTGCTTTTCGAATCTTGTTTAATAAATTTTTACGAACAGCAGATGCCATCAAATGTAGAAATTCATTCTGAATGGCTGGTGAAATGTATGAAGTTGATCCTGGATTATTTTGCACATAAATCAAATGTTCCTTCATAATAAGGTCAAAGACAGCCAGTAGTTTAAGTAAACCTATAAAGTTTCCCATGTTGGTATCGGTACTGTCATCGTCATCGTCATCATCTCTAAGTAACTCCCTGTGGCCTCTTAAAGCCAAATTCTGGACAGCCAAATATTTCAGGCAGTAGAGAAGTCTTTTTAGGATTTCTCTCCATTTCTGTTTCTCATTTTCAATCTGACAATGAAGTACTACGTCAATCAACCCTACGTTTTCATTCAAATTTCTCTCTAGTTCTTTCCATTGTGCAAAGCATTCATGATGGTTTCTTGAGTTTTCATGGAGGCTCATTCTCTCAGGTGCTTTCCAATGGTTGAATCCAGATCCTCTTTCTAGTGTTGACTGCTGATCGGAACGGGAAAATAGAAGGCAACAAAAACAAAATGCAGACTGCTTCACTAAAGAATAAACTAACCATAATCGTGTGACCTCTTCTCCAGAGCCATGTCCCAATTTTCGTTTGAACCAACTTGAATTCATTGTGCGGTTGTTTGTTGGGAGAAATGGACCCTCAGAGTTCTGAAAGTATTTTGATCCTAGTTTTATTATTTCTACTCTCAATGCATCGGATATGGCTACTTTTCCAGTGACTTTGTCAAAACTTAGAAGACCGATGTCATGGCACTGAATAAAATTTAGTATTACATTAGTTTCATTCACGTTTTCAACTCTATCTGTTTCTTCAGTAACCACCAAATTTTCATTTTTATTTAAATTTTCTCTTTCAGCATCCAGAGTATTGGTAAGCGCAAGAGAAACCTTCTCATTCTCAGATAAACTGACTGATTGAGTTGAAGTTTCGTTGTTGGACTGAATCAGAGCAGTCATTTCCCCCGGTTCTGTTAAGTTTTCCCGTTCAAAGGTAATATTATTTGAAGAACAGGATGGGACCTCTAGTTGTGTAGCTTCTGATTTGTGAAGAAAGGCCTTTAAAACTTTGCTTGATTTCTGGCCATCTTTGGATTCTTGCTTTTTTCTTTTTCGAGCTTGAGCTCCACTTCCTTTCTTCTTTTTCAATAATCGGTCCACTACTTCCTCAAAAGATCTGTGAAAAAATCATTAACAATAGTATCAGCAAAATACAGTTTTAAAAAGAGTATAAAAAGAACATTGTTATGATTAAGAAAAACATTTTTATCTATTTACAATAGCGAGAAATACATAAATATTTAAATACGGTACAAATTTTAATACACTTGTCCTTGTTAATCTTATGGCTGAAAAAAAAAACAAATTAACCTTAAAACGAATAGGGTAAGTCCGGGAGAGGTGGACGTTTTTGGATTGTTGAAAATAACGCGGTCGTTTTAGGTTAGGTTTAAGCTTATATGTTTCCCGAGCCTATACCATCAAAACTACATAGATACCTTACAACACAAAAATACCAACTGAACAAAAGTGACTTAGTTTAAAACATTTTCAACTTACCAAAATAAACAAAGTGTAATGGGGCAGAATGGGAGGTTTTTTATTTTATTAAATTTATTCAATTTTCAATTGTAACGCCCACGTGAAATACGGCAGCAGTCAAACAATGAACAGTGATATAGCTTTGCAAGCGGGTGTGGTAAGAACGCAGTACGATTCCGAGAAATGAAGCTTTGTGTTGCGCACTCATACGCGTGAACACCATCATGCGCGCAGAGGCGATGCTTACAGACTCACCCTCGCCACAAAAAAAAAAAAATGGCGAGGCAGAATAATTTTTCAGCAACGTGGTTTTGAGAAGGCGGATGTCACATGAAGACTCCACCTACCTGTGCCTTCCGTACAATCACCGTGTAATATCGTCAACACCTTGTGAACACTGAAAAAATCCACGCTACAGGTACGGTGACAAACAATTCATCACAAGAAGGCAGTGTGCATTTCCATCTGCCACACAGAGTGGTGGTAGGAAAGTGTGTGCGTAGTTACCGCCAGTCGACTTCACCTCCAGACCGCATGCGGTCATAAAAATCTTTACTCGAGTTTAATTACGGTCGGCCGACCCACAAATTTTGTGTGTAAATTACAAGTAAAATGTGATATAGTCTTTTAAAAGAAATCAGTGCAACTTTAATCTACAATCAGAACAAATAACCGGTAATGACTGCAACACGGATTTTGAGGCGATGGCAGGAATGTAAATTTATATTTTCAATTTAAATGCAGATTAATCCTTCAAAAAATGCTAAATCAAACTTAAATGGGGAAAAGTTGTGAATGAGTGTGTGAGCAAACTGGGTCGTCTTAAAAATAGAGTTAAAATAGTTTAAGTTTTTTTGTTTTTCGATATATGTTTTGTACTAAAAGGAGGTAATACACCATATTATTATTTTGCATTTTTTAATGATTAACGTAAATGTGTTGGAAGAAAGAATAGAAAAGAAATGTAGCATTTGTCCAACAAACTAAAATGTAGACTGCTTAGTTGGAGTAATCAATTTAGTTTTCACAGAATGTTTTAAAGTACAACATTAAGCGAAGAATTTGATAAATTGTTAAAGAGTTACAAACAGAAAAGTAAAGTTCAAAAATGAATATCAATAAAATGAATTAGTAGCGTAACCATGTGTTAAGTAAATTATTATGCCACATTAACATCACCTATCCTGTATAAAAAATTTCGCCTAACGAACCTGGCAAATAAGTAAAAGTGTTTCAAGGTTTCGATATTAAACCACAAAATATCGTGGCGACCTATAAATAATTTGGAATCTTCTGTGTTGGGTAAGTCAGGGTGGCATGTAAGTGTGATGGGTAAGTGAAGGTATTGCTTGAGGTAAGTAGAAGAAACGCGGTGGAAATTGGTAAGTAAAAGAATAGAACGTAACAAATGGCGATCCCTGCCAGTATAACTCAAATGAATTAATTCATATGGGTTTAGGCCTGATTTGAAGTATGAAATAGGTGGTGATAGTAGGCGGTTTTTTGTAATAGAAAAAATTACAAGATGTGTGAGTAGAGGTTAAGACGTAAAATACTGTTAAAGAGTTAAGTTATGAGATTTTGTTTATATAATAACTAAGTTATATAATAACTAAGTTTTATATAATAAAGAATAATTAAATTTATAAAAAAAGGAAAATACAGAGAACGAAGTCAGTTTGTCTGACTCAACTGTTATAAGTGAATCAGAAATTCAGTCAGAAACTCCTATAGTAAATCAAGAAAGCTGGACAGAATCAGCTGTTATGGACGAGGCGAGAGTTCATTCAACTCCCGTCTCGGCTACAGAAAGTAATAAAACTGAGGATTGGTTGCGTGAGATAATGGGGGAAATTAAACTGATGTCTAACCAAAATATTAGTTTAAAAGATGAGATCAAACAAATGTCTAGTGATAACAGTAAGAAATTTGATGCATTAAATGATTGTTTTGACACTAAATTTAATGAAATGAGTAGCAACATAAATAATCGTTTTGACATTAACGATAGTAAATTCAATGAACAGAATAACAAATTCAATGAATTAAATCGTCTTGATAATAATGACAAAAAATTTGATAAATTGAGTAGTGAAATACATGAACAGAAAGTAAAATGTGAAAGCAATTTCAATGAATTAAAAAAGCAAAATAATGAATTAAAAAATGGTATTAATGAAATTAATAAGCGTTGTGAAAGTACCAATGAAATATTTGAAAATAACTTTAACAAATTAGAACAGAATATTGAGAGAATGGGAGTGTAGGGAATAAATACAGGTAAGAACAACACAAACGAAAGTGACGGAAATATATGTATTAAGGGTAATGGTATTAGTTTAGATGCAAAACAGGTGGCGGTAAACAAGGTGAGTAATGACGATAATTATAATAATGGGTTAACGAGTGGTAACAGTGGTGAAATTAAAAACGTGGTGTTAGAGAGTAAGGTTGTGAGCAGAGAAAGTGTTGATGAGGTTGTGAGAGTGTGTGTAGAGAGGTTACATGGGCAAAGGGCAGACTTTTCCCAAGTTTATGGTGAAACAAAGGTTTCACAGGTGTTTTATGAGGACAGAGTTTCCTCTGGTGGTGGTGTGGAAGACGAGGTGTCTTCAAATGGTCCCTTTAGTTTTTGTGATGGTCTGGGAAGTGCCAAGACGTATAGTAAGTTTGTGGTGCCCTTTGCGTGGTACGAAATAGGTCAGTGGGGTTATGAGAGGTATTGTGATGAGAGAAAGAGAAAGAGAGAAATAGAGATTTTTGAGGTTAATAGAGGTTATGAAATGTTAGTGCAGGTTTTAGATATTGAGAGAGGTGAAAAAAGTGACTTACATTGTGAAATAGAGATAGATGAATATTTTGATGATACTGTTGTAAATGATAAAAACTTACCTGATGTTGTAATGAATGTAGTGGAGGAATATGATGATAAAATAACTTACCTTATGTTGAACAAAAATACTGACGGAGACAGAACTGAAATTACCAATGTAGACGGGTTTTATGAATTAATAAGTAATAATGGTGTTAAATACTATGTTGATACTGATCATTACAATAATAATAATAGTATAATGAGTGTGAGTAAGGACGATAATTATTATATAAAAGTAAGACTCATATATGATGACGGTGGTTAAAATAAAAATAAGAGAATGGACATTTTAAATATTTTAGTTTATGGTTATGACACTGCTAACTTATGAAATGAGGTGGTAAACAGAAAAATAATGACAAGAAATTGTAAATAAATTTCTAGTGAAATTGATTGTGTTTGTATTGTAAAAAGTTTTATGTAAACAATATATGTGTGTAGCTGAAATTAATTTAATAATAATAATAATATTTTGTCAGATTAAATACATGATTACGAAGGTGACAATAAATGAATTGTAATTGTTTTGGAAGAAGGTAATTAAAGTAATGTTGTGTTTTAAATAATTGATGGAATTAAAATAATTTGAGATGCTTAAATATTTAAATATTTTTTATTGATTTAAAATGTTAAATAAAGAGATTCTGATGATAATTAGGAGATTTGAACTTCGTAATAATTAGTAAATGAAGAAATGTAAAATGTGTTTAGTTATGGAATTATGATTATTAAAATGTTTCAGAAGGTACATGGAGATGTATACGTGATTTGGTGATGAATTGTTTATAATTTTGTGTCAATAACAGGAATCATGTGTTATGAGTGATGTACTGTAAGTATGAATTTTATAATACAGTTAAATAAAGTAAAATGTTTACATATGTTTAAAAGGTTTTAAATTAAATAATGAAATTAATTTGAGGTAGTTACGAGTTTTCTAATGTAATTTTCAAAGAGCAATTTAATATAAAAGGTCGTACAAGTTAGAGTTTGGGTGACAATAATTATTTCAATAAGGCATTTAAGTCAGTCAGAGTTAAGTTAAAAGGGTGTTAAACAGAAATAAGATTTTGGGAATATAAGTAAGATAGAAAACTGAGTATTAGTAGTGACACAGTAGCGAGAGTGATTATAGGTAGAGTAATTAGAGTGGTATATTTAGGTAATAAACAGATGGTGGAATTTTGTAAGGGGGGTGGTGTGATAAGGAGTCCTCAACGATAGGCATTGTGGCGGGTAGTAGAGGGTTTAGCAGAGTGCTTGCCGATATTTGGTGGAGAGGCAAACGGTTATGAATGGAATTCCAGAGGGAGGGAACACACATCCTAAGTACAAAGAGGGTAGAGGGTATTTTGTTATAAGGGTAGAATGATTCGAAGTGAGTTAGTGTAGTAAGGTAGTGGAGATAAATATTTTGAGAGATTGGTGTCATACTATATAAGTCCGTAAATGGTTGTTAGAAGGAAGAAGGGGGGTAAGGTTATATTTAAACACCCATTTGTAAATCGAATTATGATGAATAACTAAGAGTCACCCAAAATAATTGATAATGAAAATGTTAAAGAGAAAATCATAGGTAAAAGGTAATAATAAATGGAACAAGTGAAAATTTTAATAGAATTTGAAAATAAAATTAAAATTGTAAGTTGTGTAATTTTGGTAAATCTTAAATGTGAATTGTTTATTTTCATGTAATGACAACAATGTTAAGTATGAATAAATTACTATTTCTTTTATGAATTTAGTTAGCAAATTCATAAAAGAAATAGTAAGGATGGCTGCTAATTTAAACAATACGAAGAATGAATAAATTAGTTTGAGTGACTAAGTAAATATTTTGTTGTACTCATGATTTTATGTTAATGAAGGTCAAAGTAGGGAAAGTTAAGAGAGAAATGTTTGATGTTAAAACACACAACCAAGGCTAGAAATGTCATGTAATGGAAATTGTAACTTTAATGTGTAACCATATCATAAACAAATATTTTTTATACTTGTGATTCCCCACTTTTCGGGCGGTCATGGCCTCACCAAACCCTGACCGTGGAATTGGTTTAGCTTTGACAGCTATGGTCGGGGCTCATTGCGTCACGTTCTGCCTTAACTGGCCATAGCTGTTATCATTGTAAAGGTGAATTTAGAAATTTAAAGGGGGGTAATTCAGGGGAATCACCAAATTATGGAACAGCGGCTATCACTCTGTTCGCGTAGGAACAGTAAAAAAAGGTGATAGACCTGCATTAAGGTTTTAAATATGTAACTTCCAGATATTATATCTGATAATTTTAAACATGTAAGGCCGAAGCAAGGACAGGAGATGTCAAAATTCCTCCTCAAATTCAGTCCGTGTGGAAGCAACTGAACGCAACAGTTCAGGGGGGCCATAGTGTGTGTGGTAAGGGGGGTTACTCAGGGGAGTAACGAACTAAAATTTGAAAACTTAATGATGTTGACTAGCTGATAAGCTAACTAAATGGTTTTATTTTGATTAAAGAAATATTATTGTAAAAAGATAGGCTGTTTATAAGTAAGTGATTTCAATGTGTTGTACTCTGTGTAATGATTTCATAAAGGACTCTACTGATTGTGAAAAGGCTATATGTCAAGTATAGAAGATGTTTATCAGATTTTGTTTATTATGTTTTATTGTGTCTTTATTGTTATTATGTTAGAGTGTAAGGATTATGAACAGATGTTGTGTAATTTTCATGGTATAGTTTTGTATGGTGTATATAGAGCAAGGTCAGTCACCTGACCCAGAGAGATCAGCTGATAACTGATGTTAGAGCCAGGATAGGTTTATAGTGATTAACTCATGAATTTTGTTACTTCAATTAAATTAAATAATTTTATTTTTTCTTGAAATTAATAAAAGAAATATTTTGGGAAATTAAAATTTTTGAAAAAAAATTTTTTTATTTTTTATTTTCTATTTCTCGTATTAAAGAACGTCATTGTAAATTGTAATGTTCATTATCAGTAGTGAAGGTGTCAGCTGATTTATGATATGTATTTTATGTTCTTTTTGGTACCCAAGTGCAGTTATTTTTGAATTTTGACTTTATAGTAGAAGTAAGTTGTATATTTTTATGTGGTTATTAGGACTGTTAGTAAATAAATAAGAAGAGTTATGAATCCAATTAAAAGATTTTTAAATTTTGGAAAGTAAATGTAATGAAATGATCAAATTAATAGATCTTTGGTAATGGACTTAGAGTAATTTCTCTAGGCGAACGAAATTTAAATGATTTCAGTTTGATTTGTGTAATTTATTTTGGATTTGAAACTGTACCGTCCAGTCAAGTAAATTGAAAACAGAAATGAAATTTAAGAGATAAAACATTTTATGAGTTTTGAATATGGAATTTAGGTATAAGATAAAAATGAGTATGTGTACGCACCCAGTACTTGCTAAGGGCAACCCAGTACGCATGTAAGGGGGAACGTATCGGTTGAGGATCTGGTATGGTATAAGGCCAGTGTTTTGATTTTATGGGTGGAATGCTAGAAGGTTAGGTATACTATGGTGAGTATCTGTCCAATTTTATGGTGTTGGGATCTCGAACAGAGAAGTCCAGTAATCTCGTTCAGGTGCAGCCATAGTCGCCTAGCTAGGGGGGTAGTTTACCCATGATGTGTTTAGAAATTAAAGGGGGTTGTTGGCACCATATCCTCACCGATCCTCTTAGGGGTTTAGCAATGAGAGTTCTTCTGTTAGGCGACGCTTACAGACTCACCCTCGCCACATAAAAAAAATGGCGAGGCAGAATAATTTTTCAGCAACGTGGTTTTGAGAAGACGGATGTCACATGAAGACTCCACCTACCTGTGCCTTCCGTACAATCACCGTGTAATATCCTCAACACCTTGTAAACATTGAAAAAATCCACACTACAGGTACGGTGACTAACAATTCGTCACAAGAAGGCAGTGTGCATTTCCGTCTGCCACACAGAGTGGTGGTAGGAAAGTGTGTGCGTAGTTACCGCCAGTCGACTTCACCTCCAGACCGCATGCAGTCATAAAAATCTTTACTCGAGTTTAATTACGGTCGGCTGACCTACAAATTTTGTGTGCAAATTACAAGTAAAATGTGATAAAGTGTTTTAAAAGAAATCAGTGCAGCTTTAATCTACAATCAGAACAAATAACCGGTAATGACTGCAACACGGATTTGAGGCGATGGCAGGAAAGTAAATTTATATTTTCAATTTAAATACAGATTAATCCTTCAAAAAGTGCTAAATCAAACTTAAATGGGGAAAAGTTGTGAATGAGTGTGTGAGCAAACTGGGTCGTCTTAAAAATAGAGTTAAAATAGTTTAAGTTTTTTTGTTTTTCGATATATGTTTGTACTAAAAGGAGGTAATACACCATATTATTATTTTGCATTTTTTAATGATTAACGTAAATGTGTTGGACGAAAGAATAGAAAAGAAATGTAGCATTTGTCCAACAAACTAAAATGTAGACTGCTTAGTTGGAGTAATCAATTTAGTTTTCACAGAATGTTTTAAAATACAACATTAAGCGAAGAATTTGATAAATTGTTAAAGAGTTACAAACAGAAAAGTAAAGTTCAAAAATGAATATCAATAAAATGAATTAGTAGCGTAACCATGTGTTAAGTAAATTATTATGCCACATTAACATCACCTATCCCGTATAAAAAATTTCGCCTAACAAACCTGGCAAATAAGTAAAAGTGTTTCAAAGTTTCGATATTAAACCACAAAATATCATGGCGACCTATAAATAATTTGGAATCTTCTGTGTTGGGTAAGTCAGGGTGGTGTGTAAGTGTGATGGGTAAGTGAAGGTATTGCTTGAGGTAAGTAGAAGAAACGCGGTGGAAATTGGTAAGTGGAAGAATAGAACGTAACAAAAGTAGTTTATCTCCAAAATTATGACGCTCTTTGTAGAGAAAAAACAAAAACATGTTAAACACTCTCTACAGTTTGGGTTTGATCGAAGGGAGTTACCGCAGTGCTATAGTGGCGCATTTCTGAATTATTTGACTGGTCCAACTCACATGGTGGTCCATCTCTCCCAGAATTACCCTATCTTTATTTTCCACAGGCAAAATATAGATTTTTTGAATTTTAGGACACCCTTGGGTCTCAAGGAACATTTTGGTATGCAATGCAATACAATAGGATTAGAAGCCAGTAAGAACCTTAAATTTGGCCCAACAGCTGATGGATGGAAGACAATTCTTTTTGCCAACGTTACAAAGTAACGTTTGGGATATTCTTTAATAATTAGTCCTATGATATTCCTTAGAAAAAACGGTACATGTTGTGAACAAAAAATACGTCTATAAATTGTAATAAAAGAAAAAATTACAATTTTTTTTTACTCGACAAAAATGCGCCCCCCCAAAGTGGCGTCCAGGGCACGTGCCCTGGCTGCCCCACCCTAGTTACGCCACTGGTCTCTGGAACAATCGTATACATTTGCGTCTAGCCCATATGACTCCTACAAGCGACAAATAATTATATAACAATATTCTCCCTGCAAGATCAATCTCTAGCCATAGTTTACTGTTGAGTATCATAATTACAACACAAGAAAAAGAGTAATGACTTCTAAATTACATAGCATATTAGCGAATTCAGGCGGGACGGTCTCAACAATGTTTTATGCAAACACTAATTGAGCACATACTTATGAGCCAAAACAATCTTGCGAACAATGCACACAGTTTACAGTTGAAAACAATTTTAGGTCTGGCTTACAGGAACCAATAGTTTTAATCGATTACTCAACACCAAACTGGTTAATATTTCGTCTACTGAAATACAATTATTGGATGTGTGTGTATGTGCTCGTGCACACGCGCGTGTGCTTGTGAAAGAGAGAGGGATGTTAGGAGGGAGGAGGAAGGTAAAGAGAATGTACGTGGGTGTAACGTTCTTAACATAATCTATCAAAATCTTTGAAATAAATTAGATGCGACAAACGAACAATATTCATATAAATAGAAACCATTTTTATTTTTAAATAAATATTTCTACTAAGAGATATATCTTAGGGAAAACACATTTTGAATAAGTTACAAAATAAGTTATTAAAATAGTTTTTATTATGACTATGGTTTGATAGTGAAACAGTATCAGACAAAGTTTCTCTGAAAAAGGTCAATATATCATTCTGTCTTGCCACGGTACTGATCCTTCTTGTGTACAAAAGAATTCGGAATGAAGAAGAACTTCCTCGTCAGAGACCATGATGAAACTGATGTAAATACTAAATGAAACAATCTTTTATCACTGAGCAAATGGAGAGTGGCACGTCTCTGAAGCGAACCCTTGCACACGAGCAACTGGTACTTGGCGCGACTGAGTGGCCCGTGTGTCAGCAGCTTAAAGCACATGTATAAGGGAAAGAGAAAAAATATTTGTTTCTTTTATGAGGGCAATTGAATGAAATGTAGTGCTTTGGAACAAATGAAATTAATTTGATTTCTGATGTCGTCATTAATTAATAAAAGTATGACAATGTTAAACTAAAACTGGGCTAGATTCATTATTTATTCCAAAATAACCAATTCTGTTCTTCCCTTGTTCGCTGATCCGAACCCTGGTGAGTAACAAAAAATTTTTATTTTAGGATTGGTACGAATGCAAGATGGTGCCCGAGTTGAGTGAAGGCTGAATTTTATAATCACAATAAATTAAACAAATTTAGTTATCAAGTTTTAAGTAATTGTACAGTTTGTCTGACATCCTGTATTTACAAATTTCACAGACCGAACATTTAAAACTTGTAACCTGTTCTACACCTGTATCATCCAGAATTAGTTTTATTCAAAACCTGTATTTGCCTAGGAAAGCCATTGTCTTTGTTTCCTGCACAGAAATTTTAAAGTCACATTTCTTCCTCACCCACTGTAATACATAAACTGATTTTTGTAATTCATATTCCATATTATTTATTAAAACCTGGCCATTCACAAAAACATTGTGTTAATTATAAAGTTAGGAGCAATCGGAAGGAATACTTCAACCAGTCTTACTAGTCCATTTACAGAGAAGCTTGTCTATACTCAAGTTCCAGTTTGTCTTAGGAGTCTCCATTTTTGTTTATTACACTTTCTCCAAAACATCCGATTCCATCTCATCTTGATCGGGCAATTTACCCGCCACCATATTTAAGTCACGTGCTATAACCAGATAATCACTCATAAGCTCATAATATAGGTATCTATTTTTTTAATACCTCATCATGAAATAATACACTCTTCCTTTGTAACCTCTTCTAGAGCATACATCCCTATAACAGTAATGTATTTTAAATCAGATACTTATCATTCTATCATTTACCCAAATATAAAAAATTGGCCGTTACGGGACGCCCGGCAGATGTGAAACATCAAAGTTGATGGTAGAATTTATAATTAATGAAAACCAATAAAGAAATATGGAGTAAAATAAATTAAAAAAAAACAGTTTCGTTAATAAAATCAATATATTTTTCTTATTATTCTAATTATAATAATAATTACAGAATATAAATACAAGAGAAGTAAATATTTTTAATATA
Organism: Magicicada septendecula; assembly: GCA_034769895.1. Lineage (NCBI taxonomy): Eukaryota > Metazoa > Arthropoda > Insecta > Hemiptera > Cicadidae > Magicicada > Magicicada septendecula. The sequence continues at coordinate 353,176,208 of CM068376.1, read as the reverse complement.
GACTGTTTTACAATGCAGTTACGGAATATTATTTGACGTATCTTCTGTGATTTCTGTAATAGTAGCTGTTGAAGGTGTTTTAGACGGTATTAAAGAAATGATTGGCCGATGATCCGCAGAAAATAAACCGCTTGTTGACATCAGTAAACACATTTCTAACCTCAAAATGAACAAATAAAATAGAATAGTAATAAAATAATATATTAACAGATGATTTACTAACCTTTGGTTTGAATCGGTAGATTGTGTTTTGTAAAGCAAACGTTGTGCACACGTATTAAGACATTTTACTGCAGCCTGCACTTTGATCATCATTAATTATTTGTTTCTTTTTGGTCACTTGATCGTCACTGTCACTCATATTTCGATTCAATAATATTGTCACTGATTCGAAAACTTTTAAGCACTTAACAATGTCCTTTCAAAAACAATAATATTAAGGCCAAAGAAATACAAAGTGTGTATACAAGCGGTGAACGCGTCAAGTATACTATAGTCGAATAGAAAGGCACACGCAGTACACAACTCACACAGAGAAGCAACGAAGTGTATAGTATACGCGCACGCACACATAAGGGAGTCGAGAGCGGTGGCGTAGAGGGGGCATGACAGCATAAGAGAGCGTCATGCCGTTTGCTGTCACGGCATACGAGTCGGTTTTACTGCCAAGGCGCGCCAATAGATGTTTCACATCAATAAATAAATTTCTTAGACTAATTTTAATCAAACCCAAGCCATAGCTAGGCTGATGCTGATAGCACTTCAAGGACCCGGAGCAAAAACCTAAAATGGGGGCTGCCCCCATCAGAGACCTGCTTCTCTCCTTCCACAATATGAAGACCTTTTACATTGCTTTGAATCCTTAAATTCTTTTCTACTTACCAAAGTTTTGTTATATTGCAGACAGCAGACAAAGTTCATAATTGACCTGCTAGACATTTGATATGGAAGAATCAAAAGCACAATATTAGCTGTTTCACATAAAATAATTTATTTCTGATAATGATAAAAATAATAAAATATTTTACAACTGAGATTTTATTAGGCATAGTAGTATTCTAAGTCATACAAAAAGTATTAGTTTGAAAACATAAGGAATGTACTTGAAATTATTTATTACTTTAATATACTATTAGGCTATATATATGTACCTTTAAAATAAGAGATGAACATTCCATCAGGTTGTTTTGCAGTATTGCTACTTAAAAAATAATAGACTATAATTATCATAAATTGAAAATTATAAATATATGTAATACTTTACAAAAAAGTAAAATATATAGGCTACAATTTAAAATACTGTAATAAAAATTTTTAAGTTTGTGTAATTTAGGCCAATTCAAGAAAATAATTTTAGTCATTAATAATAAGCCTTTTTCTACTTTTCCTATCAGCAAAAGAGTCGATCATTTTTGAAAAGTCTAGTGTCTAGCACATTCCTTTTTGAATGACAACAATGCCAAGCTGCTCAAAGTGCTCATGACATGCTGCCAAGCTGTCATTACTATGACACTTTGGTAATGAGTAACTTACCATGACTCATGATACTCCTTCAAAGGGTTTTAATGAGCGTTAGTTTTGAAAACATCTTTCTGCCTCTGCTACCATTAATGGCATGTGAAGCAGTTCAGGTTAATTAGTGTTTAAATTATTGAAATCTGAAGTGTTACTAGTTATTTCGTTATTAAATTATTTAAATTTGAAATGTTGTTTATTAATTAAAATATTGAAATTTCGTATTACTTACCTTTACCGGTAATTTGCCAGGGAGTCGTCTGGTATACTTTAGCAGAGAAAAACCAGGTAAATGCAAATAAACAAGTACATATTTATACGATCATATGAGTCATTACTTTATTCCTCTAACATGACATTCATTTCTTTTGTTTTACGTATTTCTATATAATTATATTATGACATACTGTGATAGCCTATTATAGGATGTTATCACTAAACATATTAAAAGAAAACCAAATATTGAAAATACACATTATAATCGGTATACCTTAAATAATTAACGCAACCCAGTGTTTTGTTCATTACGTAATTTTCACGCTCCCATACATACATATATCTATATATACTACTTCTTTAAATCCCCATTTAATTAATAGCTTTCTTCTTTGTTTTATCAGAATTTAAACAGCTGTATACTATGTTAAAATTTATTCAAAATATAAGAAAAGTTCAAAAGTTACTCATCCTCATTGTTAATCCTTTCGCCACCAATTCGAATTTGTTATTGGCCACTCCGATATAATTTTAAACGGTTAACATTGTTATCACTGAATGTCCGCTTGTTTCTCACTCCGTTATTATTTTAAACTGTTAACATTGTTTTTACTGAATGCCCACTTGTTTCTCACTTCGTTATTATTTGAGATACTTTTAAAACCACATTTTACAGCAGTCGGCCGACGGGATATTTTGTTCGTGAGCACTGTTTTCTGACCGCGCAGTCAGAGGGATTTCGTCGACTCAAATTTTCAACATGGCCACAGATCCTCAGTGTGTGGCAACTTGCGTCGGGATTGGTGGAGCGCATCTCGAGGAGCTTACGTCATCTAGCACCTGGTGGGAAAGAATTCTTTAAACGTGCTTTCTATCGTGTGACCGTCGGCTTGAGTGCACATGAATTCGCACCCCTTTTGACCATTCACATTCCCAGACACTTTTAATGGCTTTTGTACCTCGCTCACCCTGGTACGAGGGGGACCGCAAGGTGTTCAACAATGTCATGCGTTTGTGATCAAAACACGTTGTTCAGCCTGTGTGGCTACTACTTTTTACAATTATTAAAGAATAAAATAAAACCCAACAGTTTGTCCCGTTACAATACCCCCCCAATGAGAGGTTTTCTGTCGAAACAGAAAAACTCTCATTGCCTAAAAAAAACCTAAGAAGACCAGCTAGGATATGGCGCCAACAACCCCCCTTAAATCCTTACTAAAAATCATGGGTAATTTTCCCCCCTTAGTCTGGTGACTGCGGCTGCACCTGCACGACTCTATTGGACTTCTCTGTTCGAGATCCCAACACCGTAAAATCAGACAGGCATCCGCCACAGTATCACCAAACTCTGTAACATTCAATCAAAAATATCAATTACGGGCTTTTCAACATACCACATCCTTAACTGACTTGTTTCCTCTTAGTCGTACTGGTTTGCGTTAAGAAGCACTGGTTGCATCTATTCATATATTATTACCATACGTATATTACCTTGGTATATTCAAATAAACATTCTTATTTTACAAAAACCTAACCTCAAAATAAGCGATACCATTTAGGTTAATATCTGATTACAATTTTTTAGCAGTAAATGACTTTTATTTCCATTTCCATTAATTAAATATTTTACCTGTTTGTCTGGTATTATCATTTCAAATCAAAACTAGATTATTCAATCCCCATCATTGCATTTCTATCAGTTATCATTTATTTTATCATTCAAATCAAAAGAAATCCAAGTTCATCACCAAAATTAACATTTTAATTTAATTAGATCATCTCTTTCCATTAATTACTTTAATTACATTTTTGAAGACTTTTACATTAATTAAATCCTCTCATATAAATGTTAATTACCTCATAGTTAAACACTGTAAATTACTTCAAAACAATTTCAATTTATTTAATTTCATATTGCCTTTGTTTACTTCATAATAAAATTCATTCATCATTTCTTCCATAACCTTTAAATCCAACTTCCAAATTTACTGCCCAAAATTTTTATCTTTCAAATGAATTTAATTTTTATTATAAACATTCATAATTATATATTGACAATTATTAAAACATAAAAAACTGATTATTACCATAAAATCGATTGCAACTACAAATTGATTACAACAATATAATGTACACAAGATACTATGAATCAGCTGATATCTTATCAAAGTAGCATAACCTCATATAGAGAACATAAAAGCATAATACAATTTTTTTTTCCAAAACAAAATTTAATTTCCAAAAAGAATTATTTTGTCAATAAAAATTATTATTCAATCTTTTAATTATATTGATTACCAAAAGAATCTACAGATCAATTATAAATCAATCTACATCTCTAACACCAGTCATCAGCTGATGCCTCATGGTCAGGTGAATGACCTTGCCCTAGATACATCTCCAAAAATTATACAATGTAAAAGGCATAACACATATTTATAATTCTTACAACCTTCTCTCCTAGAATTAATCTTTTCAATCAAGTCATTTATAAACTATCATATAGAACCACACATATTTAAATCAATTACTTCTGAACGAATTATCTACTACAATATTGTCTCTTCAATTAAAATACCATCATTTAATTAGCTTATCAGCTCATTTAGGTTACATCAGTTTAAGGTTTCAATTCGTTACTCACCTGAGTAACCGCCTTACTACACACTCTATGGCCCCCCCTGGACTGTGGCGTCCACAAGGACTGAATTTGAGGAGGAATTTTGGCATCTCCTGTCCTTGCTTCGGCGTTACATGTTAAATGGCCAGACATCAAAATATCCGATTTTACATATTTATAACCTTAATGCGGGTCTATCACCTTTTTTTACTGCTCCTACGCGAACAGAGTGATAGCCGCTGTTCCATAATTTGGTGATTCCCCTGAATTACCCCCCTGTCAATTTCTAAATTCACCTTTACAACGATAACAGCTATGGCCAGTTAAGGCAGAACGTGACGCAATGAGCCCCAACCATAGCTGTCAAAGCTAAACCAATTCCACGGTCAGGGTTCGGTGAGGCCGTGACCGCCCGAAAAGTTGGGGAATCACAAGTAAAAGATATCTTTGTTTATGAATTAATTACATTTAAATTTACAATTTACATTGCATGAAATTCTTAATATTGATTACGTGCTTGAGCACCACTCATTTGCTTTCTTAACTTTCCTACTCATGACCTTCATTAACATAAAATAGTGAGTACAACAAAATATTTACTTATTCATCTGAACTAGTCTATACCTACTTACATAGGCCATCACCAACTAATAATTAAGTCTTTAATTACAACTTAATTGACCATTTAATAAAAAGGATTCACTCTCTCACTCCATTAAAATAAACATTTAATCTGCATCTGAATAAAATTACAAACATTTCAATTTTAGGTTTAGTTTCAAACTTTATAAACCTCTCATCCTGTTACATTTTATTATTACAAGTCAATTATGAACTCCTATTCACAGACGACATTACAAAATTTTATTTGAACACACTGCCTCACTAAAATTATTTACATACACTCTTAGGCAATGTTGGTACGTGGTGTTGTGCACCTTTTTTATGCACCTTGAGTGAAAAACACTGTTACCACGTACCTTAGGGGTCCCCCTCCCCGTTCAATAATACAGTGAAATTTCTAATTTAGACCAATTTTGTGGAGCCGGACCATCGTTGATTTCACCCTTTCATTTTGCATAATAATATAACATAACATAATAAACAAATAGACGTTAACCTTGAACATTAGTATTGTTACATTCACATTAAACAAACAATTCACTTTTAAATAATTTATATAGAAAATTATAAACATTATAACTTGAGATTTTTATTAACTCTTTTACATATTATCATTAATTATTTACTTACTACAATTAGATCCCTCAAAAATTTCAAATTTATTATTAACCTTTATTTTACATCACATTTCAGTTATTATTACCTTTTAACTATGGTTTCTATTTAGTATAACTATCTCAAATTAGTTTCATCATTGAGTTTAAAATCTTTTCAACACATGTAAACATTTTACTCTATTTAATTTGTATTATAAAATTCATACTCCCAGTACATCATTCAAAACATATGATTCCTGTTATTGACACAAAATTATAAACAATTCATCACCAAATCAGGTACACATCTCCATGTACCTTCTGAAACAATAACGATAATATGATTCCACAACTAAATACATCTTACATTTATTCAATTACTGCTTATTATTACCAAGGTCAAATCTCAAAAATCATTTAAATTCATTAGCAAAATCTCTTTATATAACATTTTAAATTAATTAATTAATTCATCTCAACTTATTTTAATTCCATCAATTATTTAAAACACAACATTACTTTAATTACCTTCTTCCAAAACAATTACAATTCATTGATTATCACCTCTCATTATTTATTTAGTTTAACAAAATATTATTATTATTATTATTAAATTAATTTCAGCTACACACATATACTGTTTACCTAAAACATTTTACAACACAAACAGTTAATTTGACTATAAATTTATTTATAATTCCTTGACATTATTTTTCTGTTTATCACACCTCATTTTATAAAACAGTCCAATTCAAAACCATTAATTACATAGTTAAACGTTCATAAACATTTATTGTTTTTACTCCCCATCATCGTACAAAAATCTGGCTTTACGTTTACACAGTTCATTTTTTATTAAACTCATTATATCATTTTTACTAATATAAAGACTATCCAAATTTTTATATTCTTCCACAATACCAACAGGATTATTCCATGTTATTAAATCATATAATTTATTATCATCGAGTATAGTCCAGTCACCCTTAGTATGATCTGTCATAGTCATGTCAATTACAGTTTCATTATCACTATTATCTACTGCTGTATTAGCTTTGTCATAAAGTAAGTAATCAATATCATCAATTGCTGTACTAACTATTTCACAAGGTAAGTACTTATTATCACTAACTCTTTCCATATCTAACCTCTTTATTAATTCGTCATAACCTCTACTAGTCTTAAATAACTCTATTTTCTTATCAACATAATACCTTTCACCATAACACCAATTCACACTTTTTCTGTCATTCCGTACAGAGGGTATTAAATCGTAAAAAGTCTACAAAAAATTAAAAAACTACTTAAAAACACATTGTTTTCCTGTAAGGGACTCTTGCCCTTCAAAAACATTTGTAACCAACTTGGATTACCATAAAACTGGGGAAAATCTACCCTCTGCCCTATATTCACAAAATCATTCTCTTCATACTCTCTCTCTAACTTACAAATACTGATCTCCTCTCTCTCTCTCTCACTGTTTCTATATTATTATGGTCGCTAATTATTTTCACGGTATTATTTTTATATATCTCGTTTTCAACTATCTTACTACTATTAGTTGTTAATTCATTTTCGTAATTATTTGTTATTTTATTATTACCCTGGTCGTCTGTTATTTCGTCACATTCACCCGTAAATGTGCCATTTTCTACCTCCTTCTTCAGCGTTCTACTTTCGTTTATTTCGTCTTGTATTTTATTTATATTTATTATTATCTCATCTTTCATGCCTGCAATAGTTTTATTCATACTTTCCAATCGGCTATTCATATTTACTTCACTCATTCTTAATTCGCTTCTTATGTTCACGAACTCATTACTTAAGTCTGTAAGTTTATTGTTGACTACATTTATTTCTGATTTGATTTCAGACTTTAACTTATTTTTTTCTGCTTTCATTTTCTCGTCTTGTTTGTCAAGTTTATCATTTACTTCCATTCCAAACTCATTCAAATTCGTGTTTTGTTGGTCAAATTTCTCATTTTGTCGGTCAAATTTACTACTCATCATTTCCATAAATAATGCTAATTGACTAAGTATGTCTACATTGTCGATTCTGCTACTCTTAGCATCTACCGTCTCAATTGTTATTTCATCTGCCGTATTGTCTATGCTCTCGTTAATATTTGTCGATATTAATTCGTCTTGCGTAACATTTAAAATTGATTCTTCTACATTACTTTCACATAAATTTGCATTCTTGTTTTTCTCTGCCATGTTCGACCAGGTTGTAAATTAATTCAATTTATATTAAATTAAAAATTAATTTACGTCAACTGTTACGGGCACCAACTGAAGCAGTTCAGGTTAATTAGTGTTTAAATTATTGAAATTTGAAATGTTGTTTATTAATTAAAATATTGAAATTTCGTATTACTTACCTTTACCAGTAAGTTGCAAGGGAGTCGTCTGGTGTACTTTAGCAGAGAAAACCCAGGTAAATGCAAATAAACAAGTACATATTTATACGATCATATAAGTCATTACTTTATTCCTCTAACATGACATTCATTTCTTTTTTTTTACGTATTTCTATATAATTATATTATGACATACTGTGATAACCTATTATAGGATGTTATCACTAAACATATTAAAAGAAAACCAAATATTGAAAATACACATTATAATCGGTATACCTTAAATAATTAACGCAACCCAGTGTTTTGTTCATTACGTAATTTTCATGCTCCCATACATACCTATATCTATATATACTACTTCTTTAAATCCCCATTTAATTAATAGCTTTCTTCTTTGTTTTATCAGAATTTAAACAGCTGTATACTATGTTAAAATTTATTCAAAATATAAGAAAAGTTCAAAAGTTACTCATCCTCATTGTTAATCCTTTCGCCACCCATTCGAATTTGTTATTGGCCACTCCAATATAATTTTAAACGGTTAACATTGTTATTACTGAATGTCCACTTGTTTCTCACTCCGTTATTATTTTAAACTGTTAACATTGTTTTTACTGAATGCCCACTTGTTTCTCACTTCGTTATTATTTGAGATACTTTTAAAACCACATTTTACATCAGTCGGCCGACAGGATATTTTGTTCGTGAGCACTGTTTTCTGACCGCGCAGTCAGAGGGATTTCGTCGACTCAAATTTTCAACATGGCCACAGATCCTCAGTGTGTGGCAACTTGCGTCGGGATTGGTGGAGCGCATCTCGAGGAGCTTATGTCATCTAGCACCTGGTGGGAAAGAATTCTTTAAACGTGCTTTCTATCGTGTGACCGTCGGCTTGAGTGCACATGAATTCGCACCCCTTTTGACCATTCACATTCCCAGACGCTTTTAATGGCTTTTGTACCTCGCTCGGCCTGGTACGAGGGGGACCGCAAGGTGTTCAACAATGTCATGCATTTGTGATCAAAACATGTTGTTCAGCCTGTGTGGCTACTACTTTTTACAATTATTAAAGAATAAAATAAAACCCAACAGTTTGTCCCGTTACACATGGTAAGATACAAGAAGCATGCTGTACACACATCAGGGTAGCTACAAACGAGAGTGCCATTATCTACAAAAAGAAAATCTAAAAGTTTCATGTTAAAAGAATGTAAAATACAAACTTTTAATTAATAAATTTATTTATTTTTTTTTTGCTGTTTTTGGAACCTGGGGCACCACCCTGGCTGTCCTATTCAGTGGTGTAACAACCAGATCCACAGTGCCCCCACACTATGCCTGTGGACTAGGGAGACCCGCACAAACATCTCCCTTAATTTTTACAAATGGGTACAAACCATTCAACTCAAATAAAACTAGATTTACCAGTACATGTTTAACATCAAAACCAAATGCAATTATTTTATTACTGTTTCTTTCCAGTACCTAATGATGTATTTTGAGAGTATAAATTGCTTGGTTAACTGCACAATAGAGCAGTGATTCCACTTAAGAACTGCATTTCAAGTAATTTTTTGAAATACAAAAATTTTATTTTCATAAAATAACATGTCTTTATATCAGAATATATTTCTTTAGGTTGTTGTTTCCATCTGAAGATGAGCTGAGAGGCTTGAAAGTGCTCATGGAAGTGTAAGTGAATATTAGTGGTAGCAACACAAGTTTAGAAAAAAAAAAAAAAAAACGCCAAATCTGTTAAAGGATTTCCTCATTTTGAACTAGCTTCAGAATGTCAGTTTCACACACAACTAAACTGGAGAACCAGTTTGCTTTGCAACCAGTCTTCAAAAAACTATACCTACAAAATTCTGATGGCACAACTTGTTCCCCCTTCCTCCGTGTGGTCATTCTCCTTTACTCCTCCTCTTCTACCTGCAGTGGTAAGGTACGGGCCAGAACAAATATGTTGAGATCTGCGTTAAACGATTATCAATTTAATGATAATCCATTCTACAATGATGAAATATTCTGGTGCCTGCCTTAATGTGTTGTAAAATTCACAATGATTTAATGACAATTTCCATTGTGATACAGTTACTTCTAGTCCCCAGTAATATGCACTCATCCAGGTACGTTAAGACTTTAAAAGCTTCACTTAATTGTTTTTAAGCAGAATCAGTTCATCATACATTATACTACTTCATAAAGCTTTAGAGTGCATATCATTATGGTACAGTATTGGTCATTATCCTTTACCCTCTTCTACCTGCAGTGGTAAGGCAAGGGTCAATAACAGGTACGTTGAAATCTGTGTTAAACGATTATCAATTTAATGATAATACATTCTACAATGATGAAATAGTCTGGTGCCTGTACTAAAGTGTTGTAAAGTTCACATTCATTTAATGACACTTAGAGCTTTACAGTGCATACATGCACATTTATTACACAATTTTAGCTTCTTTTATAATCACTGTTCAGTCCACAACTGTATGAAATAGTATGCAAATACTTTGATGGTCTACTGATTAGAATTGTGTTGTAGTTCTAAGAGTAATTTTGTTTTCCGTTTGCATTTATTTATCAAGAAAACGCTATTATTATTATTATTATTATTATTATTTCTCATTAATTATTATTTTCCAATAACTACTACGTATGAACTGTCAAAAAGTCAGGAAGATTTATCACTGTAACCTGAAAAAGCAGAGGAAGGTAGTGTCTTGTAAACCACACTAAAATTTTCTTCAGGTCTGAGTTCTAGGGAATCAATATTGGTGATGCTCAATTCTTTGTGTTTATTTCCTTCTCTAGATTGTTAAAGTAGGGTGGTGTTCAACACTGTTAATGCAAAAAAGTGTTTTATTACAGAAGTACTAGAGACAACATTTTACAAAATCCCATGTATTTAGGAGGCCATGTGGGTTTACAATTGTACAGCAGTTAACCTTTTGTTGTATTAAGACTCTAATAAAGGCTAAAATTTATGTTGCTTCATAAATAAAGCTTATTTTTGATAGTATGAGGCACAAATTAATAGGCTCAAAGTGAATCCCACACAAAAAACACACTTACTCAATAAAAACTTGAAAAATTGAGTTTATAAATGACAAAATAAAATAAAAAAACATCAAAACACAAATAAACTTTTAGCTTTTAATGTACACCAACATGTGTTTCGCTTTGGTCAATTAGCAATGATGTCTCTTAAAGAGTTTTGCTTTCTTTTCTAGAATAAATTGCATGATTTTTTCTGAATCTTTAATTTTCTCATCTAGAATAGGACATTTTCCATCATACACCCGGTGAGTCACTTTTTTGAGTGTAGTCAACTCTTTCCTTAAAACAAAAGTTTCATTTCTAAAATCATTTATAAATTCAGTCACTACTACCAGTCCCTCTTTTCAGAATCAAATCTAAACTTATGGTTTAAACTCATGTTCTCTGGTATCCAAGTCACGTTTCAATACAGATTAAAATTTATTACCTTTTTATCCGTCGTGTGACTTCTTATTGTTTTTTATTTAAATTACGCATTTCAAAGCACAAGGCCTCATCTTCAGATTTCAGTTTTATGTGGACGTCATTATCACATTAAAATTAAACTATTACATATTAAAGTAAACCACACTACACACGTAAACCGATGTCTGGGTGCGCACACTTTGCTGGCTCGCGATGCACTGCCTGCAACTCCTCTACGGTCTCATCACAACGCCCTACAACCGATTGCTGTCCATTCCTGCTTATTATGAATTTGTCAATAACCATATCATATAGCTGATACGATTTAAATTCAGCTGGTCATTTAACATGTTATTAGGACTGCACTTAAACGCCGGTATATTTCAAATTCTTCGGCTGCGTTCATGTACAGTCCCTTATTGCAGAAATGCAATGGCTTGCAGTTGGTGTCAAAGTCGGTATAATTATGGTTATGCACCATTAAGTGTTCGGCATATTTTGATTTACAGGCATTTATGTTATTTTTAGGTAGATGTTCGTTCTTTAAACCGCTGTCTAAATGCTCTGCCGGTCTGACCGATATAAACCATATCACAGTCATTACAAACCATTGTGTAAACACCTGTTCTTTTTTCTTTAAACTGTTGTGCTTTAGGCCGTAATAATTTTTGAACATTATTTGTGGTGCAGAACAATACTTGGATGTTATGTTTCCGAAATTCGTTTTTTAAAATCGTAGGTATATTATTGGTGTACTCAGTTGAAATAAACTTAAATTTAGTATTTTGTTGCGTGTACGTTCTTCTTTTTATGTTTACGTAATAACCAATCGACCATTGAGCTTCGGTACTCATTCACTTCCGCTATATACTTAATTGTATTTAATTCATCTATATAATCATCGTGCTCGAGAGGTATACTTGTCAACCGATGTAAGAGGCTATTGAAAGCGGCCATTTTTTGAGTATACGGGTGATAAGATATGGCGTGTATAACAGAATCAGTTGCTGTAGGTTTTCTGTATATCTTGTAACAAAATCTATTGTTATGTTTTATTAGAGTTAAATCTAAGAAATTTATTTCATTGTTTGTTTCTACTTCTGCTGTGAATTGTAGTTTTGGATTGATACTATTCATAAAAGACTTTAGATTGTCTATTTGTCTCATTGTCCCATTGAAACGAATTACCAGATTAAACGAATTACTTTACAAATCAAATTTAAAATTATTAAACACAATACATCCTGTACTTATACTTAACTTAACGCAGTATATGAACACCCATATCATGAAGGTCATATTACCGATTGCCCAGAAACACGATAAGAAAATAAATAACTTGATTTTAAGTCAACACAATAATGCGATTACTAAATGTAAACATACATTTTATAGCTGTGTATCTAATTTAACAGACATTGAATTCGACTCGAGGGAATTGAATTTACTTAATAAAGGTTTGAAATATAAAGTGCCTGATTAATAAAAGCCATTTAACACGTGAAATAATACATGCTGAAGCAGCGATAAAAACAGTGCCCAACGTAAATTCACAAAATGAACTAACGGTTTTGATTAACAATAAACTAAATAAGGCCCTTAGTATACACAACAAGAATCATTCACGATCTGTTAATTTAAATTCGTTCTATTTAAATGATTTAAGAGTTATTAACCAAATTAGAAATAAAGTTGAGGAACATAATGCTATAGTTACTAAAGCGGACAAAGGTACCACATTAGTTATTATATCAAGTTTATATTAGTTACCAGCAAAACGTTTATGACTTCATCCACAACAATAATATAAAACCCATTGATGTAGATCCCACTTCCAAATTTGTGAAAAGTCTTAATAATGCAATCAATAAATGCACACATCTCTTTAATGATACCACATGTCAGTACCTGAAACCAATGACTGCACAAGCCCCTCATTTTACCGGTATACCTAAAATCCATAAAGAAGATGTAACGGGTCAATTTTGGGTCATGTTTATTTTTTATAATATGGGGTATTTACATTTTTTGCTATTTCGTTGTTGTGCGGGATTTTATAGAATTATTGTGCAACGTAGTTCATTATTACAGAACATATGGTAGACGAAACAGCGTTGGAACAAAGCATAGACGCAGTTTGCTGTTGAGTAACTCGACAAAGGAATTCGTACCATGTCGAAATTCTAAGAACTTTGTGTATGTGTGGCAACGCCCGCACGTATCGTTTCAAGGCGGAGCGCCGTTAGTGACGCTTTGAAAACACCAAAGTCGAGGCAAAACATGGCGCTGGGACGAAAAGTTAGTAGCTCCAAACAACCAGCTACAGGAACCGTCGTTAAACCCCGCCTACTACTAATGACATCAGCAGAGCTGAGGCCAATATCGTCCTCGCCCACCACACATATACCAGCCATATTCCATGCATAAAAGGAATATGCCTCAACAACTGAGCATGAACGGCGACTAAAACCTGGTGGCAGTGAACGGCAGCTTTCTCCCGCTCGCGGTCCACGTTGCGCAGTCTACCTTAGTGAGAGACGCCATATAGTCAACTAGAAGCCTACTCCAGATACAGACGCTTACAGTTTTGTTTAGGGCCCGGTCGGTGGTGTTATAAAATGTAATTAATCCAGTAGGACCGACCGGGACCACAGAATATACACATCACAGTTACAAAATTGTTGCAAGTGCGAATCACAAACAGTTAAATTACGGACACTGGAATCGAATCGGGACAAAACACGTGTTCGGCCGGCAACGCGTTAGTGAACAGTTGTAAAGCAATAAAGGAGTTTGTAAAATATAATAAATAAGGGTAAAGTATGGTGTGAAAGTGTGCGTGAGCAGAATGGGCTGCCTTATAATTAAGAATATTTAAATATGATACCTAAAAAATATATTTCAAAATTTGTTCTTTAGCATTCTTGTTCTAATAATTAAAACGTTTTTTCAGTAATTAAAACTATTCAGTCACTACAAAACAATGTGTTAGTCTAAGTTATTTCATCATTACCACGTTCTCATTTCTGTGCTGACAGCTCGTCTAACGAAATCGGGGGTTTTCTGAAATTTTTATTACAGTCAGATAGCGGGATTTTATAAGGGCAAGAGTGTAGAAGGTTTCGATATTTAACCTTTAGAAAAAATATCGTGGCGACCTGGGCAGTTTCAAAAGGTGAGTTTTACGGGGACCATGACGGTAAGTGAAATTCTGGCAGCGGTGAGTATTATTTTATGATGAGTGTAATTTAGTAAATATAAGTGAAAAAGGTGAGTAACATCACAAAGACACACCAATAAGACCTATTATAAATTACACTACAGCACCAGGATACAAAGCAGCCAAGAAATTAGCTGATATAATAAAAAACAATATAACATTAGAAAATAATCACAGTATTAAAAATAGTTCAGAGTTAGTGGACCTAACAAGAGATATTAATATCGAAACTCAATATAAATTAGTGTCTTTTGATGTGTAACCTATGCACAAATGTACCGGTTCAAGCCACGGTTGAGATTCTGAAAAACAACTTAGAAAAATTTGGCAGTTTGTGCCAATTTATTTCAATTGAAAACTCTACTTTACTTTATTATTGAACGTTGTTTACAATTTTAGTTTTCGACTCTGTTGGCCGCCATCTTTGCTGACTACCAACATCGTGACTTTTACTTACCAGGTCCAGGCCAGAGTTCGTTGAGCGTATTTTGGAGAACAGATATGGTTTATTCAAATAAATGATTCAACTCTACTTGTTTTTTAATGAACTTGGTTTTATTCAACACATCATTTTAGATTCTGTATAGTGAAAGGAACCCATTAAATTGACTTACTTTGCATTATTACTAACAATATTTTCTCTCCCTCTTCTACACGTCTACTATGTGAACACTAACTTGGTACATTAGTTATTTAAAATTTACCCTTCTTTTATGAGGTCACAAAAGTTAAATTCAATAAGACACAAGAAAACAGACCTTGAAAACCTAGACTAAATTTTCTTAACGTTAACCAATGCTATTAATTACATAATTTTCACTCGAAACATATGTACACATACTCTCACCCATTACATAATTTAGATTCCCCTTTAGAGCTCATTTTATTTTTATTTCTTAATTTTGCATAATTTTGATTAATTTTTTTTTTAATTTTGTGTAATTTACTTCCCTTATGTAGTCCTTGGATGTACGTCCATAAGATGTCTCCTCGTGCACGAGCACTACATTGCTGTCTCCCTGTTTTCACTTTTTATTTTCTAGCCAAAACTGTCATTCCAATTTAAATTTGTCACTACGCATTTACATCGTTATTCAAAATACTGGTTTTGCTTAAAATTCACATTTTCTGGTCTACGGACACCCGCGATTTCGTTCCGGAACTTTTACGGCTGTACAGCACGAAGGAAAATTGTCGACTGGGGCTAATTTTACTTCCTCAATTTCTGAGGTAGCGGGGGAGTCACGTGGTTTCACTCTATTGTTCTATTTGTGTTTTTAAGCCAGTTTTGACAGTGGCATTAATTTGAATCTACATTCCAAGTGACGTATTCAAAAGTTCGGCCCTGACAACATATGTTGTGATCTCAGTTTACAAAGTTCAAATGTCATACGGCTAAAAATAACTGCCTCGCTTGCATTCTGCTTCACTGACCTTGACACTAATTCACTCACATTGCATACGTCGTTACAATTTCCAATAAAATCTACAATTATTATTTCTCCCCAAATTACCCCTGGGTGGGCCTAACTGTACTGTTACAAGTTTAGGTCCTCAAGAATTAATTGAACTATTATATATTCTTGGTGTTATTTAAAAAAAGAACTATTTTTCATTTGATAATCGATTTTTTATTCAAGAAGAGGGACTTGCTATGGGTTCACCTTTATCTGGACTGTTGTCTGACATATACCTTAATCATTATGAAAATACACATTTGTTTGCGGTAACCAATAAATTCAATAACCAGATTATTTTTTACAAACGATATGTACACGATACCTTTGTTATTTTCAATGGGACAATGAGACAAATAGACAATCTAAAGTCTTTTAAGAATAGTATCAATCCAAAACTACAATTCACAGCAGAAGTAGAAACAAACAATGAAATAAATTTCTTAGATTTAACTCTAATAAAACATAACAATAGATTTCGTTACAAGATATACAGAAAACCTACAGCAACTGATTCCGTTATACACGCCAAATCTTATCACCCGTATACTCAAAAAATGGCCGCTTTCAATAGCCTCTTACACCGGTTGACACGTATACCTCTCGAGCACGATGATTATATAGATGAATTAAATACAATTAAGAATATAGCGGAAGTGAATGAGTACCGAAGCTCAATGGTCGATTGGTTATTACGTAAACATAAAAAGAAGAACGTACACGCAACAAAAATACTAAATTTAAGTTTATTTCAACTGAGTACACCAATAATATACCTATGATTTAAAAAAACGAATTTCGGAAACATAACATCCAAGTATCGTTCTGCACCACAAATAATGTTCAAAAATTATTACGGCCTAAAGCACAACAGTTTAAAGAAAAAAGAACGGGTGTTTACACAATGGTTTGTAATGACTGCGATATGGTTTATATCGGTCAGACCGGCAGAGCATTTAGACAGAGATTTAAAGAACGAACATCTACCTAAAAATAACATAAATGCCTATGTTGCACGCTTCCACTGCGTTTGCTGGGGTCCAAAAGCGCAACACACAGAATATACCCAAAATAACATAGTATATCACAAAACCAACCAAAATACTTACTACTATTTATAACTCCCTACACCTTATAACATACTATCCAAATATACTTAAAGCTTAACATAATTCATTAAATGGGGGGTTCTGAGTAAAAAAAATTTGAAACCCCAGTTAGTGAACAGAGTCGAACCCGACCCGTTTATTTTCAAATGATATTAGCCTCGAAACCTTGTGAAATTACAAAACAGTCAGCCAAATTTAATCCAAGTTAATCAATCAGCACTGAGTTAATCCAACTCCCAAAAAGCTAAATGTCGAAAAGACTAAATACTGAATAAATGGTAAAATAAATACTAAAATTCAATAATTGTACAATTTACAACTTGGATAAACGAATTACTGGATATGAAACGGTTGCATAGACCAATACTGGTTTACATTAAATGATGTTTTCTAACTGAAAATTTCACATCTTTTAGTTTGCTTTATGCACCCGCACAGCTTAGTTAGTACCCCCACCTTCATTCATACAGTTTGCAGTCCCAAATTTACAAATTCACAGAATTACATTATAAAATTACAACTTCAAATTATATATACAACAAATACTGACAATAATCTTTACATATCTTAGTTCCCTTTTCCTTTTTTTTTTTTTATTAAATTAACTGAATGATAATGTTTTTAGTCAAGGCTGACTATTACAAACAGGCTACGTCTTGATTAGTTATAAATAACAATTTTTTGTTTATATAGAAATTACAAGTTTTCTTTTATTTTACAGACGTAATGGACGAAAATTATTCATCTCCCAGCATTGATTTATGATAACAAAAATCATATTTACCTTGGTAAATGAGGCTTCTTACATAGTGTGTTGAAAGGACGGCTCTGTTCACAAAGGCGGTCCTGTGTTTGACTGACAAGATTTAACCGAACAAACGGCTCCATTAGTAAAGGGAACGACGTGATGTCAGGCGTCGGGCAAAGTACGATTCGTCGATCGTTGCATTTGGTCGAAGCAGAATAATCGCAACAGAACTCCCCCCCCCCCGAAAGGCAAGCGTCGGGTGCGGAGACGACGGTTGTCCAAGGTCAAATTCACCAAAAGCTATATTCAATATTCACAAAACACCAATAATCAATTACAAAGAGACCATGTAAGGTTTCTTGCAAAAATAAGAAATCACCAACAATCAATTTAACAACAAACACCCACATACGGACAAAAGGCGTCCAATAACTTAGTAACCAACCAGAAAATATACCGACTTAATTCTATCACACATTAACATCAATGATATAACCGAACACATACTCCAATAAATACCAAACAAACAACAAGGCATAAACAATTCTTCATTGGGCGTACCTCAGACAGGCACTTCGTAAATGGGTATCCCGTAAACGGGCATCTCGTGAATGGGTGACTTGTCAATGGGTGTCCCGCGCGCACGGGGAAAGGGTTGAGAGACAATCAACTAAGTCAACTTCGATAACTAGACAGCTTTTGTGTACTAAACTGAGAGGTTTCTAGTCACTCAATACAGCATTTGCCGCTACCTAAGGGCAATTGTGAGAGCCGCCTTCAGTCACCTTAGAAACGCTGCCTGCGCATAGCAACGCTTCAACACCGGAAGCGAACGACTAGGGGGTGATCAGTCCCCCGGTCGCACACCCAGCAAGGCGAGTGAAAGCGGTATAGGGAACTAGCGCCTCTATGTACAAGGGAAAATTGTTGCTACGCCAGCACGGCGGTGTCCGGTGCATGGGAGCTATCTTCATGAAACGCGGGTTTCAAGAAACTGACATGACTTTTCTTGACGTGTGACAGGGTCTCCGGGTGTCCTAAATTCACTGTCACTGGGGTTAGAAAATCGACAATGTGAAAAGGACCTGACCATCGGGGCATCATTTTAGCAGTAAGCTTGTTCACTCCCGAACTAAGAGGATGGGTCTTACACCACACCAAATCACCTATTTTGAAAAAACACGCCTGACGATCCTTATTGTACGAGCTTGAAGCACGGCGGTGGGCTTTCATTAAGTGGGACTTTACCGACTGCCACACTGAGTATCTTCTGCTGCCTCGGGTAAAAGGCTCTGAATATCCCAAGCGCAGGTTAGGGGAGTGGACGGAACGAATTTAAACATTACATCAAACGGACTTCTCCCGGTGGATTCGTGCTTAGCGGAATTGAAAGCTATCTGTAGCCAGGGTAGGGACTCATCCCAAGAAGACTCCTTCCCTGAATGGAAAGCTATAAGGGAGGCTTTTAGGTTGTGATTACAGCGTTCTGCCAGTGAGGGTTGAGGGTGATAAGGGGATAAGGTACTGTGTCTGATGCCGTGAGAAAAACAGAAATTGCGAAACGAGTGAGAGCTGAAACTGGTAGCGTTATCTGAGATCATGTATTTAGGGAAGCCAAAATTCTGAAAGATATGAGTGTTCAACGCCTGCACAGTAGCCGCCGAAGTGGAATCGCGGACAGGACATAACCAACAAAACTTAGAAAACGCGTCCACAGCCACCAATATAAATCGATTTCCCTTTCTACTCTGGGGCAATTTGCCGATGTAGTCAATGTGAATCTTCTCCATAGGTCTGCTCGGAACTGAGGATGACAGAAGACCTATTTTTGCGTTTCGAGCGGGCTTACTCATCTGACATACGTAGCAACGTCTGACCATTCTTTTTACATCATTATGACAACCGGGTCAGAAGAACTGGTTGCAGATCTTGTTCTTAGTTTTGAAAAAACCCAAATGCCCTCCCATGAGAGAGTCATGAAAATACTTAAAAACCATGTCTCTTATCGCTTTCGGTAAGTAAATCTTATAAGGCTTACCCGCTTTATCTGTCGTACATAAGACTCCTTTCGACAGGCAGTACTTGTCCATGCACGATCCGGACTTGACGTCCTCTAATATCTTCGCCACGTCATCATCCTCGCGCTGCAGCTGATACAGGTCGGAAAAACTTAAGGGAAAGTTGGACAGGATGCCAGCGCACAGGGCTGGCGTATCCTCAACGTCGTCCACATTAAACATTCGGGATAAGGCGTTGGCCACGGGATTCTGCGTGCCCCTGATGTGGTGTACCTCAAACTTTAGCGAAGTAAGTCAGGCGATCCAGCGCCATAACTTACCCAACTGGCGCGGATGGGAAAGCAGCCACAAGAGGGCCTGATTATCAGTCTCCAATACAAACTCTCGATGTTCCAAATACTGCCGAAACTTCTCTACTCCAAATATAACTGCCAAACATTCGGACTCATACGCGGATGACACCTTCTTTTCTTGTGGGGTAAGCACGCGGGAGGCGTACGCGATAGGCTGACGCACCCCCTCGATCTCCTGCAACAGCATGGCGCCGAGAGCACAAGAACAAGTCAGTCTGAAGGATAAATGTCTTGTCAAAATCGGCCATGCGCAGGACAGGGGGTTGAGTAACTGCGTCTTTTACGGCCAAAAAAGCGTCCTGTTGTTCGGTTCCCCAGAGGAACTTCTCACCCTTCCTTCTCAACCAGTTCAGGGGTGCTGCAATTTCCGAAAATTTGGGGATGAACTTGGAGAAATAATTCACCATCCCGATGAAGCGTGCTACGCCTTTGGCGTCCTTGGGACGCGAGAACTCCCGAATGGCGTAGGTCCGATCCGGATCCACGCAAATGCCTTGCTCGGACGCAAGGTGCCCAAAAAGCTTATTTTCTTGACCCCAAATGTACTTTCTCGGGATTTACAGTGAGCTTTGATTTCCCAGCCTCGCGAGCACTTCGTTCACATGACGGACGTGGTCCTCCCATGATTTGGAATATACAATTATGTCATCGAGATAGTTGAACACGAACTTGTACTTTATGTCGGACAAGACCGTGTCCAACAACCTGGTAAGTACCTGGGCG
Source organism: Magicicada septendecula (assembly GCA_034769895.1). Classification (NCBI taxonomy): domain Eukaryota; kingdom Metazoa; phylum Arthropoda; class Insecta; order Hemiptera; family Cicadidae; genus Magicicada; species Magicicada septendecula. Next base: position 353,155,179 of record CM068376.1, on the reverse strand, counting down.
CCGGTACTCAATCCAAAGGGGACCCGACAAAACTCGTACAACCCGTAAGGAATGACGAAAGCTGTAATGGGCATAGATTTTTGAGATAGCGGAATCTGGAAGTAGGCGTTAGAGAGGTCCAGGATACTAAAATACCTCACGCCTGAAAACCACTGGAAGCAGGTATGGATATTCGGTAACGGCTGCGCTTCAATCTCGATATTCTTATTGAGCTTACGGTAATCAATAACCAACCGAGGTTTTGTATCAGGTCGGCAGACCAAAACGCTGGACTGGCATAAGGGGATACGCTCGGTTTGATCACGCCCTCTTTAACTAGCTGGTCCGTAATCTCACGCATGGCTTTCATTTTGGGGTTGGGGGGGTGAGCTGGTAGGGATGAGCCTTGACAGGCCGGTTATCCAGCAAAGTTATATCATATGTCAACCTGTCTGTCCGGCCAAGCTCCCGGGTCAAAACGTTCTTATGACGGCCACATACCTTATGTAGTTTGTCCGCCTTCTCTCATTCGAGGTGTCCGACATCAAAAGGCACTTTTTCCAAAAGGTAAGAATGACAGCCTTCGGGACTGTTTTTGCGGTCGCACAGAGAAATAAGGTTCTTCGGACGAAATTTGAAATATATTATCCCCTGGTGAATATCCAGCACCAAACAGGATATTGTCTGCGCTGAGTATGAGGTCGCAAGACAGGCCCTCGGCGACCAGTATGGGGAAATTCCAGGTAAACGCGTCTATTTTCACCCTGCACAAGGCTTCCAAATTGATTTGTAAGTTGCTGTTGCAGGCACTCCTGCATACTACAGCACTCTTAGTCCGCTTCAAGACACTTTGGTTATTTTCAATACTCTCGAACAGCCGATGCGACATAATTGTGCGCACCGACCCGGAGTCAATCAGTCCGTTCACGGTTTTATCCCTAAAGCTTACTTCCACCTGGGGCGAAAATAGTTTGTTCTTGAACAAACTCGTTAAGTTCTTTTCCGCTCCCAGATGTTCTTTGTACAAGTCATGGGAGATGACTCTTTGAGTCAACATCCGGCTCTTTCTTCCGTTGGTCGTGCGACGGCGCTTTCGGGGATTCTTTTTTGACACTTTCCCGACAAACGAATGACACCGCCAGATGTAGTGCCCCTTTTTACCACACAGATAACAAGTCGGTGTGAAGGAAGTCTTGACGGGAATGCGGCGACGGCTAGTCAGGTCAGGCTTACGGCAGAAAGTTGAGAAACAGTTGCTGACCATACTGTCTCTCAATACGCATTTTTTGGATTCGTGGGTTTCAGACAGGGACAGTGACGCCTCATGTGCCCTTCCTCCTTACAATGGTAACACAACCTTCGGCCCTCGCGCGGTCCGGTATAAGCTGGGGGGGCAGCAGGGCCTCTATTTGCCATAGTCTGTCGGTGAATTGGAAATTAACCACCTCCACGCAGATCTTGTCCAGATCGGCAAACGTGGACGGGCAGTTGCAGAACACGAGACAGGACCTCGTTTGGGCGGACAGCCCCGAAACGATGTTATCTACTACGTCCCTCTCAGTCACAGGTAGTCGCAGTACTTGGGCTGCCTCTTTTATTTCGGAGATGTAAGTCGACAAAGGCTCTCCGCGCGCTTGGGCTCTTAAAAACAGCTTCTGCTTTAAGGAGGAAAACAGCCGATCGGGAATAAAAAATTCCAAGGCTTCCTGGTGAAAACGGTCAAAGTTATCTACCGCTAGGTGCTTGGTAAGTCGATCGCCCAAAGCCCTGTTACAATAAGGCATAAGCAAGGCCAGAAACCCGGCCTCCGAAACCGGAAAGCACCTATTCAGTCTCATGGCGACTTTAAAAAACTCTAGAAGAGTTTCCACGCAGAAACCGTCAGCCTTAGGGAGGCCGCGGACTATTTTTTCGGCGGGATGTGGTTCCCTAATGGGGCCGCCTTATCTTCAAACTGAATGAGCGAGCTAGAGTTAAGAGCTACTGCCACCCAGCCGCACCGACTCGTGTGGGCTCGCCTCGCTTTCCGCGATGGGGCAAGTCTCGCTAGCCGCCAAAACTTTTTTAACATTTTCCCCTATTAAGACTATGTGTTTCCGGGCGTTTATGTCCCCCGACAATTCCGTCCAGGACTCTAATAACTTTAACCGGGCTTCAAAGGCCCGACACCTGGCTCTAAGCCTTTGGTGATCGTTCTGGCACTGGGACTCGCAGATGTTTGCAAGATCAACATTTAAAATATCTGATATTAAGTCGCATTCTTTGCATTCGCTCGAAATATCTATCCCCTCGAGATGTTTCGCGTCGGGGGTTTTCCCTTCGTGTATTACATTACGCAGGCATTTCCGCAGTTCCCCCACTGTCCCATTTTTTATGACACCACGAGCCCTTAATTTGAATAACAAGTTGTGCTTTTGTAGCTGGTCAATGTCTCTTAGTAAGGCCATTTTACGAGTAGTGAAGAAAATTAAAATATACAAAGCGCAACGATAAGGGAGCAGCTGATCGATGAGAACTGCTGATATGGCAAGCCAGGCCGGCCGAATACCACAATGCACAGCGTTATCTGCCAGACAAAGTACAACTAACGATTTTCTTTTTATGAGCGAATAATTTGGACAATTCCGAATAAATCGATTTTACAATAAGCTAGCTACTCATGACAAAATTTGCTAACCCCACATAACATTTCGAAATACCTCACACAAAACCCTATACAAAATTTCACGTGACCAATAGCGTGAAATACAAAATTTCAACACAACTCACTAACAAAAAATACAACATTAACAAAATTACACATAATAACTATGCGTTATAACCCATGGACCAAGGAAAACAACGCTCTGCTACCACTTCTGTTGCACGCTTCCACTGCGTTCGCTGGGGCCCAAAAGCGCAACACACAGAATATACCCAAAATAACATAGTATATCACAAAACCAACCAAAATACTTATTACTATTTATAACTCTCTACACCTTATAACATACTATCAAAATATACTTAAAGCTTAACATAATTCATTAAATGGGGGGGGGGCTGAGTAAAAAAAATTTGAAACGCCAGTTAGTGAACAGAGTTGAATCCGACCCGTTTATTTTCAAACGATATTAGCCTCAAAACCTTGTGAAATTACAAAACAGTCAGCCAAATTTAATCCAAGTTAATCAATCAGCACTGAGTTAATCCAACTCCCAAAAAGCTAAATGTCGAAAAGACTAAATACTGAATAAATGGTAAAATAAATACTAAAATTCAATAATTGTACAATTTACAACTTGGATAAACGAATTACTGGATATGAAACGGTTGCATAGATCAATACTGGTTTACATTAAATGATGTTTAGCAAACAAGCGGTGATCAGTTTATGAAAATTCTGATACTGTGTTGTTTCACAAAATATCCACAAAAGGTTCTGGTTTATGTCACTTAAAGTGAGGAAACTAGTTCAACACTCTTTCCATTATTAATTGAAGTATGACTTTCACTGGAATCTGTTAACTGTTAAATATTACTTGACACTCCAGCGAGGTTCACTCACGGCCTGCCGTAGCTGGTCGCAACGGGTGCACGTTTCTCACCTCGTGCTCTGGACCATTCTGGAAGATCGTTGGTAGAAGGCTACATCGAGTCTATGTACTCGTATTCTCGCTTCAATATGTCGGACCAAGTATTTTAACTGAAAATTTCACATCTTTTAGTTTGCTTTATGCACCCGCACAGCTTAATTAGTACCCCCACCTTCATTCATACAGTGCGCAGTCCCAAATTTACAAAATTACATTATAAAATTACAGCTTCAAATTATATATATAACAAATACTGACAATAAGCTTTACATATCTTAGTTCCCTTTTCCTTTTTTTTTTTTTTTAATTGACTGACTGAAAATTATTTTAGTCGAGGCTGACTATTACAAACAGGCTATGTCTTGATTAGTTATAAATAACAATTTTTTTTTTTATATAGAAATTACAAGCTTTCTTTTATTGTACAGACGTAATGGACGAAAATTATTCGTCTCCCAGCATTGATTTATGATAACAAAAATCATATTTACCTGGTAAACGAGGCTTCTTACATAGTGTGTTGAAAGGATGGCTCTGTTCACAAAGGCGGTCTGGTGTTCGACTGACAAGATTTAACCGAACAAACGGCTCCGCGTTAGTAAAGGGAACGACGTAACATCAGGCGTCGGGCAAAGTACGATTCGTCGATCAATGCATTCGGTCGAAGCCGAATAATCACAACACCTGTAAATCAAAATATGCCGAACACTTAATGGTTCATAACCATAATTATACCGACTTTGACACCAACTGCAAGCCATTGCATTTCTGCAATAAGGGATGGTACATGAACGCAGCCGAAGAATTTGAAATATACCGGGCTTTTAAGTGCAGTCCTAGTAACATGTTAAATGACCCGCTGAATTTTAAATCGCATCAGCTATACAATATGGTCATTGACAAATTCATAATAAGCAGGAATGGACAGCAATCGGTTGTAGGGCGTTGTGATGAGACCATAGAGGAGTTGAAGGCAGTGCATCGCGAGCCAGCAAAGGGTGCGCGCCCAGACATCGGTTCACGTGTGTAGTGTGGTTTACTTTAATGTGTAATAGTTTAATTTTAATATGATAACGACGTCCACATGGGACTGAAATCTGGAGATGAGGCTTTGTGCTTCGAAACGCGTAATTTAAATAAAAAACAATAAGAAGTCACACGACAGATAAAAAGGTAATAAATTTTAATCTGTAAACTTATGGTACTTAGGAATTTTAAATTGTTCTTTTTCATTATTTTTCAATCTTGCACTTTCAATAGAAACAGTATTTTTTATAGTGAAGTGGCCACCACTCTTTATAATATAAAATATGATTTTCACCCATTTTGACAAAAAATCTGTTATTGTTAATGTATGAAATTATCATTTTGGTAATACCTCTAACTGAATAATTCCCATCACGCTTATTTAAAACTTTTTTTAGTAATACTAAATGCCTATCAATCGGCAGGAATAAGTGGCCTCTTATTGGGAAACTATAAATAATTTTTTTTAACTGACCTCTATCGGTTAAGCTGACTAGGAATCATGATTCTTGTTTTGACCTGCACAGTTATCACTGTACAGGTGCAAAATTTCAACAACTCAAGATATTTCAGAATGAAAATAATCATTTAAAAAGGAACATACCTTGTTCAGATCTTTTTTGTTAAGTTTTCATGGTACAAAAAAAAACATACTTTTTTTACCATTTGCATTGTGTATAACAAAAAGAAATATTTTGCACTTAATCAAACGTTACAAATGCTACTTTTTTTCAGTTAGAGAAATAGTAATGGAATCATGTAGCGATTAATAAAATATGTTACTCCTTCTCTTATGTACCATAGTTCAGTAGCTGCTACACGTTTAGCAACTAGGTTCAAGTTTTTATCTTTCAATTTGACATCTTACCGTTTGCACTCGCAACATGTATCTTGTGGTCCCCCGAAGCGATAACCAAAGTTTTCTTTAAACATTTTCTAATAAAATGAATACTTTATTTCAGTTTCTGGATACTGAGTTTTAAAAAGTTCATAGAGTACAGCAATATTAAGTGAAGAGTCAATGTACTTAATTGGTTTATTAGAATAGTGACTTATTTTAAAAGGAAATTTATTAATATGATAAGAACTTGATAAATACATTCACTGGGAATAGTTTTTTGGTAATTCTTTGTCTCCTTCAGTTTTACAAACTGTTACTTTTCCTCCATCCTTATCAAAAACGTAATATTTAAAAGAAGACTCTTCTCTTGGCTCATACTTTCTGTCATGTGATAAATTTCTAACACGTTTATTTTTATTTTAACTACGTCCAATCTTTATAAATGTAAATCTTGTTCATTTTTTGTCAAGAGAATACAAATCATGAATATTCTTTTATGGCCATTTTCATCAAATTTTAATTACATAAACCTTTCTTTAGATCTGTAACCAAAAAAAATACCCTAACCTATTAGAATGAAATTCATACATTTATTTCTTAATGTATATTCTTAGTCTCAGTCAAATAATGCATTTCATTAATCTGTTTCATCAAGGCATTAAATTAAACCTATTCATAATACTAACATAATTTTTGAAGTTATAAAAGCAGTAAAAATTATACAAGAAATGTGAAGTTAGTTTTCCTCTGTAATTTATATATTCTTGTCCTCTAATATGTGCTTTCTTTATTTTATTTACTTTGTAGGATTCATGTTTTCTTTTGCTCCTCTTTCAGGTTTCATTTGAGTTTATTGATAAATTAGGTATAATACTATAAGTAATATCATTATAATCATCACCACTCATTTTCACTTAAAATCAGTATATTTATATTTACAATCAAAACAATAAACACACTTTGCACTAATGAATCTCACAATGTTTACAAAACTTAAGCAGGCAAGCTAAGTTGAAACATCACAGGAGCTGCACGACTTGTGCTTTCATAAATAAACATACAATTTCACTTTTTACCCTATCACTAGGAACCTGCTGACAATCGTAGTTCTACAACTTTACAATATTAATATGGTAAAGGCATTTTTGAAAATAATTTGACTTATGTTGTTTCATAAATAAATGATTCATATGCATACCCAAATGGAGTTAACACTGTGTTGTAACCTGTACAGTAATCTACAGCTGTGTTCTGTACTTGCGTATAGTTAAGGTAATCCAGTTATATGCATCTGACAAAATGAGAAAAAATTACTACACTATGTTCTGCATAAATTTTTTCCGGTTCCTGGAATACTGAGATTTCAACCAGTATCTTGATGTGTTTGTCTCACACATCATGCTGAAGAGATTGACAAGTAGTTTAAGGCAATTGTCATAAACATTTGATGACTGAAATGTTACTGGGGCTGTAAATCTCTAGTTTTAATTCTTTTCGTAGCCTGCTCAATTTGCAGACTGCTGCTGGAATCCAGATTATGAAGTTCTGACCTTTTCCTTGTATGAAGTCCATTTTCTGTAATTTCTGCTACAAACATTACAAGTCACAAAGGATATAGCCGCAGCTTGACGGCTTTGCTTACACCCCCCCCCCAGGGCCGTTTTAGGCATGGGCCTTCTGGGCCCGGACCCAGGGCGGCAGCAGAAAATTGGAAAACAAATAGATTTTGAGTCAGGTGAATGAGCGCAGGAGCAGGGAAATTTCATTTTGCGGCCACCAGTAGTCAGCTGGTGGCAACACTGCGTACCGGTAGTCTGTTTACACAGTGCGAATAAGCTTTGCAGGTTAGTTCGGGAGTCAGATTTATTCGCAATGCGTAATTTAAATTAACTCTGAAATGGACGGATGCAAACGGCTAAGTGGTGCTAAATACCGAAAATTGGCAGACAATAAGAAGAAAGAAAATGAAGTGCTTTTACAAACTCGAAAACTGCGTCAGTTCTAGAAAGTAGTGCTAGCCAAGCTGTTCAAAATGAAACAAGTAGTGAGGAGTGTGTAACACAGAGTTCAAATAACAATAGTGAACTTTGTAATGACGATTCAAGCATTATAGGGCTAGACAAAAACTTGGGCCAACCTGTTCCAGGAGAAGAGAGTGAAAATTTTGAACCAAGCAATAATCCATTATTTTTTTTTTTTTTGTTATAAATGAGAACTCATGATTATTTTGTAAAAAATGGAGTGGATCAATATTTAAACTGTGATTTTTCTATATCTGAGAGAGCTTACCCAGACAAGCAAAGATGTTTAACTAAAGCATTGTTTGAAAGAAAACTTGTTAATGGAGATGTAATAAACGAGATTATCTTGTGTATTCGTGCAGCCAAGGTTCAGTTTTTTGTGCACCTTGTAAGATTTTTAGGGGAAAATCACAATTTGGTGAAAGTGGCTTTAATGACTGGAAGCATACTAACCAATGAGTGATAGAACATGAGCATTCTCAATCTCACCGTGACTGTGTTTTAATGTTTAAAAGAAGGAGTATACATTACAGACAATAGAATATATAAATAAACCTAACAATCATTGTAAACTATCAATAACAATTGCTGTTCTATCTTTCAAATACTGGCATGTACAACAGAACTCTTCACTGCTTTTCCACAATAACTATAACTGAATGCACACCAACAGGATATGTTCTGTGTTCCACATACAGTTTCATAGTACATTACACAACAAATAAAAGACACAAAATGCCAAAATAACTAGTCAAATGTATGACCCTCTACTTAAATCCCAAACCTACAAAAACGTCTCAGATTTCTCGGGTATCTGCACGATGCAATTATCATTTCTCCAAGATGAAGTTTCAAAAGGCGTACATGATGAGGAACACACATGAATTAAAAATCTTTGCATTAAATGGTATAGGCAATTAATGGAAAGAGTCCTAGATTAGCCAATGAGAAGAGAAGGTGGCTGGGTATACCCTAGGATTGCTTAGTTACCATGTATCAAGGTTCAGTACATAGTTTTTTCAATGAAAATTGCACCCCCTCACACACACATAAAATACATGATTTCACCACAAGCATTATAAGTGCCAACTGGAGCTTAATTTTAATGAAATAAAACAACTAAGTAATCATTAAATATTTTTTCCTTTAATCAGAAAGAAGTCATTGCACAACATTGTTTTTAATTAGTTTTAATTTGTTTACGTAATTAGTTTTAACTGTACAACATTATTGTTAGTAAATTCTAGAGATATCTGACACATATTCAACTATATATTCTGCTTTAAGCAAGTTTGTCTACAAAAAAATATAAAATTACAAAAATCAGACATTAAGTACATCCAACCACGTTTACAAAAAAGTACAGGGTACAAACTGGAATATTATATATAGAGTGTGTCCAATACACTAATATTTGTACATTTTCTTTAACCAGTCGGTATATATAATAATTACAATAAGACTATTAGATACTCTAATATTATCATTTGTAAGTTGCAAGACACCACTGTAATCCAAAACTGTTTTAAAATACGTGTTAACATTAAATGTATTAAAAAAAAACAAAGAAACCTGTGTGTATATTTATATTAAATATGTAATTAAAAATATACAATATTATAAACAAGTAATTAGGTGGAACTGGAACTGTTCAAACTTTGTGTGGAAATATTCACACATAATTACTGAATACAATTGCAACGTTAATGTGTACTTTACCATATAAACTAATGCTTAATATTTATCATTTATATTGGTTTGTGTCAATTTTGTAAGCTTCTTTTCTATACTTGTTATGCACCAGGAAACTTCATATAGTAGTATTTTACTGGCTTTTTTAAACATGACATACAAATTCTTACAACTATTTATACATGAACACTGACTGGTAAATACAATGAGGGCTTATAAATGTAAGCTATTCTATAGCTTTTTATATAGTTTCCATCTAAAGTTTTTGTATACACTGTTTCTTCTTAGCAAATGCATATTACATTAACTACTTAGAGGCACCATTGTCAGTTCTATATATTTACTAAACAGTCTGCATTTGTATTTAAATACACATTTAACATAAAAAAGTACAAAAATAAATTATTAAATGCTAAATATATGTACATTGTGAACAAAATTTTGAAGTTCTCCACATATAAGTTACCTAGAGACGACCTAGATGCTGTGTGTGTGTGTGTGTGTGGAGAGAGAGAGAGAGAGAGAGAGAGAGAGAGAGAGAGAGAGAGAGAGAGAGAGAGAGAGAGAGAGAGAGAGAGAGAGAGAGACTTATAAAACATGGTAACAATCATTGGCTACAGGTGTTCACATATCTTCATACATGTGCCACATTTGTATACATAGTTAAGAAAAAAAATATCCCTACTCAGCCTTATTAAAATCATAAATTATTTCAATTCCAGATGGCTGGAAAGTAACATTTAGCAAATACTCAGACTGAAACAAATTAAAATAAATGTACACAATTAATCCTGATTAATTTGATCATCAAGACTGACCAAGGTTCTTAGCTTTAATTTTATTGTATGCACACTGGAATGATTTCAACATATATCAGAAAAGTAACAAGGCAAAAGTACACTCCCCTTTTACTGGAAGGCAAGAAAGTACATGCCATGTGGCCAAATGTTTAAAAAAATCAGAATACTGAAATGCATAAGATGTTCAGAATTTCTACACACAATCTTAACTAGTCCAACAATCAGTAAATGCAAAAAAAAAAAAAAACAGTAAACAGTACGAAACTAGATGCAATAGAAAAATAAAAATAATATGCAACATTTAATATAACTATTCATTAAGTTTAGTAAATGGTAAAAACCAAGTTAAAAATGTTTGTTAACTTTCAATACAGTTCGACTCCTTGCTATACAATGCGAGATTTTACAGAACCCTATTATTATTTTATAGGTGTGGTTACTAATGAAAACATACAGCGTCTTGGAAAAGGAATCTAAAGTTTCAATTAGATTTGATGTAATATGCTGAGCAATATCTATATACATTTGAACTCACAAAATATTAATTTCAATACTCAGATCTGCAGCATCATAGGTCACACCTAAGTTTGTTCTACACAATCACTGGAAGTAGCGGCCATCCAGTAAAACCTATTGAAACAATTCCTACCACAAAGTTGGAATTATGGAACTGCTGCTACTTGCAGTTCATACAAATACATAAATATTACTTATTTAGAAAAAATAAATTAATAAAAACTAACAGATCTTGGTAAATCACAGCAGAAAACACTACACTGCTTAAATTACATGACAGCAGAAAGAATTTACACAATTTCTCAACATGTGTCACTAAACCAGCTGATAACTAACTATACAACTATATTAATATTAGAAACATCACCTGACTACTCCCCCACTTGTGACTTCCGAAGCGTTTCAAAGATAAATCTTCATAATCAGGTCATAAGATTTATCCTCAAAATGCATTGTTGTAAATGATTCTAAACAAAGTCACAAGACAGAGTAATCAGGCGATTGCTAGTATTGATATAGTATGTTGTATATGCACGCATGCGACTTGAAAACTAATTACAATGTTATCAGCCCTTGTTGGCCAAAAATGAACTGCAAACAATCTCAATTCTATCTTATTACTTTGAAATAACTTGTTTTCTTTTCCTGTGAGGATACAACGAAGTTGTGACAAAATGTGTTTCTAAATACAATATAGTTGTAAAACAATATCCATGAATATTAAAAATTGCACAAATGCACAACTGTAAATATCAAGTGAACACCAGGATCAACAGTGTCAGGGGTGCCCACAGGGGGGAATCATAGCGCAAGTTGCGCATTGAGAATTTGGGGGGGGGGGAATTTTTCGGGTGTATTTTAAGGATTTTTGGGGGTGATTTTTTCAAGATTAACATTTTAAATCCAACATTGATGGAAATTTTTACCGTGTTTGTGCAACAAACTAAGCTATTAGTAAAAAAACTAAAGCAATTGCATATCTTTATGATTGTTTTAACGAACTGGCGGCATAAATGTCTCTACCAGTAGGCTACAACTAGTAAATTTTGTTTTGGAATTTGGAAAACTGACCCTGGCAGCCTGCAGCAACATCCTGTCAATGAGTCAGAGGGTACGTGAATAATAAAGCGTGAATGTAAAAATGTGTGCGTGTGCTAACCTTTCGGCTCTACCTAATCTGACAGTGATGTACCGAATACTGTTATCTCTTGCCGTGACCAGCTGCTCTACAGAGAAAATGATGAGCCGTTTGAAAATAGTGAAAAATCGGCTTTGGAACAGCATGGGAGACTCTTGGCTGTCAAGTTTGTTGATTCTATCCTGTGAAAACAACGTACTGAGCCAGATACAAAACAAAGAAATCATTAACAAATTTGCAACCACAAGTGTACAAAGAAAAATGGGGGGGGAGTGCTGAGACTTTTGGGGAGAATTTGTGGATTGGCCCTTGGGGGGATGGGCACCCCTGAACAGTGTGTACAAAAAAGTTTTAACAACACTCATAATGATTTGTACAAAATCTGCATACTTTTAATTTCTAATGATATTATACAAAAAAAGTATCACAAAAATAATGGACGTAAAAAGAAAGTAGATACTAAGTTTGTAAACTTGTGCACTATAATAAGCATTAACGTAATTACAAATACAGAGAATCATACAACTAGCAAGTGAAATTCCAGGTTCACTGTTACCTTAGTATCATAACATGATACTACCAAAATGTATTGTTATTTTCAGATTTATATACACATCTCTAAATGTTTGTACACTGTATTTCATCTGCAAGCACATGCCACCCTACACACATTTACACACACACATTCACACAGGCATATTAATAATAAAAAAATATTACTTGCAATATTTAAAATATATACAAAATTCATTTATTACATGAGTATACTGTATATTATTAATATCCATCCCAGTCTCACATTGAAAAAACAAGTTAACGACATTATCGTTACATACTCTTACATATCACTTACAAACTATTGGAGTTACAAGTATACCAAAATTCTTTCTTTATGTTATCACTAAATTTACATTTAAAAAATCACACTAATTTATCATAAGAAAATCACATGTCAGAAAAATGCTATAGTAAATTCTTTTAGAGCATAAATACTGCTACATTAGTAACTAGATATAGAAATACAAATATTAACTTTTGTACAGGAAATGCAAAAACTCATATTTTCAAGAATATGTTCTCTTTAAAATCAGATTGAACACAATTCTCTGAACGAACACTTTTTTTGTGTGTTTTCTAAACTATATACACATACCACTTACTTATGATATATATATATCATAGAGAAGCAAGATGGCGAAGGTTGAAGATGGGAGAACAGGATCTCCCGAAACATGTCCCTAAAGGAAAAAATACATCTTGAGGTAAAATAGTTATAAGTATTATAGTATATATATATATATATATATATATATATATATATATATATATATATACAGTAGAACCTCATTATAACGGGCTAATTGGGGCTAAAGGTTGTCTGTTGTAATGAAAGTCCGTTATATAACAAATAAGTCTTGTTAGGTCGTATTTACATCAATAAAACTCGGTAAATTAGTATAAAACATGTTTATTTTTACCTGACATCATTTTTACATAGCATACATGACAAATGAGATCATACTGTTCATATTTACATTATAGACCAGAATTGAAACTTTATATACATTCTACTGTTTTATTCTCTTGAACAAGAAGGGCCTGGTTCATTATTATTCATTAGGTTATTACTACTAACATTAACTGGTTTGAAAAAAGTATCGATTTTTTGTTGTGTTTGTTTGTTATTTATTTCGTTGGTCAGTAACTGACGAAGATGCCGCAAGTGTTCATAGTAAGTAAATACATTTTCATTTTTTTGATTGTTCAACATATTCAATGACAAAATTTAAATGCTCTTTCACTTCACTCACTTTTATTGTTGCCTGAGTATTGTCTTCCTCTTATAAGTCTTTCTCCTCGTCCTCCGAAGAGTCTTCTTTCTCAGTGACACTGCCAACCATCTCCTCTTCCGTCAACAAGTGGAATCCAGGGTCATCTTCATCTTCTTCAAGCCAGGTCTCCACATCTTCCAATAAAACTTCTTCCTCCCCTCCTCTTTGCAAAGTTTCACGGAAATCTTCTGTCTCACAATTTTCTATTTCTAAACGTGCTTCTTCATTCTTTAAGTTTTTACCATGAGTTCACCAAAGTAGTTGGTTTAATTTCTTTTACAGCATCAGCAAAGTTGTGAATCATAGATCAAATCTTGTAGGCCTTCAAGTTTTGAAGAGTCTTTTGGCCCCTTCTATCTTCTTCAGCAGCGGATGGCTCATCAACTTCTAAGATTTCATTGAGAAATTTTTTTCTATAAAGCCGCTTGGCAGTATAAATTACTCCTTGGTCCATGGGATGAAACACGGATGTTGTGTTTGGAGGCAGGAACTTACACTTTATCTTCTTGTCTCGACTGCAGAGTTTGTCAACATCAGGGTGGGTTGGTGCGTTATCCAAAAGAACCAAAGCTTTTATTTTTTCTTTTGGAATGTTCAAAATTTCCATTTGGTGGTTTATAATTGCTGGCACAGCTTTCTTATGAAACCAATCACTTGTTATTTCAGTTGTAAACCACGCATTTCGGGAACTATAATAGTGAACTGGTAAATTGTCCATCACATTTTTAAGTGCCCTTGGTTTTTTGCTTTTACCAATGATAGCAGGTTTAAGTATACGAGTGCCATCTGCATTTGCACACAACAAAACTGACACACGCTCCTTGCTGACTTTTCTATCAGGCATAGTTTTTTCGGCTTTTGAAGCTTGTGTATTGTCAGGTAGAGTTCTCCAAAACAAACCTGTCTCATCAAAGTTATAAATTTGGCTCAATTGAAAACCTTCTTTTTTAATCAAATCGTCTAATTCTTTTATAAAAGGCTCAACAGCTTCAAAGTCTGCGCTAAGAATTTCCCCACTAATCTTCTTGTTTGAAATGTTGTGATGTCGACGAAACCTAATAGCCAACCAGAGCTCGCTTTAAACTGTTCAAGTCCCATCTGTTTGGATAGTACCATCTGTTTGAATTTCAATTCCTCTAACAGCCATTCCACATGAACGAAGCTGAGAGAACCACTTGTAGACTGCATCATCCAGTGTTGCCATAGAAGGCAGCCGCATACGCATAGCTGCACTCTTCTCCTTTTCTACATTGAACTTGAGAACAAAGTTACGAATGTCATTTTTTGATTTTTTAATGTCCGATACGGTTGGTTTTGCGATTTCATACTCACGACAAATGCTAGAAACAGACGCTCCTTTTACTAATTTTTCTATAATGGAGAGTTTATCTTGAAGACTGAGCGCCTTACGCTTCCGTGTCTGTCCTACACTTGGCTTACTTAACGACATGATTTGAATAAATTAAAAAAAGTTATAGGCAGGACGTGTGACTGTGCGCGACAAACAACTGAACAATACTGACCAGTAGTGGTGGGAGTGAAAATATACCTGGCTGGGGCGTTAACCTTTCTTTATTTTCAACTCACTTTTCCCTTACCATTCAGTTTCCTGTATTTGTTGTTATTATCTCAACAGTTAATTCAATGGTGGATTGGGGTTGGGTTTTAACTTTCAACGATTTATACCTGACAAGGGTGTTTGTCTCTGAAAACTGTCATTCGGCACTGTTGGGCGGACGTGAGTCATTCCAGTGCATTGACTTAGTTTCTAGGGGGTGGGGGTATGACGTAAAAGACTTGTCCGTTGTAAAAGAAGTCCGTAGTAACGGGGTCCGTTATAACGAGGTTCTACTATATTTATATTGCCACAAGATGTTATTTTTCCTTATTTGGAACATGTTTCGACAGCTCCCGTGCTCTCATCCTCAGCCTTCGTGATCTTGCATCTGGTGAAGTATTTGTGTGTTGGCTGGATGCTATTAAGGTTTCTTGTTGGTCTCTGGTATTTTAAAGTTGTATTATTGTGTGTGATTGTGGTATATGTATTTGTATTTTCGATGTTGAGTGCTTTGAATATTGTGTCATGTTTTGTATTTGTTCAGGTATTAGTTTGTTTTGTGTTTTATGTTTGTATATTTGTAAATTTTCCCAAATGTTCATTACGGTGACTTTGTGTGGTATATGTTTTATTAGTGTCATATTGGTTATGTCTGGGAACTCATGTCCTGTGTTTATTGCATGTGTGGCTAAATTGGATTTATATATTTCTGGTTTTTAACCACACATGCAATAAACACAAGACATGAATTCCCAGACATAACCAATGTGATACTAATAAAACATATACCACACAAAGGCACCATAATGAACATTTGGGAAAATTTACAAATATACAAACATAAACACAAAACAAACTAATACCTGAATAAATACAAATCAATACAAAACATGACACAATATTCAAAGCACTCAACATCGAAAATACACAAAATACAAATACATATACCACAATCACACACAATAACACAACTTTAAAATACCATAGACCAACAAGAAACCTTAATAGCATCCAGCCAACACACAAATACTTCACCAGACGCAAGATCGCAAAGGCTGAGGATGAGAGCACGGGAGCTCTCGAAACATGTTCCAAATAAGGAAAAATAACATCTTGAGGTAATATAAATATAAATTTTAAATACTTTATATATATCAAGAAACGAACTGTAGCAGAAAGTGATTGAATATATATATATATTATTTTGCCACACATTATGCCACTGACTTGTTATAATATTATATACATATATATATATATATATATATATACACACACACCACCAAAATCAGTAAAATTCCATTTTTTAAAACAATGAATAAGGCATTTAATGAATAAGGGTTTAATATATATATTTAACTTTACAGTTCATTATAAAATAAGATGTTATGTTAATGCCATAAGCATTTCTCTACACACTATAACAATTGTCCGCCATCATACACTATATGTCAATCTATACCTTACCTCATAATCTTCACTTCCTGGAGTCATGAGTTGTAAAATAGTTGAATGGTTTTTTTTTGCATATTTGTTACTCTCTGTACCTGCTAAACTGTTGTGTAAAATTAACAATAAATTATACGTTGAGATATTGAAGCAACCCCTGACAGGATATAATAGCCAATAGAAGACCACAGATGATGAAATTAAAAAAAAATATAGAGTGAGAAAAACTGACTTCAAAATAAACAATTCAACTGTTTTGCAAACTAAAGTTTTAATGCAATAAACAGCTGATCCAAACACACAGCTACTGAAACTCAAAATACTATTATTTGCTGTAAAAATACTAAACAACAGATTCCTACATAATATAATAAAAAGTTTGTAATTTTTTTTTATTTGAATAAACTGTTTAAAAAGATGTTTCTAAGCGTAATACAATAGTGCTGAAACTGGAAATGGCATGCTTCAACAACTAACTGAGCATAATCATGTTATAACATACCACTTTTAAGTTATATCTGATGTATGAAAACAACAGGAAAATGTACATAAGAGTCATTTCCAAAGTAGACTTGTCAGTACCAAATATGTTATGCATCATCTGTTTACTATGACAACTGCTCAGCATTCTGTTGCTTCTGATCAACTACAACATCCAACTGTAAAAGTACATGACTCAACGATAAAGCAGTATAGAACTAACTTCAGTTTGTCATGCCATAATAAAAACTACCAATTATTT
Organism: Magicicada septendecula; assembly: GCA_034769895.1. Classification (NCBI taxonomy): domain Eukaryota; kingdom Metazoa; phylum Arthropoda; class Insecta; order Hemiptera; family Cicadidae; genus Magicicada; species Magicicada septendecula. The sequence continues at coordinate 353,138,010 of CM068376.1, read as the reverse complement.
TATTCACGATTAAATAATAACAACATAAAACAATATATTATTGGAATTAATAGAATGCACGGTTCCAATTACAAAGATGGAAACTGAGATGAGAACATCTGTATTTCTAGATAACAGAATCTACTTTTCTTCGTTACAATAATTCTCAGTTACTGTACCCACAAAACTAATATTTTAAGTTATGTGTTTATTTTTTGTATTATTAGTCTCCAATATTGTACAAACCAAATGGATAACCAACCATTGTTATCTGCAGAAATGTGTACTTATTTTTAGTATAAATCTGTATATATCACAAAAAATATTTACAGTCCACTTAGCAAAGTGCAAAAAGAAAATTGAGACGCAAAGACAACAGAATGGTGGAGAAGAATCTGTACAGACGTGTTTCATTCTTTAAAACTACTACATGATGGGTGTAACACTTCTTCCACCACAGTAATTTTTTGTTGACGTTGTGACCCCAAAAATCTCTGGTCTTCCTCAGAAACTGAGAGTAGTAGTTGAAGGGACCTAGTTGGAAAACCTAACAGCAAGTTCCTTCAACTGCCACTCTTAGGACAACTACACATTTTGCCAGACATGTTTTAGTATAATTTTCTTTGATATTCAAGAAAAAAAGAGTACTTTAAATTACAACTGTGTTTTTACTATCAATGTGTTCTTGTATCGTACGACATTCAATTCAAACTTTTACTGTTAGTTGGGTTATACAAAAATACAGACACTGAAGGAAAAAGTGTGTCCGTGTAATTGAAAAATAACATACATAAATATTTTAAATAAAAAATAGTTAAGTTTTCTTGAATATTATCAAAAAAACACATTTAATAAAATTAACTTTCGACATTCATTTTGTCTCAGTACGCATAGAATATAACTATAAGAACTTCTTCATAAATTTCAGACTTCTATCTTTTATAATTCTCTAAGAAAAAGGTACAAAAACGTTACATGTTAACATTTTCAGTACAGGGTTTATATCCCACCTAAAACCTAAAACCGTTCATCATATTGTAATGGGACAATTTGGAAGGGTTTATTTTTTTATTCCATTTAATAATTATTTGGGGCCAATCTGTTTGGCCCCCCTTTATGGCCACTAAGACCTGCTTTGTGTAACACCCTATATTCAAATCCGTGCCAGTTCGTGCCTAGTACAAGAGAGATAAAGACATTGGAATGCGGAGGTGTGTGCGCTCGTGTGATAAACAGAAAAGTAATTATATAAAATTGTAAATAAATTCATAGTGAAATTAATTGTGTCTATGTTGTAAAATGTATTTTATGTAAACAATGTATGTAGTAGAAACTGATCTTAATAACAATAATATTATTTTGGCAGACTAAATAAATAATGAGAAATAAGTATGAAGGTAATAAATAAATTGTAATTGTTTTGGAGTAATGTAATTAAAAATGTTGTGTTTTCAATACTTGATGGAATTAAAATAACTTGAGATGTTTAAATATTTTTGATTGATTTAAAATGTTAAATAAAGAGATTTTGATAATGGATTTAAATGATTTTATGAGATTTAAGCTTGATAATAAATAGTAAATGAATAAATGTAAAATGTGTTTAGTTTGTGGAATAACATGGTTGTTAAAATGTTTCAGAAGATAAATGGAGTTGTGTACATGATTTGGTGGTAACAGTTGTTTATATTTTGTGTCTATGACAGTATATGAGTGATGTACTGTAAGTATGAAATTTACAATGCAATTTAAAGAAAGTGAAATGTTTGATGTTAAAAAAGTTAGAAGTATAGATGTTAAACATGAAAATTTAATTAATAAAATAACCAAACATATAAGAGTTGACCATCCGTGAATTGTAGTAACGGTGTCAGTATGAGCCTTATATGCCTTCTGGTAGTTTCCCCACATTTCGGGCAGTCACGGCTTCACCAAACCCTGACCGTGGAATTATGTAAGTATATTCTAAACTGGTGAATATAGAAATTGAACGGGGGGTAACTCAGGGGAAACTACATAACTATGGAACAGCGGCTATCATCGAAGGGGGTGATAGTGCCGTTTTAAGGGTGTGTGAATCATTTTAGTAGCATTACTGGTGTCCTCGGACATCATGTAACGTGTCAAAATTGGGTCATTTTATTTCGTACAGTTGTGGGATATTTGCAATTTTATTTATTTCATTTTTTGCGGGATGTTATAAAATTATTGTGCAAACATTAACTCTATTGGAACAGAACACGTGGCAAGACACAGCAGTGAAACAAAGGCAAGGCGCAATTTCTATTGTGTAAGTCGGCAAGGAATTCGTACCACCCTCCAATTCTCAGAAATGTGCATAAGTGTGACGACGCCCGCACTTAACATCTCAAGCAGGGGCGCTGCAGTGACGCCGCGAGGAACGAACGACGCTGTGAAAAATGGCGCTGGAATGAACAATCTGTAACACCAGCAAGACGAACTACAGGAAATGTCGTTAAGCCACGCCTACTGCTAGTGACATCAGTATAGCAGAGGCAAATATCGTCTACAAACTGGGCTGATATAACGACTATGTTCCTTGCATAGAGTGAATACACCACAGCAATTAAGAATGAACGGCGACGAAAATCTGTTGGCCGTGAATACGAAGTTCCTCCCACTCAGACAAGCACGATTCCCAGTTACGCTATATGTGCCGGTCGGCACGGAGCTAAGTAGGCTCTCTACAAAGTTTTTTTATTTTTTCCAGTAAAAAGTGGAACAACAGTAAAATTTCATGTGACCGCGGTCAATCCATCAAGTGGAACCGAATCAAATGTTTTTCAGACAATAAAAAACAAGTAATTTACAGGAACGATGAGTGCGCGCGCGAACCACGTTGCCGGGGCCTATTTCTTCTATTAAAGGTGTAAGGGCTGGGGGGTTTTAAAATAGTATGGGGTTTTTGGTAAATTAGAATTAATATATATATGTGAGAAAGGCAGGCTGGGCTGTTTACATTAATGTATGTGTGTGTCATATAGAAGGTAAGGTAATTGTTTTTTTTTTTGTTATTAATAATCAGCTATGTATAAGTCTCATTCCAAGTAAAAAAAAAAAAAAAAATAGTAGAGAATAACAGATTTCTATTTTTAAAAAATGTAAGATGCTCAACAACAGAAAAAATTAAAACTACTATTTTTCAAATGGTAAATAAAGAGAGTTAAATTCTTTCAAAACCCTATTTCGTTTTATGTACTGTCAAAGTTCGTCGAACGAATTGGGTTCGTCTCCACTACGCGATCCGGCCAGATCGAAGATTCAAGGTAAGTGGGAGTTTTAATATGAATAAATAAAATACTAAAAAAATAGTAAAGTTACAATTGGTGCAGCGTGACCAGGATGTAATATAACAAAAAAGGGTTGTACTACACCGGCTTACATTTGACAGTGCATGGCGAAGTACGGTTATGAAAGCGAAATTGTATTGATGTAAACTTACGTAATTATGATAGAAGGTTGATTTTGGATATGTTAAAATATCAGTTTTGAAAAGAGAGTAATCATCGGCAGTTGTTACGTAAGAAAAAATAGATCAAGTAAAAATGTCTGAGAATACAGAAAAAAGTAGCGTAATAGATTCAGTTATGAGTGAAAGTGACCTTGAGTCGCAATCGCTGGATGAAAGTGATATGCTGAGGGGGGGCCGAGCGCTGTTACAGAAACAGCTGTCGGCAGTAATGTAATCGTTCACTCCACTCCGATTGCGGCTCAAACACAACGAAGCGAAACAGATGTTGACTCTGGGATTCAGTTGACCCCAGTGTCAGCCAATAAAAATAAACAATCAGAGGAACTAGATATAATGAGTTTCTTACGAAAAATGGACAACAAATTAAATAAGCGTCTTGATAGAACTGACGAAAAATTTGAGTCGTTTTAATACTAATGACGAGAAATTTGAGATTTTAAGTAACGAATTCAAAGAACAGAAAATAAAATGCGAACAGCAGAATATACAAAACGAGATTAATTTTAAAGAAATTAAAGACCAGAATACTCAGTTGCAGCAGAGTATTAGCGTAAAATTTGATGGTTTAATAAATAATATACAAGAAAAGAATAAATGTCTTGAAAATACTAATGAAATGATAAGAAATAATTTGAATAAAGTAGAACAGAGTAAGAGTAATACAAACGAAAGTTGTAATGGCAATGTTGTGTTAGAGAAAGAGTTAATAAATGATAACAATAATGTTGAAAATCATGAGAATAATAGTAATGTATTTGAAGAATTAGTATCAGAGACCGATACGGTACAAATGAATAATGAGAGTACTAATGAAATTGCAGAATGTAGTGATTATGAGATGTTAATGTGTGTTAATGAGTTAGAGAGAGAGTGGAAAGAGAGTTATATTATGGGTATGAAACAGAGGGTAAATTTTTTACGAGGTAGAATGGGGGGTGAAGGAAGACCTTCACGTATATATTGTGTAGACAAGTGTGCTACAGATAATTGTTTTTTGAAGTTTTTTGTTTTTCCTGGAGAAGTCAGGAAAGGTTTAATTGAATTTGTACCCTCTGTCTGTAATACTTTTGAGAGTGTGATTTGGGGTTATGAGGAGAGAGATGTAAACAGAGAATTGTATGTTAATAAAGAAACAGAAACAGAAGTGTATGATTTGAATAGAGAGTATGATGAATGGAAAGAAAGTTTAGAAGTTTATTTGAATAATAATGACTATAATGATGTGACAAACGTAATTAACCCAATAGTGAATGAATTTAATGAGGGAGACTTAACAAAAACACCTAATGTCGACTGGTTTAATGAGTATTTGAGTAAGATGAATGAATTTAGTCTTTATGGTTACAACACACAAAACAGTGATTTGTATGTTAATGAGATTGAAAAATGTTATATAACACCAAGGTTAATCTGGGACGATGGAGGTTAAATTATAAAACAATAAAAGACAGTGATAAACATTTTGTTTTATGGTTCTGACATGGCAGATTTGGACAATGAAGTGCGGAAAAACTGAACAGTTAATAACTAAAGTTTGTAAATAATTGTAGTGCACTTATTTATGTGTATTGTAGAAGGTCAGCTAAACAATGTATGTATGTAGACAAGTGATAATACTAATATTAATATTGTGCGATTTAAATAGATAAACATCAGAATTAATTTTGAATAACAGTAATTGACTAATTATAATTGTGTGATAACTATATAATTTATATTTTCAGTAATTAATTTAATCAAACCAGGTTGATATGTTTTAAATATTTTGAGTGATTATGTAAATGCTAATTAATTAAATTCTTTAAATGAATTCAATTTATTTTACGAGATTTGTGAAGTTGGTAATAGATGACTAAATTGTTTGATTTAAACTAATAATTTTTGTGGAATGTTTCAGAGGTGAGGTGAAAGTATGGAGGTGTATGGTGATTATGTTTTGTATATATCATGTTAAATGGACTGTAAGTATAGAACTTTTACAATATGAATCATGTATAATAAAAATGTTTACAGGTAACTAAGATTTTAATGCAATAGTGAGACTATTTGAAATAATTGTGTTCAATAAAAAGGATAATTAAAAAATTTAATAATAACTGAAAATGATATATACTAATTATTAATAATAAATTTTGAAAATTTGAAGAAAGTCAAATGGTAGAAAGTTATGAATGAGTTAAATGATTATTGATGCAAATATTATCTTAGAATATATATAAAAATTTTAATTAGATAGTTATTAAGTTGCTATTGCGGGGGTGGCCTGTGCCCTCGTAGATAGCGAAATGGGTTGGGGGTAAACAGAGAGTGTTACCTCCATCGGAGGCGAAAATGTGCGACACACCTTTTTCGTGTAAACTTAATTTACACACTGATAGACGATCGTGTCGCACATAATAAAACGATGTAGAACAGGCACTGAAATGAAGTTAGATTTCCCCGACTTTTCGGGCGATTACTGCCTTACCAGCAATAATCGTGGATTTGGCTAGCGGCCAGCTATGGTCATACCAAGTCCCTTGACCATAGCTGACTTGAAATTGGTATATAGTAGAAATTAAATGGGGGGTGAACTTTAGGGGAAATCCAGGCACTATGGAACAGCGGCTACCACTCTGTTCGCGGAGGAACAGCAAAGCCAGGTGGTAGACCCGTTTAAGGGCGCTTAATTCTATACACGAATATGTTGATGTTCATAATTTTAAAATGTAACAGCCGAAGCAAAGACACGGAGAGGTCAAACTACTCCAAAATATGCCGTCGTTGCAGAGGCGAAAGGACGATACAGTCCTCCATGATTTGCAATAGAGTGTGTGGATGGGAGGTGACTCAGTGGAGCCACGAATTTAAATTTTACAACATAAAAAATTTTTGCTAATTCAAATTTTGATCCAATAAAATTGCTTGTGCTCTGTTTAAATAACTAGCTGCTCAGACATTCAATATAAGGTATTCATTCCATAATTTTAAATGTATTATTTTATTGTTGTACGTTAGATATAGGTATTGATAGAAATATGTGTTTTCATTATGTGTGTATTTTTTCAACTAAGCAGATAATTAAACTGACTGGAAGGCAGCTAACATAATAGAAGTAAGTATTGATAAATATATATTTCATATAATTTGTTCAATTTTGAGATGTTTTCATTGTGTTAGGGAGACCAGTTGATCAGCAATAACATGTCACTGGTATATCTATATCTATAAAAATGAATGTTTGTTTCTTTCTTTGTCCCGTATGCGTTCCTATACCATTCATCCGATTGCGATGAAACTTCGGTGAGTTGTTGTGCGCATGCCCGCGAAGGTTTATGAATTTTTTTCAATGGGGCCCTTTGGGGGTTCTTGGGGTCTTCCACATCTCCTCCTAAACCACTGGACCGATTTCAACCAAACTTGGCACAAATATTTTATGCAACGGGAGAACCAACATAGGGTAGGTGTTTTTTCGATGGGGTCCTTTGGGGTCTTCCACATCTCCTCCTAAACCACTGGACCGATTTCAACCAAACTTGGCACAAATATTTTACGCAACGGGAGAACCAACATAGGGTAGGTGTTTTTTCGATGGGGTCCTTTGGGGTCTTCCACATCTCCTCCTAAACCACTGGACCGATTTCAACCAAACTTGGCACAAATATTTTACGCAACGGGAGAACCAACATAGGATATGTGTTTTTTCGATACGATCCTTCGGGGGGTCCTTTGGGGTCTTTCACATCTCCTCCTAAACCACTGGACCGATTTCAACCAAACTTGGCACAAATATTTTACGCAAAGGGAGAACCAACAAAGGATAGGTGTTTTTTCAATGGGGTTCTTTTGGGGGTTCTTTGGGGTCTTCCACATCTCCTCCTAAACCACTGGACCGATTTCAACCAAACTTGGCACAAATATTTTACGCAAAGGGAGAACCAACATAGGATAGGTGTTTTTTCAATGGGGTTCTTTTGGGGGTTCTTTGGGGTCTTCCACATCTCCTCCTAAACCACTGGACCGATTTCAACCAAACTTGGCACAAATATTTTACGCAACGGGAGAACCAACATAGGATATGTTTTTTCGATATGATACTTCGGGGGGTCCTTTGGGGTCTTCCACATCTCCTCCTAAACCACTGGACCGATTTCAACCAAACTTGGCACAAATATTTTACGCAAAGGGAGAACCAACATAGGATAGGTGTTTTTTCGATGGGGTTCTTTGGAGTCTTCCACATCTCCTCCTAAACCACTGGACCGATTTCAACCAAACTAGGCACAAATATTTTACGCAACGGGAGAACCAACATAGGACAGGTGTTTTTTTCGATACGATCCTCTGGGGGGTCCTTTGGAGTCTTAAAAACTAACTTATTAGATCTGGTTACTATGGCAACCCAATGGAATAGATTCTGTTCTAAATATATTATCGCATTAAATTGAAGACCACGCGAACGAAGTCTTTATATATTATATATATACAAACACTTTCTTTCTTTGAGTGGCATTGCAACGCATGCCGGGTACTCGCTAGTTGGTTATAAATGTTCCAAGTAATTAGTGTTCAATGTAATGTTTTAATGTATTACAGATGTTTTAAAGTAATGATAAAAATAATTTGAAAAAGTGAGAGTTAAAGTAATAATTTGTGAAATCTAACAAGAGATAGTTTTTGGGTGATGAATATTTTAGGGGACACATAGCTCTGTCCAAGTTGAAGTAGTAAAGATCGAAATATTGTTTTGAAGTAAGTAGTAAATTAAATGGGATAAATGTTTAAATCACCCACAGTAATGGAGAACAAGATTATTAAATAAAGAGAGAGATTTGTAATAAAGATATAAAATTCTATTTTGAAACCAGTGACAAAATTTTGATAGAATTTGGAAATCATGTAAAATTACGAAGTGTTTATTGTGAATAATTTAAATGTCAATTTGCTTATTATTTGTAATAATGTTTTGTTATTTTAAAGGTTTAGTTTGATTATGTTTTGTGTTTCAAGTTAGCTTACTCCAGATGTTAAATGTATTTTCAGAAAGTATACATAACTTATGTGGGTCAAGGTATTGAACTTGACCTAGTTTCGATCCGCTGATGAGGTCATACACTCACTAAGCTTGTATAGTAGGAAGTCAATTTAATTTGTTTATTTGATCAATTTAAACCAATTTTTAAATAATGTCTAAATATAAAGGAAACATTTTCATAAATTTAAATTTTTTTTAATTTAAAAATTTTTAGGAAACAATTTTTTGAGAAAAAAAAAAATCTTGATTTTTCGCCTGCCAGTTAATGAATATTTTGAGTATTGATTATTTTATTGTTTGTGTATTAACCATGTTTATTTTTATTGATTTATTTTGTATTGCATTGTATTGTTAAACTCTAAGTATTCACATGTTAGGTTAAGGATATGTTTAACTATAAGAAATGTTTAAATTCACTTATTTTAAGTAAAAACAGAAAACAAGGAAGAGAATTTTTTTTTTGAAAGTATTTTATTTTGAATTTTTTGATGAAATAGTAAATTTTAAAGAATTTTTCAATGTATAATATGTAATGTGAGTGTGTGTGAGCCCAGTATCTGCCAAAGGCAGCCCAGCTTGCATAAAAGGGGAACCATATCGGCTGAGGATCTGGAGTAATCTGAGCCAGGGATTGAGGATTTTTTGGGGGGTAGCATGTTAGAAGGTGAGGTGTGCTGTGGTACTTGTCTGTTCGATTTTTCGGTGTTGGGATCTCTTACGGAGAAGTCCAGTGATCTCGTTCAGATGCGTCCATAGTCGCCAAGCCAGGGGGGGGTCATGTACCCATGAGGCGTAAGAACAAGAGGGGGTTGTTGGCACCAGTTCCTCACCAATCCTCTTCGGGATTTATCAATGAGATTTCTTCTGTTTTGGACAGCAGAATTCTCATTGAGGGGGTATTGTAACGTGTCAAAATTGGGTCATTTTATTTCGTACAGTTGTGGGATATTTGCAATTTTATTTATTTAATTTTTTTGCGGGATGTTATAAAATTATTGTGCAAACATTAACTCTATTAGAACAGAACACGTGGCAAGACACAGCAGTGAAACAAAGGCAAGGTGCAATTTCTATTGTGTAAGTCGGCAAGGAATTCGTACCACCCTCCAATTCTCAGAAATGTGCATAAGTGTGACGACGCCCGCACTTAACATCTCAAGCAGGGGCGCTGCAGTGACGCCGCGAGGAACGAACGACGCTGTGAAAAATGGCGCTGGAATGAACAATTTGTAACACCAGCAAGACGAACTACAGGAAATGTCGTTAAGCCACGCCTACTGCTAGTGACATCAGTATAGCAGAGGCAAATATCGTCTACAAACTGGGCTGATATAACGACTATGTTCCTTGCATAGAGTGAATACACCACAGCAATTAAGCATGAACGGCGACGAAAATCTGTTGGCCGTGAATACGAAGTTCCTCCCGCTCAGACAAGCACGATTCCCAGTTACGCTATATGTGCCGGTCGGCACGGAGCTACGTAGGCTCTCTACAAAGTTTTTTTTATTTTTTCCAGTAAAAAGTGGAACAACAGTAAAATTTCATGTGACCGCGGTCAATCCATCAAGTGGAACCGAATCAAATGTTTTTCGGACAATAAAAAACAAGTAATTTACAGGAACGATGAGTGCGCGCGCGAACCACGTTGCCGGGGCCTATTTCTTCTATTAAAGGTGTAAGGGCTGGGGGGTTTTAAAATGGTATGGGGTTTTTGGTAAATTAGAATTAATATTTATATATATGTGAGAAAGGCAGGCTGGGCTGTTTGCATTAATGTATGTGTGTGTCATATAGAAGGTAAGGTAATTATGTTTTTTTTTTTTGTTATTAATAATCAGCTATGTATAAGTCTCATTCCAAGTAAAAAAAAAAAAAAAAAATAGTAGAGAATAACAGATTTATATTTAAAAAAAATGTAAGATGCTCAACAACAGAAAAAATTAAAACTACTATTTTTCAAATGGTAAATAAAGAGAGTTAAATTCTTTCAAAACCCTACTTCGTTTTATGTACTGTCAAAGTTCGTTGAACGAATTGGGTTCGTCTCCACTACGCAATCCGGCCAGATCGAAGATTCAAGGTAAGTGGGAGTTTTAATATGAATAAATAAAATACTAAAAAAAATAGTAAAGTTACAATCAGTAATGCCAAATTTTATATAACGCTGAACCAAGAACGGTATAGGTAGCGTCTATACCATATATATGTAAACTTCAGTTCTTGGGGATGCAAATGGGCGCCACAGTCCAACACCAGGAAACAATAGTGTGTGTGGAAAAGGAGCTGGCCGTTACAAGCCAGGGGCACAGATAACGCATCTGTGCATAAGGCAAACGCTCGATCCGGTTTACCCGGTGGGTGGTTATTTAATTGTAACTGGGTATAAGGGAGGATTTTAAGTAATGGATGAAGCAGGATGGTAGCTGAAAAGTCAGTGAGAGGGTGACAACCTCTGTGAACAGCGGGCGGTCAATTTAACCGGCTCTATAGAGAGAGTTGATGGTTGACAACCCAGTTCCTGTTCAGTAACAGTTGCTATAACTATGACTCAATGATTAGTGATGTATTTCCCTTATGAGAGCAAACAATTTTAAGTGTTAGGGTCAATTATGATGATGTTAATTTTAGAGAATATTTACGATTGTAATTATATAGCTTTGTGTATTTGTGTTAGTTATATGAAGTATGTTGAAGTAAAGGTCATTCACATGACGGTGAGACATCAACTGACTGCTGGGGTTATATATGTATTATGTCACTTATAAGTGACTTGCAGATTTTGTCAATGTAATTAAATGTTTGAATATAATATTTTCAATGTGTTTAAACTGTTTAAGTTAAGTGATGAAATAAATTTGAAATAGCTTTGAATTTTCAATGGTTAATGTAATGTACGATGTGGTAAAGGTTAGAATTTGGGTGATTATTATTTCAATAGGACATTTAAGTCAGTCCAAGGTAACGTTAAAGGGGTGTTAAACCAGAATAAGATTTTGTGAATAAAAGTAAGATAGAAAACTGAGTATTAATAGTGACACAGTGGCGATAGTGAGTAAATATAGAAAAATGAAAGTGATGTAGTGAGAGTAATTAGATGAGGGTGGAATTTTGTAAGGGGGTGGTGTGATAACGAGTCCTCAACGAAAAGCGTTGTGGCAGGAGGTGAATAGTTTTAAATGGGGTTTGGCGGGGTTACCTAGGGAGAGTCCAGGAACCAATAAGGGAATGAGTATGGGAAGGGAACACACGTCCTAAGTACACAGAGGGTAGAGAGTATTTTGTTATAAGGGTAGAATGATGTGAATGGAGTTGGAGAATTAGTGGAGATAGATATTTTGAGGGAGTGGTGTCATACTATAGAAATCTGTTAGTAAGTGTTAGAGTCAGAAGGGGGTTGAGGTTGTATTTAAACACCCATATGTAAATCGAATTATTATGAATAGTTAAGAGTCACCCAAACTAATTGAGAATGAAAATGTTAAGGAGAGAATCATAGTTAAAATGTAATAATAATTTAAACAAGTGAAGGATTTTAATAGAATCTGAAAATAAAATAAAGCTGTAAAGTGAGTAATTTTGGTCAATTTAAAGGTGAATTTTATTGTTTATTGTAAAGCAATAACAACAATGTTAATGATAAGTGTTCTATATTTTATTTGGTTATATTAGGTTTGAATGAAAAAATTATAAACATGTGATGTATTTTACCTTGTATAAATTGTGAGCTATATCTAGAGCAAGGTCAGTCACCTGACCCAGAGAGATCAGCTGATGGATGATGTTAGAGACAGGACAGGTTTCTAGTAATTGATTCATGACATTTTGTTACTTAATTAAATTAAATAATTTTATTTTTCTTGATATTGGTAAAAAAATATGGTGGGAAAAAAAAATTTTGTTTTCATTGTGCCTGCCGTATAGATGGTGTTTTGATGTTCAGAATATTTTGTGGATTGTATGTATTGTTAATGTGTTAACTGATTTAGGTTATTCATATTATGTGTTATAAACAAATGTTAGGATAAGTGAATTTATGGTTTTATAAAATGTTCAGTTTATTTGTTTTTTGACTGTTAGTAGTTGGTGAAGAAAAACGGTAGATTCATGTAAAAGATTTTTGGTATTTTAATAAAATTAATGGTAATGTAAAAGTCTGATTTGGAACTTAGATTAATTTCTGAACAAAATTTAAATGATTTGAATTTAATTAGTTGCTGTGTTTTGATTTGAAAACATAACGTTAATTTGCGAAAAGAAATTATTTTGAAATTTGAAAGTAAGAAATGGAAGGTAGATATTATAGTCAGTAATAATGAGTATGTGTACGCACCCAGTACTTGCTAAAGGCAACCCAGTATGCATGTAAGGGGGAACATATCGGTTGAGGATCTGGTATGGTATAAGGCCAGGGTTTTGATTTTGGGGTGGAATGTTAGAAGGTTAGGTGTACTATGGTGAGTATCTGTCCGATTTTATGGTGTTGGGATCTCGTACAGAGAAGTCCAGTAATCTTGTTCAGGTGCAGCCATAGTCGCTGAGCTAGGGGGTAGTTTACCCATGATGTGTTTAGAAATTAACGGGGGGGTTGTTGGCACCAGATTCTCACCGATCCTCTTAGGGGTTAGCAATGAAGTTCTTCTGTTGTGACAGAAGACCTCTCATTGGGGGGGGGGGTCTTGTAATGGGACAATTTGGGTCTATTTTTTTATTCCATTTAATAATTATTTGGGGCCAATCTGTTTGGGCACCCTTTATGGCCACTAAGACCTGCTTTGTATAACACCCTATATTCAAATCCATGCCAGTCCGTGCCTAGTACAAGAGAGATAAAGACATTGGAATGCGGGGGTGTGTGGACTCGTGTGCCGTTGTCGATAATCTTGAACCCAAAGGCGTTGGCGGATGTTACCACCACGTGGCTAATTAACCTGCCATGTGAGCGCATCAACCAATCAGAGCGCGAGCTGACGGAAATGAACTTTACCGACGCTTAGTGTGGCGTCAGACAGTCAACTACCAATACAGACCGCATGCGGTCATCTAAATCTTCTGCTCGAGTTAATCAAGGTCGGCCGACCCAACCAGTGCACATTGAGAATGTATAAATAGTGTAAAAATATTTAAAATAAATATGGAACAGTGAATTTTTTTTATACAGTGAAACAACAACTTTTTTGGACCTCAAATCAGAGAACTGTGTGTAACGCGCCGCCATGCGATCGACAGGAACGACGCCCTAAACGTAACATATCCAATTAAATTTATTCTTATGCTATATTAAAAGGGGTTAATCGGTGTGTGTGTGTGTGTGTGTGTGTGTGTGTGTGTGTGTGTTTGTTAATAAAATATTCGTTAAGGTACTAGTTATTAGGATATGTATCATATCAAAGGAATGTTTTGTACATTCAAGGAAGAAACAATCAAATCAATAAGAATAAAATTTTAGAAGAAAATGAACACTCAGTAAACTTAAAGAGAAGTAAATTAAATGTTAAAGTTGAGAAAATAAACAGATCTGATTAATGTAGTAGAACAGCGTAGTTATTGTGTAACAAACCCCGTAACCTCTCTTACAGACTGTCAGTTCGTGTAAAAGGATCCTGGACCCATAAAAGGTAGGTGTTTGTGAATTAATGCAATGTTGAAAATACGATTATGTGTGTTTTGTTAATGGTAATAAGTTGAGAAAGTACAATATCTACACCCAATGCTACCACATTCTTTTCAAATCAACCTTAGTCTTATTAAATGCATAATTATAAAATCTGTCACATACAAACTACACTGTCAAACACAAAAATGTCCACATTCGCAACACTGTTGTACTTTCATATATGCCAGAGCAGACAGAATGCTTTTCCTAGTATACATTCCTGCCCTGTAATTTTTCTCATTACTGCTTCTACAACTTATCCAACTATATTAACTAAATTCTTCCTTCACGAATAAAAGTTATCACATGCTTGGTATTTGGCTATTTCCTTCGCCGCTACGTCACATCAATACTCGAAGTCTTGGATGTCTCATAGCTCTGAATCAGGAATTTCACAGACATACTCTAAAACTCAAGGTTATCAGGAAATTGGCAGAACAAAGAGTGTGTCAAACATCACACAATCTACCCAGCTCTAGTGTTACAATTAACTTGAAATTGTATTTGAAGGATACTAAGGAATGAAAATAAGCATAGTATTCTGTGGCACACAACTATTGTACCAAAACAATACACGACAGTTTATATGTATCCATTAATATGACTGAACTGCTGAGCCTCAATTTGTTTCACACATTTGATCTGATGAAAAGCCCACTTATGCTGTAATTTTTCTATAACACTTATGGTCTAATAACATATATTTTATATTCAAACACTTTTTGGTACAGTCTATTTCTTGATGCATATATAATATATTTAATATTTATAATTACTTAACCTCAAGATGTTTTTTTCTTTATTTGGAACATGTTTAGAGAATCATATTTTCCCATCCTCAGCCTTCTTAATTTTGAATCTTGTGGAGTACTTGTGTTTTGGTTGGTTGTTGTTATGGTTTCCTGTTGTTTTTTGGTATTTTAAACTGGTATTATTGTGTGTGATTGTGGTGTATATATTAGCTTTTTGTGTATTTACACCACATTATCGTACATCATAATATATACACCACAATCACACATAATAATACCAGTTTAAAATACCAAAAAACAACAGGAAACCATAACAACCAACCAAAACAAAAGTACGCCACAAGATTAAAAATTAAGACGGCCGAGGATGGGAACAATATGATTCCCGAAACATGTTCCAAATAAGGGAAAAAACATCTTGAGGTAATGTAATTGTAAATATTATATGTGTGTGTGTGTGTGATTACAAACTACACAGTACAACATATAATGTATGATGGCAAAAATTAAATGCGAACAAACTGGACAAATTTGAGACACTATGCATAAGTCTACTTTCTAAGCTTTAACTTAAAAAACATCACAATTTTTGTCTTCAATATGCTTCCAATAGGAATAAACTATCCACTTGTAGTAAACAATGCCATATCAGTATAATGGCAAAACTTCTCTGTCAGTTCACCTCTTACAGACTACATATATCACTCACTTAGACAGAATAACTAGCAACAAATGTTTCAACAACAGGAATGATAAAGAGAGCAATGTTATGCTACAAACACACTAACTACTATTCTAAGATATGGAAAAATATGAAAGTGCTAAGTTTAGAAGTACAAACTATACACGTCATAATATCAACAAATAACATTTTAATGGCACTTACTTATCTCACTACGAACGCCATCAAATGTAATTTTTTTTTTAATTTTTAAAATTATATTCATCTGATATTAGTACCATCAGTAATTTACATACAAAGGCTAATAATCAGTTTTCCACAAATCTAGTAAAATAAGTAATACACAAATAAATTAATTCAGTCTCCGAATTACTAGCACTGTTCTACTGATATTATGATTAAAAGTATTTGAAAACAAATATGCATACCGTATGAAAATATGTTGAAAGGTTGTTTGATAAGTGGGCCAAATATGTCAAAATTTTTTGTCCAAATTACAATGACAGGAGCTGATATCAATACTACATTTTGCACTCATTCAACTAGATACACAAAATTCAACATGTTCAAATCTCAACAAACAACTAGGCTTCCTCGTTGTGTAAGCTTTGACCACTTGCTAGTGCTCTATGGGAAGGAAACAAATTATGTGAACAACTTGACACTAGATTACTTTACAAGAACAACATGATTCTTCTGAAATTTCTTTATAGAAAAACAAAAATTATATTTATAACATGATGAGAAAGAAGCAAGGTAATGTGTGACCAATTTCTGTTTTTGTTTTCATTCTTTCTCTTTCATGTAAAATACAAATTTATGACTAACGACACTGCACGTTGGGTAGAACATTTGAAACTCACGTTGTGTGCATGGGTACATGTGTTATTTTCAAAGGACAGACTTCTGGCATTCCCCATAGTTGTTCATATATTTACATTGCATGCATTGCATTGTGGATGCGGGGTGTCTTTGCACCCGTGGCTTATTTGCAGCTTCTGGAGTGTGTCCAATGGCTGCCAGGAGTGAACACAGTGCTGGTACAATTCAACAGGTAACCTAATACTGGAAAGAGAAACCGCCAACCAGTTAATTGAGAAGGCGGGGGAGTTGAAACTTTATTTTGATTTTGCACTGCCGCTGGTACAGATTCGAGCAACAGATGTTGCCCGTCTCAAGTCCAGTCAGCACACGCCCGGAGGGCACCGGTCTCTCCCCGCGAGGCAGAGAGCCTCCATGCCAAAGATCGATGACAGCGACAAGCAGCCGACTCAGCGTGCTAGGAGGTGGTCAGGAAGGAGAGAAGGACAGTTTATTGAAAAAACTCTGGTCTAGGACTGATGATTGAATGTTTATTTTGATTTAAAGAGGATGGCGTTACAGTGGGTCATCAAGAAGCACCCGAGGGCGCTTAACCCGAATGGGCGGTGGTGGTTCTGATGCACTGATGGTTCATAGGTATGGGAGGGTGGAAGTCGAGGCTTTAGCAAAGAGAGTTAGAGCCAGCGACCGGACAAAGGCAGTCAAGGTAGGAACAAGGAGACCCCTTTGAATCACGTCGTTCCTTACAAACCAAGGGGACCCCGTGAAGGATTGGACGGTTCGGGACTGGAAAGCTTCCAGCCTACACCTGTTGGTGGTGGATAAAAGCGGGAGCCGCATAGGTCAGTACAGACCTGAGAAAAAGTAGATAGACGGTAAACTTCATGCACATGGCCAGGCGGCTGCGACGATCTAGCCGAACGCCTAAATACTTCACCGATTCTTTGTAGGCGATGGGCCTCCCTTCCAGGGAGAGGTATATTTACAAGGTGTGTTTTTTAAGTAAGGTATGTTTTAAAGGAAGAATAAAAGGTAAAACAAAAATGATATATTATAGACAAAAAGTCTAGAAACTGCCTTTATTTTTCCACATAATTGCCACTAGCTTCGACATGTTTTTGACACTGTTCTAACGAATCCCTTATTCAAATACCGTACAAGTCCACTGCTTGTGTCTTGAACCAGTTGTAATTTTGTCATAACGTGAAGTATAAAATGTTAAGAAGGGCAATGGCTATGTTCTTAACTAAACAAATGACACTATTACATAACTTTACTGTGAATAAACCTCACAAAGTAACCTGTGAATTTTTGCATCTACTGCTCTTTGCATACACAGTGAGGACTTCACAGATGGTGGAATTCTCTATTCTAGAACTCACTGAAAAGCATTCTCACACCACAAAAATTGCATGTCTGATGCCAGCAACTCAGTTACATCATGTTATAACACATCGAATGCGTGATCCTGCCTCGCTGATACACTCAGTGGTAATTTCAGGCCTAACAGACCTAATTTCAAGAACACACTTCGTAGAATAAAAGATGCATGAACAGCTATAAGGAATGAGGTTGTTTATAAAATTTTGTGACTATAAACTACAGGAGAAATTCGAAAACAAGCTGTGAGGCATTATAAGATTTGTGTGTTTTAACTTAAATGTGTTGTGCGGACGAAGCCGCTAACAGCATTGATTGCTACTGTACTTCTCAAGTTACACATTACATCTGCTACCAACAAACCAAAACCATGAGACGACCAGGAAGGATGAAGTAGAAAAAGTGTACTTATCTGTAACTGGCTATGATTTAAAGTATACGAAATTATTATTAAAGATATAATTGCAATGCATACATCCTACAGAACCAGAATCAGGTAAATATTAGTGGAAAAATGGTTAAATAGACCAACTTGTTAGTAGAAGTACCCAGCAACTGAGGATAAATATAGATTTGCTTACTAACACATTTGGCTTGTGGGTCAGAAATATACACAATATTGGAATTCCAGACTATACAAGATGGTCGAGCTACCAAACTGGTAAATTATTAATGACTGCTCTGAGTAAGTGACCACATTCAACAACAGTGTTTTCATATTATTTGACCCAATTAAAAAACTCATTTTATGTTTTCATACATTTACTTCACTATGTCGATAAAAACAATTTTTGTACTTCAAATCACGTATGTTTGATTATAATGTAAATACAAGTATGAAGTGCCGACAAGGCCAGCTGTATTTTACATTTGTATAAGTTATTGTCTAAATAATTATTGTACAAAAATTTTTATGAAAAACCTAAGACATAACCAGGCTTGTAAGGAACTACTGGGTACTTGAGCTCATTGCATTCTACACATGACCTTTGCACACAGTCATGTGTAGAAACAGTAAACAAAAATATTAACTTGAATTTGAAATTCTGAACGCCACACATCAAGAGTAATGTACAATTATTATGACATTTTACATTTTCAAGGAATTTTGAATTACCTCCTGCGGACAACACCAACTGTCGCAGAGTGTAGTATACAATTATTGGAACAAAACAATTTACGACGGAGTCAAATATAACAAGTGTATGAGGTTTGAAACTTTCTAGCTATATAACTCCAATACTAGTTATCGCATACACATGAACGGCATACATTATCACCTTTACTTCTGTACCTTTCATTTGTTCACGTTACTCTACATAATAGTAATAATAACCAAAATTAAAGCTGTTAGTTATAAACTAGGGTGGTAACATTCCATACACACAACATACATACTTGTGGGCAATGACAATCAGCTGCCATTTTATATACATACTTACATAATTACTCTCTACAGATATACAAATTTAACTTATCACTTTATACATTAATTATACATGTTGACCTGTAAATAACCTTAAATGTATTTTGCTAGCAATCCTGCTGGATTTTTCTTCTGTTTAGTAAAAAGCGACCGATGCTCTTAGAGGAATAATGTGCGATTTGTTTAGGCAAGTACAAGTGCAGACCATGTGGATCTACATGGCAGAAATAAAGGAATCTCAATAAACTCAATAAGTTACACCAATCAGCCCATTTTGCCACAGTGTTTGTGTACTGTCTGGCGGCAGTGATCACAATGTTAAGAAGAAAATTCAGCAAGTTTCTGGAATGCTCAAAATCACTTTGAAATTAATACATAAAAAAAAAAAATTAAATTCATATTTTCAACTCCAGAACAAACCTGTCGTCTTGTATGCTGAAAAGTCGTGAAAGCTATCAGAGGTTCTTATCTGTCTGATATAGATTATATCTAGCCATAATAAGTGTTCATGGTTGTTACAGATTACACACACACACAAATGCTAGAATAATGTTGAGAAAAAATTAAACAAATCACCAACAACCATGTCAGAAGAAGACAATTCATGGACTCTCTAAGTTCCTCAATGGTATGCTGGGCTTAGATTATTTTGTCAAAACACTCAAACAACTCTGCCCAACTCCTGTTCTAAATGACATTTTATCAGATATTTTCTATACTAGATCCTAAACTATGGGATCATACTCAGCTAAAAGTGTTTGAAGATATTTTAAAATATTGTCACAAAACACATTTAAGGTATTAATAAAAAAATTGGACTTGCATTTGTACAATACAACCATAAGATTGAGTGTGTGTGTGCGCATGCATGCATCCTATTACTATTTAATATATAGCTCATAAAAACTAATACCCACGTTGTTTTATTATACTGTTAAACAATAGTTATTATTTTTCCTAATAACATAACTATATGTATTACAATATTAATAACATTTGTATCTTATTGCATGATATTCTTGTTATTTTATTACTTAGTTTATTACAGTTTTTAATTTAACTACAAAATTACATCTGCCTTTACCCTTGATTCTGACAATCGGTATATATAAAAAATGTTGATTACTGTATGATGTCCGGGTGGACAGAACAAGAATAGATTGTTGTATTCTATTATTCCCATACCAAGTATAAAACAAATTTTTCCTGAAGTTACCTGCTTACAGTATTCAAAACAAGTGGCAAATACTTGAAAGTGATGTGTATGTTGGACAGTTAAATGATTCCAGCCCACGTTAAGCAGAAGTAAACACAGATGTACAGACTCAGCTGCATATGGATAACTATTCAATAATCAGACAATTTATTAAATAAGTATAAGTGAGGAACTGAAGGATTAAAATGGAGGGAAAAAGATCGCACAATTGGAAACAAATACAGTTTGTCTATGGTCTGGAGATCTCTCACATTATCTGTCTGAAGAACCCTGATCTTCATTTCTCACCCATCCAGTATAGCCGGCAGACACACATACCACTTAATTTGATTCATATAGACACAGTGCTTACACAAGTCCCTTTACAACCTAACAACCAAAAACCTTTTTTTTAAGCTGTGACGATATATTGTACTGGCAGTTTTTATATAATGCTGTTACAAAATAATGTTGTTTTTGGTTAAATTTACTATATTTTATCAATTAACGAGACTACTGTTACACTTATTTAGTGTACTTTTATGAATATTCTGCTCTAAAACTAACTGAAAATTTTACTAGACATATATTCACAAACCATGTAAACTTCATCAAAGAACATACAGGTTGACATTTTGTTTCGGAGAATTTATACATTTTTCTATGTGTATCACTGTTTTTTAAATAAAAGATTATTTCAGTTTGGTCTTGTACTAATGTGTACAGATATCTGATGACTCAAAAATAAGGTTATGTTGCTGCAGGCTGTGGAATATTAATACACGTTATTATCTTTCCTAGTGTTACAAACATAGTGTTCATTTTTCTCATATATTTAGTAGGAAATGATAGTGCTTTGGAGACAGTACCTATAGCATTTTGCAGAGCCAGATTATTTTTTTGTAATTTGAGGAATAAGGTGATGTAATTTTCCCCCACAAACATAATTGTCCGTTAAGTAATTTATTAAAATTATTATTATAAAATTCAAATATAACAATATATATAACCAACTTGTGACTTAACAGAAACACCATTCACAACCCATGCATGTACCATATGTACCAACACAAACTGTATGCATCTTTTGTATGAACCAGTGAAAACAATGAGGCATATAGTAATATTAGTAACAAAAATGTGTAGGCTAACTTCAGAATGTATGCTTCAATATGGGCGTAAGACTTGTTCAAACATCTCCGGTACTTACTTGAATAACACATTACTTACACTCATTTGCACAGGCTGGTTCACAGCATATTATAAAACTTCCATATATGTCCAACTGGCATTGAAACAATTAAATGCCAAATCGTCATGGACATATTTGTCAAACTGTAATTTCTGACAAGGAATGAATGCCAGAATAAAAACATAAACTTCAATAAATACATTCATGTCAGTAACAGGAAGAACAGGTACACATTACTGTTTAATTCATTTAAGATCACTTAAGAAATAAATATACAACTAAGATTAGATGGCTGAAGGGGCAACAAAACACGGGGGGGGGGGGGAGAGGTTATTATTTCATTTGAAACAAGATCTTCAAACACTGCAACTGGAGAAATTAAGGTTTTGGCAAGCGATGAGAGAATATTACAATTACTAAATTAACATGACCTTCTGGGCTTTCCTGAATGTTGTTTCTGCATATAATGCAGATGTAATAAGAGATGGAGAGGAAGAGTATGCCCAAGTGGTATACTACACAATAAGGCACTCAGCCAATCTATGTAATGATAAACCACACCATAGCATTTACAAATCTTAATATGATTTTTATGATGACAATAGTTTTACTATTGTTTATTTACTATTACACAATAGCTTCCTGATATTGCACCAACATCATGTTGAATGTGCAAAGCGAAGAATGTTATGAGATTACTTAAGGAGCTCATAACCTCTTCTACAGATACTACCATACAAACTGCCTGCGAATTGTGAAGCAAAGGTTACATTACAGAGGTCCAATATCCTTTTACTAACACATATTAATCATCAAACCTCTCCCTTTGCTCTAAACCACCCCCCACAACTGACGCAATGATATGACACATGCTTGCCAGAAGTATAATTAGTTGCACGTATGTCGGCAGATGTAATTCTGGATGTTATTAAATAAACCTCTTTTTGGTTCAGTTAAAATTATTTACATTCTCTTTCTACTTCTTTTCTTGCATTACTAACTACAAGTATAAAAATAAGAGCATGATCAAGTATGTTTCAGCAGACACTGCATGAAATTTGTTGAAGCAGTTTTAAGAATTATATATCTTCAAAATTATATAATTCATATAGTACCCACTAAAGATAACTTATAATTACACTCATGGTAACTTTCTTAAAAATTCTAAAAAAAATCTATAAACAACAATCTTTATAAATATATTGCCACATGTGTGGAAACACTATGAACGCAATAAAATCATTATTGCTTATTAAATGCTGTCATACTATCCTGTAATATATATTCAATAATACTGTATATCCAGAAATTCATATAAGAATTTAAATCTCAATTCATCTGTTAACTGTTCATTGGTTAAATGACGCACAATTTAAACCGCAAGTGCATAAACATTACAGCGAGATCGTAAAAAAATGTTAGTTCAACAGAGAATGCAGTCTTCTATATAAAATTTGGAAGCACTTGGTTTTATAGTATGGACAACATTCTCTCGCCTTGCAACAGTACTACAGAAGGTATTTTACATAATACATTTAAAATATGTCTTACCCACACATACAGCACATATAACCTATGCAGCTGAAATCTTCAAAATATTTTTATGTAATTAAAATAAATAGTTTACGTTAAATGAATAATGTTAACTAACTTGGAGTATGTTTATACAAAACAATCTAACAATTTGTTGCGATTAACCAGCACCTTCTTACACCATGTCTTGTTTTGTATATTATAAATTTTGTCATGGCATCTACATGAAAGCTATGCTAACCAAACAATCATTTGTATTATTTTATAAATCTGAACGGAAAACAAATATTAAAACTGACTACTTAAACACTGAAATGAATCATATTTTATTATCATCAGTTTAACATGTCTTATGGATTCATGCCTGCATCTGCATATATACTCACACATAATCAAAAACACACACGTGCATATGAAGAAATCAACTTAATTTTTAAAAATGACAGCTGTTAATTAAAAGATTCAAATCAAATTCACAACAGAACTAAGTAACAACAAAAACCATTATTATAAAAACGGTTTACTTTTATAAAACTTTTCAAAATTCAAACAACAAAATATATTTATATATAAAAAAATGCATCAATGCCCCAAAGTATATTTCTCCCCTTATCTGTGGTTTTTTTGACTTGAACACAAATATTTACTATACTTTTGCAAAACACACTTCTTTTATACAAAACATATACACTTACAGATTAATATTAAATTATTTTGTGTATATATACAAATGAAAACTACTATATACTTATCAGTGCTCAAAAGAATGTTATACAATTACATAAAAATAATTTCTATGCGTGGGATGAGGTACACATGACAATAACTCAACCAACAGATTCTAAACCACGCTGGAAGTTGTGATACTCAAAGTGCTGTGCTCTCTACAGTCTGCGGCTGAGACAAAGTTGTTGAAGGATTAAAATGCAGTGGTGTGACACTACTAACCGGAGGTATATTCATCTTATCAGATGATGTCAGTTTATTGTAATGAGACGGTGGAGAAGCATTGGTGTACGGAAGTAGATTCACACTGTTACCTTTATCCAACTGGTAGTAACATGATGAGTTTGATTTCTCTACAGTAACCTGTGACGTTGTATCCACAGATGGGGTAACATAAAAGACATGGATGTGATACATCTTTTTCCTGAATAGATCGAAGTGGCGTTGCTGTGCCAGAAGTGGAGCTATATACTTCAGGTGTTCCCACTTCTGGTGTTGTTGATTCTGAAGAACTTGCACTCCGACCTGTATAAAATTGTATTTGTTATTAAAGCAGATGTAGTCAAAATCTTACTCTAAATTCCTACTTGTGTCACAATAGCTAGTGTGTCTACTCGCTGTTGTGTTAATTAATTCCCCCCCCCCCCACACACACACACACACATTGTGTGCAGTGGTGGATCGTCCATAAGGTTCAGTGAACCCCCTATATAATATAATATTTCAATAGGTGGAATTTGCATATAAAGTAGTAATTTAACTCTAAGCGTATGGAAGTTGAGCTCATACATAAGTTGGCCTATCATTTTGAGCAGAGCGTACATGTCAAAGGGTTAGGCAGCAAAGGTCATTGGTCCAGGTCCAAGTAAAACAGATAAAACAATAACCAGGTTGAATACACTCAGAAACCTAGTACATTCATCATATCAACAATTAAACAAAACACAAGCCAAAGTAATGTTAGTATGTGTAGAAAAAAATTAGATGTAAGGAAATTAGTAATAATAATAACAATATTAATAAGATATGTGATGTGAATGGTGTGTATCCACCTGGTGTGCATGATGAGTTGTTAAACAATAGTAATGCTCAAATGAGAATTGATAACAGTATACATAAAAATAAATCATATAAAATACAATTAAATGAACCCATACAAAAATACACTTGATAACATTGAGGTTAAGTCGATAGCTAGACCTAAGATAAACATACAAAACCCGGACTGCAGTAATAATAGTATAAACAATAATAAAATAAATAAACATGAAAATGCAGACATTGAAACTGCAGTTATTAAATATGATGTTTCATGGGAATTAAAGCAAACATTGAGTAACTTAGGCACCAGGATCCAGGTATAGTGAACAGGAAGCACAGACTACAGCAACAAGATCGGTATAAGGTACTGATCTAATGAACCTTTACGAAGTTAGTCAAGTTATATGCTGTCACATGTCCCACTACTTGTTCAGTATTGAATGTAATTCTAAATAAACATATTCCGGAGCATGGACACGTCAAGAGGGTATCAACTGACAATGGCAAACAAATAAATTCTGGTCCGATACCCTGACACAGCATGGGATTCAACCTGTTTTGAGTGTGATTAGGCGACCACAGGGTAATCTGGCTGAAAGAGTCAACAGTAATTAAGTAAACTGTTTCATGTATACTGTCACAAACGGCATAATAGTTGGCCGCAGTATATACAATTCTTTGAGCAATCTATAAATGAAAATTACAATACCGTCACCGGTTATATACTGATGGAGTTAGATTCGGGAAAAGAACTGAACAGATTTTGGGATGGCCATATAAAGCATATAAATATTTCGAATCTGCCTGTGCCAATGCAGATTAACAAAATTTCAAGCGGATGAACGGATTTGTAAGGTAGCTAGTGAGAGATCTGAAAAATTCAACGCTACACCTAAATTAAAAACATTTAGAGTGGGAGAATTAGTATTGCCACAAATACATAATGTTGGAAAAACTGAAGACGACAACACAGCCATTAAGTCCTTACGCCTCTACAACGGTCCCTATACACTAGGTAAAAATATGCATGTTGTTACCGATGAATAAATAAATAAAGTTATCGGTAAGTTCCACGCATTGTCACTTCGAAAATACTTCCAACACTAATGAATGCTGTAATGGACAATTTTGAGGGGTTTTATTTTTTATGGCAATTATAAATGTAACCTAAGGTCTACACAAACAGGCCTCAGTTTTGAACAATTAACATTCCTTGTTTTACTTTGTCGGGGCACCAAGACGCACATTTTGTCAGTGCCCTGCAATGAGCACTGTTTCTTAAGGCATTGGAATGCGAGTATGTGCACGGGTGATTGCGTTTTCTGTTGGCAAAACGCACAAACTTTGTGGGGAGCCCCAGGACAGAACAAAAATACCCAGACTCGCTACCAAGAGCGGAAACTGTAATTTCGCTAATGACCATGTCATGTGATTTTATCCACGAATGAGAGCGCAAGCTGGTGAACATGGAGCGGAAGTGACCATTACCGACGCTTAGAGTAGCATCAGTCAGAGTCGACAAAACAACATACGTCTGGCCAGGCGTACATCAAGGCTCGCGAGTCAAAAAATCTTTTTAGAGCTCAAAAATGTGTTGAAACCGTATCTGTCAAAGTGATTTTAAAGTGCAAACAGTGATTTTAAAGTGCAACATCAGCACTACATTAATAAACAAATAAAAATTCGGAAAGCACAGTGAGTAATGGTGAACATATAAAAACGATAACAAGTGCGGCATGAGCTGGAGGAGACGCCGAGGGTCATGTAACATTACTACCTAACAAAATTTTAACATAAAGAGCGCGCTAGTTTCTTTTTTGGGGAATAATTTAAATCCAGAGAGAGAGAGAGAGAGAGAGAGAGAGAGAGAGAGAGAGAGAGAGAGAGAGAGAGAGAGAGGAGAGAGAGAGAGAGAGAGAGAGAGAGAGAGAGAGAGAGAGAGAGAGAGAGAGAGAGAGAGAGAGAGAGAGAGAGAGAGAGAGAGAAGAGAGAGAGAGAGAGAGAGAGAGAGTAAGCTGGGCTGTCTTTTATAGAGTAGTTAGTTAATATTTTTTCTTCACATAAGAGTGTGAAGTAACTATGAAAATATTTGTTATGTAACGATAGTCTAAATATTTTGATAATTTATGAAACAAAGTAATTGAGATAAATAGTAGTTTTTTTTTTAAGAAAATGAATAATAAATAAATTAAAGTTGAAAGAATATTTCAGAATATATTTTCAATGAAACGTAAAAGAAAGATGAAATTGTTGATGTGAGAGTTGTGGTAGTATCTGATGACTAAGTAAAATGAAATAAAAAATGTGTTAAGTGAACATATAAATATGTGTTTGTCCATTGCATTCCCTGTTTTTCTCTGCTAAATACACCAGACGACACCTTGGTCAATTACCAATAAAGGTAGGTAATACAACTTTTCAATATTTAACATTTAATTCATGTGTACTGCTTCAGTTGACGCCCTAAACAGGGACGAATTTAATTATTTTAATCACTAACATAAAGAGCCATGCTTCAGTTGGCACCCGTAACAGTAGACATTGTAAATTAAAATCAAATTGAATTAATTTACAACCTGGTCAAAATGGCAGAGAAAAACAAGAGTGCAAATTTATGTGAAAGTGTAGAGGAATCAATTTTAAATGTTACGGAAGATGATTTAATATCGACAAATATTAACGAGAGCGTAGACAATACGACAGACGAAATAACAATTGAGACGGTAGACGCTAAGAGTAGTAAAAGCAATAATGTAGATATATTTAATCAATTAGCGTTGATTATGGAAGTAATGAAAAAGAATAATGATAATTTGAATGAGTTAAGAACGGAAGTCAAATCAGAAATAAACATAATAAATGATAAACTTGAAACGAGCTTGAATGAATTTAAGATTGAAATTAAGTCAGAGATAAATGCTAGTAACATAGAACTGAAAACGGAAATAAACAAACAAGATAAAAAATTAAGAGAAATAGACAATAAATTAGAAGAACAGAATAAAATTATTGCGGGAATGAAAGGTGAGATAATGATAAATATAAATAAAATACAAGACGAAATAAACGAAAGTAGAACGCTGAAGGATGAGGTAGAAAATGACACATTTACGGGTGAGTGTGACGAAACAACAGACGACCAGGGAAGTAGCAAAATAACAAATAATTACGAAGGGATCATTAACAAGGTAGGTGTTAGTTACGAAAATAAATTAACAAGTAATAGTAGTAAGATAGTGGAAAACGAGATATATAAAAGTAATACAATGCAAATAAATAGCGATCATAGTAATATAGGAACAGTGAGAGTGAAAGAGTAGAAATCAGTATTGGTAAATCAGAGAGAGAATATGAAGAGAGTTATTTTGTGAGTATAGGGCAGAGGGTAGATTTTCCCCAGTTTTATGGTAAACCAAGCTGGTTACAAATGTTTTTGAAGGGCAAGAGTCCCTTACAGGAAAATAATGTGTTTTTAAGTAGTTTTTTAATATTTAGTAGGCGTTTTTATGATTTAATACCCTCTGTACGGAATGACAGAAAAAGTGTGAATTGGTGTTATGGTGAAAGGTATGTTGATAAGAAAATAGAGTTATTTAAGACTAGTAGAGGTTATGACGAATTGATAAAGAGGTTAGATATTGAAAGAGTTAGTGATAATAAGTACTTACCTTGTGAAATAGTTAGTACAGCAAATGATGATAAAAGTGATAATATTGATTACTTACTTTATGACAAAACTGATACAGCAGTAGATAATAATAATAATAATAATAATGAAACTGTAATTGACATAATTATGACAGATCATACGAAAGGTGACTGGACTATACTCGGTGATAATAGACCATATGATTTAATAACATGGAATAGTCCTGTTGGTATTGTGGAAGAATATAAAAATTTGGATAATCTTTATATTAATAAAAATGATATAATGAGTTTAATAAAAAATGAACTGTGTAAACGTAAAACCAGGTTATTGTACGATGATGGGGGGTAAACAATTAATGTTCATGAGCATCTAACTATGTAATTAATGGTTTGGAATTGGACTGTTTTATAAAATGAGGTGTGGTAAACAGAAAAATGTCAAAGAATTGTAAATAGATTCATAGTGAAATTGTGTTTGTGTTGTAAAATGTATTTGATGTAAACAATGTGTGTATGTGGTAGAAATTGATTTAATAATAATAATAATATTATTTTAGTAGACTAAATAAATAATAAGAGTTTGTAATAAATGAATTGTAATTGTTTTGGAGTAAGGTAATTAAAATATGTTGTGTTTTAAATACTTGACTGAATTAAATAATTTGAGATGTATTAATTGATTAATTTAAATGTTATATAAAGAGATTTTGATGATGAATTTAAATTATTTTTATGCGATTTGAACTTGATAATAAACAGTAATTGAATAAATGTAAAATGTATTTAGTTGTGGAATCATATGATTGTTATGTTTCAGAAGATACATGGAGTTATGTACATTCATAATTTGTGATTATGGTCTCCAAGTCGCGTTATTGAAATAAAACTTATAGTTTTACCTTATTTCCTTTCCATCTTGCGACTTCGTTATATGTCATACACGACATGTTTCGGGAAACATGTTCCCATCTTCAGGTTTAAAAACTTTTCGTTCTCACATGAAGAACTTGTCAACGTAAATAAAAACTTTTACTAACATCATTAAAAACACACTACATTAATAACGTACCGTGCGAAAAATCAGTGCGCACTGTTCGGGTTCATAATCGCAACTGTTGATTTCTCATTGGTCTATAATCTGATAAACATGTTGTAATGCAGTATTGTACAAGCTATTCGAGTTAAACGACAATTGATCGTTGAGCACTAGGTTTTTTTGTGTTCTTGATGCTTTGTATATTTCGAATTCTTCTAAAGCGCTCATAATTCGCCCTTTGTTGCAAATATGTAACGGTTTCAAATTTTTGGCGCAACTAGTGTATCTGTGGTTATTATTAATCAAATGTAACGTGAAGTTGGAGGTAGTATATCTAATGTTGCCCTTCGGTATGTGTTCACTAAATCTATCTTTAAATTTTCTCCCTGTCTGGCCAATGTAAAACACGTCACAATCATCACACACATTTTTATACACACCCGAGATATTTTCAAGTTCTGAATGTTTATTATGTCTGATGAAATTCCGCAAGTTATTCGTGGTTTTAAAAAATACATTAATGTTTAGTTTTTTAAATACGTTTTTTATAGTGTGTGGAAGAAGATTAGTATATTCAGTCGCGATGAAAGCGTTCTCTGTATTATTAGATTTAATCACTTTATTTGCTTTGGATTTGTGTTTACGAATTAGTTTGTCTATAATTGTGTCTTTATATCCATTCCTTACGGCAATGAATTTGACAGTGTTTATCTCTTCCTTCAGGTCTTCTTGGCTTAGTGGGAATGACAATAATCTGTGTACGAAAGCATTGAAGGAAGCCAATTTTTGTGTGTATGGGTGATATGAATCTGCATGAATAACCATGTCTGTAGTTGTGGGTTTTCTGTATATCCCAAATTTAAAAGAATCGGTGCATTACGTAACATTAAGCTGACCGATACGTGTATAACCTCCAAAGTGCTTGCTGGTGTTTTTTGTGTGTTCAGTGTTCAGGTATTTCTTATTTTTGTATTCAGTTCATTGATTTTGTGAAATGAATAGGTTTGAGCCTATTTTAAAAACAAATTTTTATTCTCTTTCTACTGAAGATAAATGCATAATTAAGTAACTAGGTAGACTGCTTCCCATTTTAAATATTAAACAGAAACAGACTAAAAGAAAAGGAATATTTTAGTTCCTTCAAAACTAATATATATGATAAGAATAACTGGATATCTGGGTGTAATATTCCATGTGGGTTTTATTGTTTCCCATGTTTACTGTTTGCCATAGGAAAATACACTAAGTAGACACTGCAGGAGTCTCCAATTTAGGGCACAAAAAATAAAAAGAACATGAATCCTCTCTTAGCCACATAATCGCGTGCCTTGATTTGTCAGTACTTGGGAAAACGATATCTGGGAACAACTGAGTGATGATTTTTGAAGAAATATAGAACGGCAAAATGATCAAGTCAGAAAACAGTTACAAAACACCAGTAAACAAACACAAACTATCAGCCAGTCTATCTGAATAAGACCAAAAATGCAGCAATCTAGTTTTGGCTTGAATTTTTTATAGAGTAATGCCACATGTTGACATTTTACACAACAGACTGCAGTCACGAAATATAAATTTAATAACAGTTAAAGATAAAGAATCCATATCATCTTTTGTAAATGAAATAAAGAAAATTAGAGAAATTGTTAACAATATTGTTGTAACAGATGCTGAAACGACTGAATTAAGGTCCAAGAGAAAACTCAGTGCAAGAGATGAGTATATATCATGGTTTGGTGCAGCAAAAGAAGTTTGTGATGTTATCATAAATCAGGCAGAAGAAACATATGAATTTACAGGTCACCCAATAGTTGCAAATTTGTTTGAATTTGAAAGTTCTGGTAATTTTAAAAAACAATTTCCAGATGGTATACTGGACATTGTAATTCAATCATATCCCTACCTTAGTAGAAATAAGCCACGAACTGAATTACAAATTACCTATGTGATTTTAGAAGTGTGAAAAAACTACTGACTTACTACGCTTTCTTATTGAAAATAACCTGGGTGAGTGGTTTGGTGAAGTGATGAAACTTTTAAAAATCATTGTAACGGTGCCAATGATATATAGTGAAGCTGAGTGATGCTTTTCATGTTTGAATCGTGTAAAGACTATTTTAACAAGCACAATGGAAGAGATAAGATTAACTGCTCTTGTTATATTGTCAATGGAGAAAAAATTTGATCACCAACTTATGATTTCAATGAAAGTGTTATTGATAAATTCACCGTTAAGAAGGAAGAATGGAATTTTTTATATAAACATTCAGTAATTTCAACAACAAACAGTGGGGCACAAAGTCTAGAAGATGCTCGGAGTAGCATACCAACTGGATCTTGAACAAATTATCCACAAAATATGTGATTCCAAAGTAAGGTAGGCATTAACTATCCTTTTATTTTAACTATATATTTTTTGAATAATTTACAAATAGCATAAACAAAACCTAATATTAGGCCTACTTAAAGTTGTCAACAGTTATTTTTTCATGTTGTGACCCACCGCTTATGTTCTTTGGATAATTGCTCTTATCTTAGTAAAAACATTCAGACATTGAACCCCCAACTGTCAGTACTATGCACCGCCAATGGTTGTGTGTATAATATATAATGTGCATGCATGTTTTATAAAGACTAACTAAATTAAATTACATATGAAAAACATAAACCACACAATTACTAACCTGTATAATGGTAAATATCGAACTCCAAGTCTTGTGGTAATGGTTTCCCAACTGACAGATGCATAGCTAATCCCTCTAGCCAAACTTCCATCACTTCAAATGGAGGTCTATTTCAATCAAAAATGCACAAATACAAACAATTTGTTTTTATGTCACCTTACACAACAAAATATGCACTTTTCTAAGCTCTAACATGAGTATAATGAATGGCACTTCAACCAAAATAAGCACAACTACAGGAAAACTAATCTGAATATGTTTTATTAGACCACAGCACAAATTTGATAAGAGTATAATGTTGGATTAATCATTTTTTGGGGGGTCATACATCCTATGGACTTCTGATTTTTATATTTTGCTTCATATTTTAATAATACATCATGCAATATTGTAACCAGTAATTACATATCCAACCATAATAACTGTAGTAATTGGGATATAGTGTTCCCATATTCTGAAAGTCTTGCTGCTTTCAATATCATATCTTGGGATTCAGAGGTGCTGGAGTACGAAAAACTTTCAACTAACTGGTTAGCAGACTCTCAATGGATGGCAGATCTAAGAAAGTTGTTACACCTCTGAAGAACAGGTGAAAGTAACTTGTATAAAAAAATGTGTCAGCAAACTCAAGAAAGTTGGAGACTTAAACAACCTCACAACCTTTTGTATGAAGCAATTATTAGATGCTTCCGACACGCAACGCTGAGCATGACAAATAAAGCTAAGAATACGTGGAGTAGTCACATGATGGCACTCATAAGAATTCCAGAACACAGTGTTGTTATGTCACAGGTTATTGTGTAAATTATTTCTAATCTATACACATTTCATCATTACGGTAAAATAATAAGAAACATGCTTTTTCACCAGTAGTATTGGTAGTACATTTTCATTCTGTGTTGTTAAAACATTTGCTTGAGTATGTTTAAAATACAGTAGAACCTCCATTAAACGAAACACTTTTAAATGAAATACCATTTAACCAAACAGCCAGCCATATATATATTCTGATTTGTACAATGAAATTTTGTTTTCTGGATAAAACACAAAAATTTATGTAATAAACACAGTTTGTAAAGTGCGATTTGTCTTGACAGTTCTGTTCAAAACAAAACAGGTTTCCTTAGTTTGAGACATAAAGCAAGTATAGAGCGTCACCAGTCACGTCAACCACCTCGTGGATCCCTTTTAGACAAAGGGGGTGGGTAACGGATGCTCACAAACTGTGACTTAAACCCGCTTGCTGCCTACTGTGTGGTCACATGTCTTCCAATCTGTCAAGTTAGGTTGTTTTGGCAATTTCGGTAGTTCACATCATCCGCTCAGTAACTGTCCGTGTAGTGGTGGTCGTGTGTTGTGGTTTGTGTGATATCTTGTATGAACTGAGTTTTATAAACTGTGCATCATGTCAACAAAGTGGAAACAGGTCATGATAATGATTGAAGAAAAATTGGAGGCAAACAAAAGAATTAAAAATGGCGATATTTTGCGAATTGTGGCAGCTGATTTTGGTGTTTCTACTGGTTCTCATTGGGTCAAGATGAAAAATAAGTTTGAAGAGCATGCTTCGAAGATGCTAACCAAGAAAACAATGAAGATGTTGGAAAACGAGAAAGTAAATGAGCCTGTATTTTTATGGTTAACAAAGGGACGACGAAGACAATGACATAGCAGAGAGCAGCAGATATGACACTGCTGACGAGATCTTCATTGCCTTAGAGGTAACAGTTTTTATTTTGGGTTAGGCCATTAAATTAGGCTATATGTAATAGGCGTCTTTCTGACACAGATTTATTCATGTTTTCAGATAGCATTACAGCTCGTTAAACGGTCTGAAGAGTGAAAGCCCTCTGACATTTTGCTAATGAAGCGATGGCGAGATATTTGTGCAAGGAAAATAGAGATTTAAACAAATCATAAAACTAGTGTTAAAAAATAACTTTATGTAAATAGTTTGATTTTTAATAAAATCTGTTGATAATATTGTTATAATATTATCGTTAGTTTATTTGTTATTCTAAAAGTAACTGTATGATTTACCAATTGATGTATTTAGCTGTATGGGTGATTTAGGACAAGCTGTCTTTGTACTTACTTATGTAACGCTTTATATAACTATTCATGAAAATGTTTTTGTTTACTCTAGAAAGACCTAAGACTTGCCAAAGGATACTTTCTCATTTATTCTAGTAATTAGAATAGTAAACAAGTACACTATAAAAACTGACAGGATACAATGTAAAAGCATCAGTTCCAGCGAACTGCTTGGCTTCGCTTGGCTCGAGCTTGTGGCTTGTGCCGTATTGTACATGTTAATTGGTTGTTAGATTTAAGTTGGATTGAAGTTGTAATAATTGTTTTAACTTAGTAAATTCTTGAAGTATTAAATTGTTCAAACTATAAACTGATATTAATTTACAAAAGTATAATGTTATATTCAATAAACCAATAATTCAGAGTATCTTGAATTTCTAAATTCTTTATTTAGGCAAACGTCCCTCTAACGATTACTTCACTTACCCACTCGAGTGAGTGATCGCGGTGTTTTACATTCAGGTAGAACATAAATGGTGTCAGAGGTATGGGGTACGCCTGAATGTTATCCTGAAGAAAGGTTGTTCGAATAGAAGAAAGAAGAAAAAAAAAACTCCATCGCCTGTACCTGAAGGACTTCACTTGAGACTTGGCAGCACACACAAGTAAGTGACAACTAGTAGGTTAGTGTGGAACACCACAGAGAAATACGTAATTTCAAGTACTGAGTATTACCATAATGTCTCTTATAAAATTAGATACCACTTTACAACTAATACCAGAGTATGGTGATGATAAAAACACAGATTTATAATCGTATATTGATGGTGTAAATTTTGTCTTACAAAACGTAAAAACAGGAATTTAACTATTTACATGTTGCAAAAATTAGTCTTAAGGGTGAGTTAGGAGCAGCAGTGCGTAGATCCGATATAGAAACGTGAAACGAATTAAAAGAATTTTTAAGGAATATAATCGACAAACAACAAAGCGAATCCTTTTTAGAAGACCATGTAGCGGGGCATTTTTGGGCATACCTGGGGTAATAACAGAATTTGTATTTTTTTTATAAATAATAAATAACTTGTTGAGTGATAGGAAAATTTTGTGACCGAGAGGTAAATTTGTTATTGTGGAAGTGATCGCAACGTGGCAGCATTGACTGTGACAATTATTTAATGATATTCATATAAACAGTTTAATAACAGCTAACAACTGTACCAAAATCAGTTCAAGGACAATGACGAACCCGGAAAACGTAAACACGTTATGTAACAACAAATGACATAATCGTGTCAGGCGATGTGTTGCGTCAGCAAATTATATAACGATGTGTGTCACCAGTTTTGTCAACAGGCCAAAAACAGTCCACTGGCGCAAGGATACAAACTGAAAACCAATAAGAATTAGCGAACAACAGCCGCTTCACAAAGTAGCGCTGTTTTCTCTTCCCAGTATAAAATTAGTCAGTGAACCGGCCGGTCACAGATATAAGTTCCGGAACGCAAATCGGGCGCCCGTATGCAACAATTGGTTTCAAAATGTGAACTTTCAACAAAAAAAAAAACAAACAGTTTTATAGAGTTATAGTTCCGGAGAATGAATAAATAAGAAAATGTGCGGAATCGGAATGAAATACGTGTTAGAGACGGACTCATCAAGATCTTTGGCAGATAAGTAACCAACATTGGTTAAATCTAAAACCTTTTAAAAAAAAGCAAATTTTGAGAATGGTTAACAAAGAACTGGCAGCCTACAAAATAAACTTAAATTAATTAAAATTAAAATTAATTAAAATCAATTAAAAAATGGAAGGGGAATAGAAATGTAGAGAGAGAGAGAGAGAGTGAATATAGAAATTAAACGAAGTGCTGGTTTGTGTAGGTATATAATTATTAAATGTAATTATGGGGGAAACATAATCAAAGAAATATAATTAATAAATAAGACCAAATCAATAATAAAAACAAAAAAAGGATGTACGGAAATTAATTTTAATGGCATTTATTGCATGAGCTCATAGTTAAGTTGGCAATAGTATGTAAGTGTAGTAAAAGAAATTTTATTTTTTTTGTTGTGTGCATTTTAGAGTAAATAAACCTTTTGTTCATTGCCAATGTGAATTAAATTAATCATTACAAATAAACCATTCTGATCTCCTGTTCGTCGAAAAGAACCCGTGTACTAATTTTGTTTGGTTTTGTATTATGTTTCTTGTATTTAATAAAACAAGATGGCGCCCGAAGAATTCAGTAAATACAGTGGACAGTATCTTTAATATTTTAAAATTTATATTTCAATACAATTATTAATAAAACGAAATATCACATTTGGCTTCTGGAACAGGGACAATTTTATATCAATAAATTTATATAAAATACGGCCTACGGGGAGAACAGAATGATTGTTTGAGGTAGAAAATAAAATTTTTTGTGCATACGTAAAATAAACGCAAATCTGGGGTTATGTTGTGATAAGTGTGAAATGTTGATGTTGATATTTTGTAGCGAGTATGTGAAGCAATATGCATAATAATTAATATGTATGATAATTATTAAGTAGTATGAATAAAGGGTATTATATAAATAGATTTTGGAAATGAATGGAGTATAAATAAGATGTATAGAAAGTTACGTAAAGTAACGCAAAGTGTTGTGTAAGTAGATACATTGTGGTGTGAAAGTAGATATGATATATTAGTATTTTATTTACAGTCGGAATTGTAATATTATAAAATGGAGAATCCAGATTTAAATTTGGAAAACACTCTTACCGAGTCGATGGTGACTGACAATGTATCGGCTCAATCTACCCCGTCGACAACACGAGTTGCAGAGTTGTCGATGGCAGATATATTCAATGTAATGAAGACAATGTCTGAAAGCTTGAGTAGT
Source organism: Magicicada septendecula (assembly GCA_034769895.1). NCBI lineage: Eukaryota > Metazoa > Arthropoda > Insecta > Hemiptera > Cicadidae > Magicicada > Magicicada septendecula. The sequence goes on along the minus strand of CM068376.1, from coordinate 353,100,820 downwards.
TTTAACGGGAAGTTTGACGTTCAGAACAATAAATTAGATGAACAGAAAAATGAGATGCAAGAATTTAAAAGTAGTATAAATAAGAAATTAGATATACAGAATGAGAAATTTAAAGAATTGAAACATGAGATACAAGAAATGAATAAACATTTAGAAAGCACTAACGAAACAATAAGAAACAGTTTAAATAAGTTAGAACAGAAGTTCGAGAAATTAGGTGATAATGTTTTAAGTAAGACAAAGTGTAAAAATGACGAAATAGTAGACAATTTTGAGAGTATAGTGGGGGTGAAGAATAATGTAGAAGCAAATGATGAAAATATAATAACAAAGAGTACTGATGAAGTTTTAGAATGCGATAATGAAATGTTAATGAGTGTTTATGAAATAGAAAGAGGGTGGAAGAATAATGTAGTAATTGAATGGGGACAGAGGGCAAATTTTCCCCTTATTGTTTATAATGATGATGATGATTTAATGTTGTTTTTTCAGGGCAAGAGACCCTTATTGTTAAATGAAGTAATGTTGTATAATGTTGTACCCTCTGTCCGTAATAATTGTGAGAGTGTGATGTGGTGCTATGAAGAAAGAGAGTTATATGTTGAGAATGAAATAGAAATATATAAGTTAGAAAGAAAGTATGATGAATTGAGAAAATTACTAGAAGGGGTGACGATGAATCATGTGAAATACGTACCTGTTGAAAGAGAGACAGAGAATAATTTTGATAATATCTTACCTGACTATAATGATTTACCTGACGTAGTAGTTGAGGAATACAAAACCGAGAAAACGATTTACCTGACATTAACAAATAACACTGATATAGACTGGACAATCCTAACTTATGGTAACAAGATTTATAATGGTACAATGGATGAAATAGAGTTGATAGATTATTATGATAGTAATGATTATCATAATTTGTGTGTTGATAAAAATGATGAATGTTACAAATACACTAGATATATATATGACGATGGAGGATGAGCTAAAAGATCAGTGTTGGGACATTTTTAAATATTGTAAATTTTTGGTAATGACCTTGCTGATTTGGACATCTGAAGTGAGATACACTTGAACAGTTTTGACGCATATTTTGTAAATAATATTGAATTCATTTGTGTGTATTGTGAAATGTTAGAAAAGTAATGTGTATATGTTTTAGAAAATGTTGTATTAATAATAATAATATTATTAATATTTTTGCACTCTAATTAAATAACAAAATAATTATGAAGACAATAGTTAATGATTTGTAGAATGTTGATAATAATTGAAATATGTTTTAATAATCAAATGAATATTTAATTTTAATAATAAATTGAATTAAATAAGTGGAGATGTTTAGATAGTGTGATTGAATATTATGTGTTTGAATTTTATAAGGTAATTAAATTGTTTGGTGAGATTTTGATTTAATAATAATTAATAAGTAAATAAATGTTAAATGGTCTATTTTGTGGAATAACTTAATGGTTAAAAATATGTGTTAATAATAAATTTAGAATTTTTGGAAATTTGATTGCAACACAGGACAAATTCATCATGATGATAAATAAAAAGAGTTAATGAAAATTTTTAAATAATGTTTATAAATTTTTAGATAAATTAGTTAAAAGAGAATTGTTGGTTCAATGTATATTTGTGTATTATGTTATGTGATGCCTTATACAAGATGTGTGTGGCTGGGAGGTTATCCAAGGGGATAACGTATTAAAAATTTGATATATTTTAATTAATAATGATGATTTGCTACTCAATAATTTTGTTTGGATTTAAAAAATAGATGCACTAAATACTTCTTATATTGTGTTATTATGTCTTATTGTGTTGATTGCATTAGTATGTTAGGAATAAGTATTATAAAAATATAATAATATGTTTTCAATGTGTTTATAGATTTAAAAAATAAAATGAAAAATAGTTGTGATAGGTAAAATTTTCAATGGGTTGTAAAAGATAGAAATGGGTGATAGTAATTAGTTGAATAAAATGTTTGAGTCAATTCAAGTTGAATTTTGTGGGACATATAGATCTGTTCAAATCGAAGTAAAAGTTAAAGAGAATGAGAGATGAAAATAATGCAATGTTGTTTTGAGTTAGTATATGTAATAGAATTTTGAGAAGTATAAGTGGAGACACAGTAGAAATGGAGAATTTATGTAGAGTCTTGAGTGATATATTGTTGTTTATTTGTTGATGTTAATTTGTTGTAATTGTAGTGAGGTTATGAGATTGAGATTTTTTGGGGATGGCAATTTTGTAGTAGTGGTAGTGTAATGTGGGAGTCCGCAACAAGGGTTGGGACGGGATAGGGACCGATTGGCGCCGGAAAGGGTTACCTAGGGGGAGTCCAGGGACCAACATAATGGAATGAGTTTTGGGAAGGAAACACGTATCCTATGTACAAAGGGTTAGAGAGTATTTTTTTTTTTTATAAGAGTAGAAGGTGGCGATTGGAGTTAAAATAGTAAGTAGTTAGAGGTAGAGAAGGGTTAGTAAAATTTTGATAGTGGGGTGTCATACTAGTGAGAGATTTTGTAAGGGAACGTTAGAGTAATAAAAGGGGTAAGTTTGTGAGTAAATGCCAAGTTGATAATGTAAATTATAAGGAATAACGTAGAATCACCCAAAGTAATGAAATGGAATAATGATGGCCAGAATTGAAAAAAAAAAAAAAAAATATATATATAAAATAATATTTGTAATTTTGAGAAACGAATTAATAAGAGTAAATCAAGTTTAAAAGTAATTTTCTGATTTTATATGCCAACTTAATGTGTGTAACATTTTAAATACCAATTGTTTATTTTAATGTGAATTAGAAGTGTATTATATTTTCTTATGTTATATTGTGTTTGTTAGTTTAAGAGAATTTTATGAAGTTAACTATTTTAAATGCATTTTTAAATTGGGGATGAGAGAAATGTAATATGGTAATGGGAAATGTTAATAAGTCAGTCGTCTGTTTGCTTAAATTCTGATGGGAATCAGGGCAATGATTTTGAATTTTGGGTTGATAAGGGTAAGTAGATGGAATTTTAAGAGGGGTATATATATATTGTTGGTAAATATGTTATGATATATACATGTTAGCGATAAATGAAAAACAAAACCAGTGCTTCTTAGCGCAAACCAGCACCGCTAGGGGGAAACAGATCAGTTGGGGATATGGTGTTGTATAAGGCCACTATTTGATATTTTGATTTGTTGTTTCAGTGTTTGGTGGTGCTGTGGCGGCGGACCTGAGCTGGCCTGCGCGTCAGAGCAGGGGCGTGGAGTATCTGTCTGACTCTACGGTGTTGGGATCTCGAGAGAGAAGTCCAGTATTGTCATGCAGATGCGGTCACAGTCACCGGACCAAGGGTGAGTTGATTATTCTTTTGTGTAAACCATACAGGGGGTTGTGGCGACATATCCTGGCTGATCCCTCTAGCAAGTATGAATGTGTCAATGAGATTTTTTATGCTTCGGCATAAAATATCTCATTGAGGGGGTATTGTAGCGGGGCATTTTTGGGCATACCTGGGGTAATAACAGAATTTGTATTTTTTTTATAAATAATAAATAACTTGTTGAGTGATAGGAAAATTTTGTGACCGAGAGGTAAATTTGTTATTGTGGAAGTGATCGCAACATGGCAGCATTGACTGTGACAATTATTTAATGATATTCATATAAACAGTTTAATAACAGCCAACAACTGTACCAAAATCAGTTCAAGGACAATGACGAACCCGGAAAACGTAAACACGTTATGTAACAACAAATGACATAATCGTGTCAGGCGATGTGTTGCGTCAGCAAATTATATAACGATGTGTGTCACCAGTTTTGTCAACAGGCCAAAAACAGTCCACTGGCGCAAGGATACAAACTGAAAACCAATAAGAATTAGCGAACAACAGCCGCTTCACAAAGTAGCGCTGTTTTCTCTTCCCAGTATAAAATTAGTCAGTGAACCGGCCGGTCACAGATATAAGTTCCGGAACGCAAATCGGGCGCCCGTATGCAACAATTGGTTTCAAAATGTGAACTTTCAACAAAAAAAAAACAAACAGTTTTATAGAGTTATAGTTCCGGAGAATGAATAAATAAGAAAATGTGCGGAATCGGAATGAAATACGTGTTAGAGACGGACTCATCAAGATCTTTGGCAGATAAGTAACCAACATTGGTTAAATCTAAAACCTTTTAAAAAAAAGCAAATTTTGAGAATGGTTAACAAAGAACTGGCAGCCTACAAAATAAACTTAAATTAATTAAAATTAAAATTAATTAAAATCAATTAAAAAATGGAAGGGGAATAGAAATGTAGAGAGAGAGAGAGAGAGAGAGAGAGAGAGTGAATATAGAAATTAAACGAAGTGCTGGTTTGTGTAGGTATATAATTATTAAATGTAATTATGGGGGAAACATAATCAAAGAAATATAATTAATAAATAAGACCAAATCAATAATAAAAACAAAAAAAGGATGTACGGAAATTAATTTTAATGGCATTTATTGCATGAGCTCATAGTTAAGTTGGCAATAGTATGTAAGTGTAGTAAAAGAAATTTTATTTTTGTTGTTGTGTGCATTTTAGAGTAAATAAACCTTTTGTTCATTGCCAATGTGAATTAAATTAATCATTACAAATAAACCATTCTGATCTCCTGTTCGTCGAAAAGAACCCGTGTACTAATTTTGTTTGGTTTTGTATTATGTTTCTTGTATTTAATAAAACAAGATGGCGCCCGAAGAATTCAGTAAATACAGTGGACAGTATCTTTAATATTTTAAAATTTATATTTCAATACAATTATTAATAAAACGAAATATCACAACCAACTTATCTGCATTAAACAGAAACCAAACGAAACTATTCAACATTTCGCGGACAGAATAGAAAAAATAGGACATAAGCTAATAATAGCCTTACGCAGAACGAGTATAGACAGTAAAATGGTCGAGTTAAGCACTGAAAGACGCATACACAAAAGTTTTACTAAAGGAGTATCTGAACCGTATAAAACACCTTATTAAATAGGAAAACCAGTTCATTTAACGACGCTGTAAAAGATGCTCTAATGTTAGAATTAGAATTCAAAGAAGACAGGGCCTTAAACAGACGGAAGACATTCGATAACGATCGCTGTTATAAATGCCATAGCTTCGGTCATAAAGCGATACATTGTAGAAAGGATACTAGAGACGTTAATAAGTTTACACATAGTAAACATGTAACATACTATAATTGCGGAAAACCAGGGCATTTTGCTAGAGACTGCCGCCAGAAATATAATAAACCATTTACAAAGAATCAAAAACCTTTTACAACAATAAATCAGAAACTATGATACCGGGAAACGACATGCGCCTTCCGTCAACCTCTCGCAACGGTGGGTCCGTAGTCACGAAGTCGGGAGATTACAAAGCAATGACAAAGTGTACCTACAATTAGAAATAGCAGAAGGATAAAATAAAACATGTAGAATGTTAGTAGACACCAGTTCTGACGCAACTATTGTAACGGGGCAAATCAAGAGGAGGGTCTAGTTTTTATTTAATAATAATTTGGGGCCAATCTGTTTGGGCACCCTTTATGGTCACGAAAACTTAATTTATGTAACACTCTGTATGTAACTCTGTGTCAGACAGAACCAGGTACGAGAAAGATAAAACGCTGGAATGCGGGTGTGAGCACACATGTGTGCCGCTGTTTGTACTCTCGGGTCCAAAGTCAATAACGGAAGTAAACTGGAATGTAACTGAGTAACGTGTCACGTGATTGTATGGACGATTCACATAGCAAGTTGCTGAACCTGTAGCGGAAGTGGACAGAGGGGACGCCTTTGTTAGCATCATTTGTAGTGTACCAAACCTAAAGCCGGCCGGCTGTACAATAGGCTTGCGGGCCAAAAGAAAAATCTTTTAACCATAAAAATGTGAAAGTAGACAGTTATTAAACAGTGCAAAATGGAATTTTGAATCAGCGAACAGAGTTAAAATCAATTAAACTTTTTTAAAATTAAAACAGTAACATTTTTCGGACGTTTAGTGGTGAAAATGCACGGTGCAGCACGTGGCGAGCAGTGACAACGCTTCCAACCGTAAATGTATCACATCAAATCTATTATGCAAATCTTAAAAATAAAGAGCTCTATTTTTTGGGGGGAATAATATAAATACTGAATGAATGTGTGTGTGCAGATACTGGGCTGTCTCATAAAAAAGGAATATTTCAAATAATAGTTAATGTCATTAGAGTAGTAAATATATTTGATACCATGATAGTAGTAAACAGATTAATTTTGCAATGTTATATCAGAATCAGTAATGGTTCTAAGAAATGAAAATAGAAAGTAAGAAATAAAAGAAGAAGAGAATACAAAGAAATGTTAAATAAAGTGAATTAAATTAACCATACAAATGCGAGTTAAGTACATTAATGACGTAGCCCTAAATCATGCTTGTAATTCACAGTTCGTGTGACGGACTCCTGGCCTAATTCAAGGTAAGTTTATTCTGTATTATATACAATTTAAATGTGGTAGAGTAGAAGATTGGTACACTATCCTGAAAGTCAGTAGTTTAAATGATGACGTAGATACATACAGTGGTAAGGATAACAGATTAAATTTAGCGACAAATAGGTGGTACAGTAACTTCGTTAGGCGAGGCTGACTGCCACATCAAGATTAACGACGAAATAATAGAACATACTGTGCATATAGTACCTATAGATTTCCAATTACAAGTTGATGGTATAATAGGGATGGACCTATTAAATAAATTGGGAGCAACACTACATTGTAAGGAAAGAATTTTAGAAATAAATAAAGTAAAAACTGGAAATATATCAGCATGCAACGACGAAATAAACATAGCAACTAAACATTTGACTAACAAAGAGACTAGTGAACTTTTGAAATTGTGTAATGCTTACCAAGATATTTTCAAAAAACCAAATCAATATCTGTTGTGTACTAGTACTGTTAAACACGAAATTCCAGTAGACTTAAGCCAAACACCTATTAACCAACGACCGTACAGATTGCCGGAAGCACAAAAACCGTTAGTCGAAGAACACATACGCGATATGACAGTGAATGGCATAATAAGAGAGAGTACTAGCCCTTGGAATGCGCCAATCGTCCTTGTACCCAGGAAAGGGGTGAGGAAAACCAGATTTTGTAGATTACAGAAAGTTAAACGAGGTCACTAAGAGTGACGCGCATCCCTTACCTAATATTACCGAAATTTTAGATCAATTAGGCGGAATGCAGTACTTCTCTATATTAGATTTATCATCAGGTTTTCACCAGATTGAGATAAAAGAAGAAGATAATGAAAAAACTGCATTTAGTACGCCTCAGGGTCATTTCGAATACGAACGCATGCCTTTTGGATTAAAAGGAGCACCAGCTACCTTCCAAAGACTTATGAACGAAGTATTAAGAGGTTTAATCGGTTCTATTTGCTTTGTGTATATTGATGACATCGTATGTTATGGTAGAAATCTAGACGATAGCCTTGCTAATCTAGAATCAGTTTTTAAAAGATTAAGAGAACACAAGTTACTTCTAAATGCAGAAAAATGTTCATTACTATGTACTAGTGTGACGTATTTGGGACATGTCATAAGTAAAGACAGTGTTTTGCCGGATCCTTCTAAAGTAGACGCTGTAAAGAAATTTCCAACCCCAAGTAATGTGAAAGAATTAAAAAGTTTCTTAGGTCTAGCAGGTTATTACAGGAGGTTCATAAAAGACTTTGCAAAAATCGCTAAGCCACTAAATTCTAATTTTAAGCCACTAAATTCTAATTTTAAATAGGTTAGATCCCCACGACGCGGTTCGGGATCAAGGTCCCATCTTCAGGTGCTCACTCGGGTCGAGCTCGTCAATTCATAAAAACACACACATAAAACATAAAAACACTGAATTTAAACACACATACTGCGCGAAAGGGGATGATGCGCATCGTCGAGAAAGTAAACATGCACTGGCCGTATAAAGTCCAAAGCAGAGATAAGTTGATCGTACTCTTCATGTCTGTGCCAGTTTTTGTATCACAGTATCGAAGAGCGCGTTGGATTTGAACGACACCATATCGTTCAACAGGCACTCTTTCTGTGACTTGGCCACTTTATATATCTCATACTCTTCTAATGCATTCATATATCGGCCCTTCTTACAAAAGTGTATGGGTTTAAGATTACCAGAGAAGTTAGTGTAACTGAGATCACAATCAATCAGGTGTTGCGCGTAAGTCGATTTACTGTTTATCACATTCTTCATGGGCAGGTGTTCCTTAAACCTCTCTTCAAAACGTCTCCCCATCTGGCCGATGTGAAACATGTCGCAATCATCACACACAATTTTGTAAACGCCAGACCATGTCTCTATGCTTCTGTGTATCTTGGGGCGCAGTGCATTTTCAATGTTATTTTTGGTCCTAAAGCTAACTGCGATATTGTATTTCTTAAATTGGTTTTTTATAATGTTAGGCAACAAAGGTGTGTACTCTACCGATTTATATCTGTCAGGTATCTAATCTATTTAAAATTAACCATTGCAACTTGGTGACCATACACACAACCACTAAATTCACTATTTAAGGACGGAGTTGAATTTCAATGGAAATCAGAACAAAACCAAGCATTTAGCACTTTGAAAGAGATATTAATAAGCGAGCGTTTGTTACAATATCCAGATTTTAGTAAAGAATTTGTGTTAACCACTGATGCATCCAAGGAAGCATTGGGGGCTATACTGTCACAAGGGGACGTAGGAAAGGACAAACCAATAGCATATGCAAGCTGAACTCTAAACACAGCCGAAAAGAATTACTCGACAACGGAACAAGAGGTACTTGCCATTGTCTGGGCAGTTAAACATTTTAGACCCTATTTATCGGGTAGGCATTTTAAAATAATAACTGATCACAGACCGCTAAAGTGGTTGATTAGTTTAAAGGACCCCGGAAGTAGACTGACCAGATGGACTATTAAATTAAGTGAGAATGATTTTGAAATTATATACAGACAGGGAAGTGCAATCAAAACGTGGACGCACTTAGTCGAGTAACTATAGCGAAAGTAGATATAATGCCAGCAGACATATTAGCCAATCAGAAAAAGGAAGAAGATCTGAAAGAGATCAACAAGATTTTAAAACAATATGAGAAGAACAATCAGGGGTACCTGTACTACATAGACGATAAGGACCGAAGGAGGCTTACCATGATACACCTTTTGGAGGCCATCAAGGAGTTGACAGAACTACCGACATTATTAAGGAAAGATATTACTGGAAAAACATGGATAAGGATATCGCAGATTACGTACTAACCTGTAAAAAGTGCAACGAAAAGAAAACTTCCAACCATGATAGAGCTCCAGTACCCATGAAAATAACTACACCTTTGAAAAGACCGTTCCGAAAGGTTGCCTTGGATATAGTAGGTCCGTTACCAAAAACCTATATGGGAAACCAGTACATCCTTACCTTCCAAGAAAGATCACTTCTCTAAATATCCTGAAGCCTTTCCTTTACCAGACCAAAAAGCAGCTACGATAGCAAAGGTTTTGTAGAAGAAATTATATGTAGACTCCTGAGACATTGCTTACGGACCAAGCAACGAATTTTACTAGTAACCTATTTCAGGAGATATGCAAATTATTCAACATCAGTAAAATCCAAACTACCGCCTATTACCCACAGTCAAACGTAATTTTAGAAAGAAGCCACCAGACAATAATGGTGGGACTAAGTCAGTTTACTGACGAAGATCAAAGAAACTGGGATGTGTGGTTACCTTATGTAATGATGGTTTACAGATTGATGCCCCATAGTACAACAAAGTACTCTCCATATTATTTGTTACACAGAGGGCAAATGCGCTTACCAACAGACTGGATACGAGAAGAAATACAGCAAGATTTAAGCGAAGATGATTTAATACAAGAAATTAAACGAAGAATACAGCTAGCAAATCAGAAGGTGATGGATAATGTTCAACGGAAAAAGGAAAACAGTAAAATACAGTACGACTTGAAAGCAAGAGAAAAAAGGTTTAACGTTGGTGATAAGATATTATTACACCAGCCGCTAGTTAGATGAGGTAGAAGTAAGAAGCTAGTTAAACCTTGGGTAGGACCCTATACTGTAGTAGAAGTAAATAGTGATGTTAATATAACTATAAAAAGGGGAAAACATCTACAAAAGTTTCATTTAAACAGGGTAAAACCTTTTAGAGAGAGAAATTAACGAAAGAAAATTCTTTTCCAGAGAATGAAGACAATGCATTACCCTGCTACTGTGGTGCACACAACAACGGGTATGCAGCAGGCAATACAACATCCAATTTCTAGACAACAAACCAGGGTTATAGTTTTCTAAGAGATTTCAGTTTCTTCTGACTTCAGAGCACTGGGACATTGCAACAGATATGGATCTAAAAGATGTCGAAACCAAGCTGGACCAAATAAACACAATATGGAAAGAAGCAACATCTGTACATAAATCCAATAACATAACAATTAGTCTAGGATTAAACACACAATCATGGAACGCGATCGAACGTACCACCCACAAGGTCAGACAACTCTACGCAATAGTAGGAGCGTAAGTAGTACCAGCAAGGATGAGAAGAGGAATTTTTAACTCTATCGGTTTTGGACTAAAAACGTTGTTCAGAACAATGGATAGCGATGACGCTGAGTACTACAACAAAAAAATAAGTACCACTGACAGTAACCAACACTGTATTTATCAATTAGAGAAAGATGAATTGACAGCTGTAAAACAAGCTGACAGCTGTAAATCATACCATGCAAGACTTTAAAACAAACAAGACGTGATGCTACACACAGAAGAGTACTTAAGGAAGTTACAGGAGATTAATCGTGCGCATATTGAGAGTTTAGAAGACGTGATTACAAAACGTAGTACAGTTTTAGATCCGTTGAAGCTAATTGAAACAGCTTGTAATGGTATAGAGAGAGAAGTGAACAAGTTCTATTTAGGTATTGACGCCATGCGTCAACGTAAACTTAGTACGATGTTAATACCACCAGAAAAACTCAGTACGTACATTATAAAATAAATCAACAATTGAGGACAGGTTCCACACTGCCGTTTGTTGTCACTCAACAAACAATATATATGTTGTAGTGTTTCCTACGATTTTATTAATTACAAAATGATCTTAAACTCCCACTTACCTTCTATTTGTCACTCTCTGGCCAGATCGTCTAGTGGTGTAACCCTATTTCATACAGCGAATTTACCAGCACAGAAAATGAAATTAGGTACTTGAAATGATTAGTCTAACACACATATATCAAGTGAAATAAATTATTAATTTATTGTTTTAAGTTGTGACATTCTCCGTTCTCCTTTCTTTCTAATCAACTACAATTATGATTTCTCACTCGATTCTCCAACCTTTAAATTACCTGTATTCAATATTGAGGTGAAGCCCCTTTTTACCAACAACAAATTTTAATATATTTTATTTCTTATATCTAGATTATAATATTAATGAATTAATTAAAGACAACCCAGCGTTTTGCTCACACACACACTCAATCCGTTACACCCCATTTATGTCAATGAGCTCAACAACAACAAAAAATGTTATGATCAATTAAAATAGATTTACGTGTGGCTATTTCCTTAATGTGTATCTGGACGCCAAAGGTTGTAGTTCTGTGTTCTTGATGGCTTATGGTTTCGTCATAAAAAAAATTTCGTAATTAAACTTTAGTCTCGTCTCACTTTCACTATATTCGGTCCAAAATAAATCAGCGTTTCAAATTATTACTCCATTGCACTGCTTCTACTTTTATTTGTATCACTCTTTAGTCCATATTTTTGGAAGTTTTAATAAGTTTTGGCCTGCAGGCCTTTTACTGCGAACTGCTCGCAGCCGCCGCTACGTAATAACAGATATTGTTTCTATTTACATTTTTATGTACTGGTTAGACTAAAACTGTGCCCAGCCGGCGAACGCACACACTGCTCGCGTCCTTGAGATGTTAATTGCCGACTGCTGAGTTTTTTGCGCGCACACAGCGAAAGAATGTACCAGTTCGTGCTGTTTCTTGTGTGAACATTGGCCAAGGGGTGCGCCCTTACACATTCCCAGACGCTTTAATAGCTTTTGTACCTCGTACGGCTGGTTACGCATGAACTACAAGGTGTTCCAAAAGTCGAAATTTCGTGATCAAAACGTTCAGCTTGGGTTGGTTACAAATTTTTTACAATTATTTGGAAATTAAACTAAACCTCTTGGTTTGTACCGTTACAATACCCCCCCAATGAGAGATCTTGTGCCGAAACAGAAGAAATCTCATTGCTAAACCCCTAAGAGGATCGGTGAGGATATGGTGCCAATAACCCCCCATTAATTCTTAATGCATCATGGGTAAACTACCCCCCTAGCTCGGCGACTATGGCTGCACCCGACCGAGATTACTGGACTTCTCTATTCGAGATCCGAACACCATAAAATCGGACCGATACTCACCATAGTACCCCCAACCTTCCAACATTCCGCCCATAAAATCAAAACCTTGGCCTTATACCATACCAGATCCCCAACCGATATGTCCCCCCTTACATGCATACTGGGTTGCCTTTAGCAAAATACTGGGTGCATACACATTTCATTATCGATTACATATTACATCCATTTACATTAAAATAAACTTCACAAGCATTTTATAATTGCTTCTACATGAAGTAATTCTCCTTTTCCAAACAACAAAATTTTTCTGATTTTATTTCAAATTAAATTCAATTAATTAAATTTTATTCCACTAGTAAAAACAATCTGGGTCCATGATCAAAACCCATTTCCACGTTAGTCTACTTTATTTCTTTCCATTCCTTAATTCATTGCAAATTTTAAAATCTTTCAAAATTATCCAAAATCTTTCAAATACATTTACTTTATTCTTCTGTCATTACTCACACTTATAATAAACAAATAACTGATATAATATAATAAACGATACCATAACAAATTTATTATAATAAATTTATAATAAACAACCTATTTCTACCGTAAATTCAAAATAGCTACGCTTGATTACAAAGATAACATAAGATATACATCGGGAATCAGCTGACCTCTCTTCCACTGATAGTGAACCTCAAAATCTAACAAAAACTTCTTTACTGCGATTTTTTTTTTCAAAAAAAAATTATCTTGTCATTAAAATTTATTATTCCCTCCTTTACTTATATAAAAAAAAAAACTACAAAACAGTTATGAGGCATATATTACATATCTAACCCCAATCATCAGCTGATCTCTCTGGGTCAGGTTGATGACCTTACCCTAGATACACTTCAAAATTACACAATATAAAATATATGACATATGTTTATAATACTTACACTCTAACATAGTAGGATAATAATACAATAAGACATGCTAAATTCCTTAGGATAAAATCATCATATGGAGTAAAACATGGTTGCATCAATTCCTTCTGAACAAACATAAAATCATTCATTTAGCTTATCAGCTATCGTTAAGTTTAAAAAGAAAATTTTTTTTTTTAAATCGTTACTCCCCCTGAGTAACCCCCCTTCCACACACACTATGACCCCCCCTGGACTGTGGCGTCCAGCTGCGTCCACAAGACTGACGTTTTGGAGGAATTTTGTCATCTCCTTGTCCTTGCTTCAGCCTTACATTATAAAAAGCATTTAGATATCGTAATATCTATAAATTATATAGTTATACGCCCCTAATGCGGGTCTATCACCTTTTTTTACTGCTCCTACGCGAACAGAGTGATAGCCGCTGTTCCAAAATTTGGTGATTCCCCTGAATTACCCTCCTGTCAATTTCTAAATTCACCTTTACAACGATAACAGCTATGGCCAGTTAAGGCAGAATGTGACGCAATGAGCCCCGACCATAGCTGTCAAAGCTAAACCAATTCCACGGTCAGGGTTTGGTGAGGCCGTGACCGCCCGAAAAGTTGGAGAATCACAAGTAAAAGATATCTTAGTTTATGATATAGCTACATTGAAAATTTACAATTTACATTGCGTGAATTTTCTAGTCTTGGTTGTGCATTTTAACATCATACATTTCGTTCTTAACTTTGACCTTCATTAACATAATATATTGAGTACAACAAAATATTTACTTAGGCACTCAAATTAATCTATTCCTACTTACATAGGCTATCATCAACTAACGATTGAATCTTTAATTACATTTAATAATATAATTGACCGTTTAATAAAAAGGATTCACTCTCTCACTCCATTAAAATAAACATTTAATCGGCATCTGAATAAAATTACAAACATTTCAATTTTAGGTTTAGTTTCAAACTCCATAAACCTTTCCTCCCGTTACCTTTTATTATTACAAGCCAATTATGAACTTCTAATCATCATTTTCACAGACGGCACTAGTAAATTTTATTTGAACACACTGCCTCACTAAAATTATTTACATACACTCTTAGGCAATGCTGGTACGTGGTATGGTGCACCTTATCTATGCACCTTGAGTGTAAAATATTTTGTATCACATACCTGATGGGTCCCCCTCTCTGTTCAATAATACAGTGAAATTTCTAATTTAGACCAATTTTGCGGAGCCGGACCATCGTCGTTTCACCACCCGAAGGGAGTTCTGCCAACCATGGTCCGCCTCCAATTGCCGAAACCCACGGTCAGGACTGGTAAGATCGTGACCGCCCGAAAATGGGGGAGGATCCCTTCTGAAAACATAAAACATTCAATTACAATTCATACCTACATTGATAAATTGTTAAAACTCCTGTGATGACCAATACAACCTCAAATTTGTAGCATTCTGTGTACTCACTATTTCTCGCGTTTCCCGGTTCTGTAAAACATATGAATTATTCATTTTAATTTCTATTATCTCGCAAGGCCCTTCGTAGAGTAAGAAGAACTTCTTGATCTCCTTGTCCTGAGCACTCGACAAATCATGTCGCCGTACTAATACCAGCTGTCCTATCTCATACTGCATCCACTTACCTTTCATATCTTGCCTCCGTTTTCTCTTCTCCCCCTTCGTTAATAAATTTTCATTCGCCAGCTTAAGTTTTACATCACGATCAATAACATTGGTTTCTGGTAGATACTCAAATAGTTGCTCCAAAATCCTCGGCGGACGCGTTCCTCTTATTAACTCGTAAGGTGTGAACCCTGTCGACTCGTGGGTGGTGCAGTTTAGCCAGTCTTCAATCTTTTGAACATATAGCGGCCACTCGCTGTGTTTTGCGTGACAGTATGCTCTTAAGATCCGGCCTATTTCTCTCATGACTCTCTCTGCCTGGTTGGATTGTGGATGATATACGGCAGTGTGCTTTGGGATGATTCCTTCCCATCCTAGAGTCTGGCGCCACTTTCCACTGATGAACTGTGGTCCATGGTCGGATAGTATCACCTTCGGCTTCCCCACGTTGCTCATGTAGTCGCGTGTGATCTTTTCGCTCAGCACCTTACTTGTCGCTCGCTTCACGCTATACAACCTTACATATTTGGAAAATGTATCTAGCACTACAAAAATATACATTACTCCTCCCCTACCCTTCGGCAAAGGGCCATACAGATCTACTGCTACTAAGTCGAATGGTTTTTCTACTTTAATATAGTTTAACTCCCCTTCCAATCGATAATTTACTACTTTCGATTTCTGACACAGTTCACAACTTTTCAATATTTTTCTTACTCTTCTCTCCATATTCTTAAATATACAAGACTCCCTCAATACACACACACATTTCTTGGCTCCAAAATGGCCATATCTATAATGACAGTCCCATACTATTTTATCTATCAACCCTTCAGGTATAACTAACCTCCAATCCCTTTCTCTCCCCTCTACTTTTTTAAATAAACTCCCCTTAAACACCTGGAAATATTGTTTATACCCAAACTCATCTAATTCTGATTCTACGCTAGTTATTATCTTATTTAATTTACTATCGGCTCTCTGCATTATATTTATATCTTTCAACTCTTCACCAAAAAGTTTATCTTCCCTAGATAGTCTATAAATTTCTATTTCCTTAATATCTCTACCAGTTCTATTTCTATCTGTGTCTACCCGTGATAATGTGTCAGGTATACGGTTCTCTACCCCTTTTATATACTCCCAAGAGAAATTATATTCTTGTAGAGCTAGTACCCACCTTGTTACTCTGCTGTGCATGAGTTTGCACGTGTTCAAGAACGACAGCGCTTTATGGTCCGTCCTGATGATGGTTTTACTGCCCAGCAGATATGTACGGAACTTTTTTACTGCAAACACTATACTGAGGAGCTCCTTCTCTGTGGTTGTATAGTTGTGTTCTGATGCTAGTAACGTCCGGCTGGCGAAGGCAATTGTATGGTGTTCTCTCGCCTCGTCTTCTTGATACAGTTCGGCTCCTAGTGCTATATTACTAGCGTCGGTCTGTAAATAAAAATTATTATTGAAATTTGGGTGGTTCATTAAGATCATATCGGCGAACTTATTCTTAATCTCGCAAAACGCTTCTCTTTCATTTTCCCCCCATTTCCATTGTTTGTTCTTCTGCAGCACGGCGCTAAGTCTTGCCATCGTCTGAGCGTAGTTTCGCTGGAACTTCCTGTAAAAATTACATAGACCAAGAAAACTTTGTAATTGCTTTATGTTCTTTGGCTCCGGGAACGTCAGGATGGATTCTACTTTGTCCGGATTAGCCCGTATTCCTTTAGGTGTTATGATGAATCCTAGAAAATGTATTTCAGTCTGTAAAAATTTTGATTTATCCCAATTCACCGTTAAACCTCCCTGGTATAATTTCTCCAACACATACTCTAAATGTTCTACATGCTCCTCAAATGTTCTGGAAGCTATCAGAATGTCATCCACATATATAGTCAAAAAATCTAAATTATGAGGCTGCAAAATTTCATCAAGACACTTAATAAAACTAGCTACACTGGTGTTTAATCCAAACGGTAATCGTTTGAATAGATAATTTTTTCCGTTGAATAAGAAAGCTGTATATTTCCTACTATTCATTGCCAACGGAACTTGCCAATACCCGGTGGTTAGGTCTAAAGAGGTCATATATTTCATACCGCTGAACTTCTGAAAAATTTCCTCAATGGCTTCGGGTGACTCCCGGTCTGGAATAATTATTTGATTGATTTTGCGGGCATCTAAACATAACCTGACTCTCCCATCTTTTTTAATCACTACTACTAAAGGGTTAGAATATGGTGATACGGATCGCTCAATTATATCTCCCTCTAACATTTTCTCTAACTCAATCTGGACCACTCTTCTCTTCGCATATGGCACCAGATAACTTCTTTGTACGTAGGGTGCGTGTTCCCTTACCTTTAATTCGCATTCATAGTTTCTTGCCCTCCCTGGTATATCGGCAAACACTCCTCTAAAATTCTCTACTACCCGCCACAACGATTCACGTTGAGAACTCCCTATTACGCCACCCTCACTACAAAATTTAAGTGCCCTCTCATCCCATATTTGCTCCACACTTTCATCGCACTCTATTTTACTCTCACTACCCACATTCATACTAACTTCCGCTTCTTTTTCATTAACCCGATTACGTATCACCCTTACACCCGAAATTCTTATCGCGTCTACTACCCGCTCAAAATTAATCCTAACTGGTTCTATTTCATTGTGTAATTCTAACACCCGTTTTTGGAAATCAATCACCGCCTTATGTTTAATCAGAAAATCATTTCCCAATATAGCCTCAAGATTTAATCCACGAACGACTAGAAATGTATTATCGTACCCTACCCCGTTAATTATCATATTTAAATGTACTTGTTTAGTGATTCTTTTACTCCTAACGCCCGTAATACCTACACTCGTCACTCCCGCAACTGGCAAAGATGGAATATTTTTATTTACTTCTTTTAATTCGTCTAGTACGTGTTCAGAAATAACAGATTTCACTACCTGTATTTATCAAAGTTTTAATCTCCTTACCTTCAATGTTGATTTTCACCTCGGTCAGTCCATTCTCCCGTCTCACTGCTTCGAAGTCTTCTTCCTCCATTAATTCCTCAGATAAATCGGTTATGATAATGTTGTTTTGATAGTTGTCATTCATTTGGACCCCAGAGTCTTCTGGCGACAACGGTCGGGTCCGGTGTTCCATTGTCTCTCTTAGTTTACCGCAGACGTGCTCGCCACCGCTGGGTTGTATCCACTTTCACTCCGGTTCACCTGCTTTTCATGGGCGTTACCTCTCGGCGCTCCTCCTTGGCCCTCTCCCCTTCATTGGTATGCATTGTGGTTCTGCGCAGGTTGTGATCCCTGTCGCTGACCCGGTCTCTCTCTCCTACATCTAAAACAAAAATGTTGTGAAGCATAATTTCCCTGCGAACACGCCGGACAAGTCCACATTGGGCCTCGATTATTTTGTTCTCGTCTGGGGTATGCCGGTCCATTTGTAGGTCCCCTCGGCGGTCCCTGATTACCTCCGTTATTCATATTCTGCTGGTTGTGACGGCGACTCATTTCTTGGTCACGGATGTTCTGAAACACATCTAAAATGTTTTCTAACTCGCTAATAGTGGCTACCTCCCGCATCATCAATGTTATTTGGACCTCCCTTGGCAAGTGCTTACTTATATGCCTCACGAAGGATCTAAATGGCAATGGCGGTTCTAGGTATTTCGCCTCACTAAATATTTTCATTACATACCCTGTTATATTATTATTGGGTCCCCCAAAATTCCCGGTTCCCATAATTCTGCTACGCAACACTTCTTGGTCTTCTTCAGACCAATATTTATTTCTGAATGCGGCCTCGAAGCTTTCAAAACACCCCCATTCTGTTTTGTGTACCTCGGCCCATATCTCCGAACTACCCTTGAAACATTTTAAAATTTTTAATAATTGTACCTCCCAACTATTAGTGTTAAATTTATTAAACTCCCTCACTCTATTTATGAATTGCATAGGATGCACTCTTTTATTGTCACAACTAAATGACTCTAATTCAACTTCACTGCTTACGTCACGAGTCATAATTACTCGTTCGGTAACAGTGTTTACTTGTTGGCTGATGGCCATACTCAATTCATTTTTAACATCCATAATATTCTTTTCAACGTTCATTAATTTATTGTTACTATCAGATTCAAGGTCACTTATTGTATTGTGTATTGTCTTAAATTCAATCTTACAACTATTTTCTATTTCACTTATTTTAATGTTATTACATTCAATCTTATTCATAGCATAACTAACCTTACATTCCGTATTGGCGTTGCATTCATTTATCTGTTTCTCAACACTTGTGTTTATTACACTATATTGTTCCGTGATCTGTTTTTCTACTTTATTTGTTATATCATTTTTTATATCAGAAACACGGCACTAATTGCTCATTCATAGACTCTGTCAATTGTAATTTAATATTTTCACAACGTTCATCAACATGTTTATCTAGTACATGACTCAGATTATCAAATTTTACACTTATACTCTGCTGAAACTGAATATTTTGTTCTTTAATTTCTTTAAAATTAATATCATTTTTAATATTCTGCTGTTCGCATTTTATTCTCTGTTCCTTCAAGTCATTAGTTAATTGGTCAAATTGGGTATCATTAATATCGAAACGACAATTTATTTTATCAAAACGACTCTCAAATTTACTGTCCATCTTTTGTAAAAAACTCATTATATCCATTTCATCAGATTGTTTATTTTTATTTGTTAAAACTGGGGTCAATTGAATCCCAGAATCAACAACTGTTTCACTTAGTTGCATTTGCGCAGCAATTGGTGTAGAATGAATTATTACGTTACCGCTAACAGCTGTTTCTATAACAGCACTCAGATCAGCTGTCCGCATATCACTTTCATTCAGTGACTGTGGTTCAAGGTCACTTTCACTCATATCTACGTGGGTCTATTGCTTTGTTCAGTATGCTCAGACATTTTTAACTGATTTATAACTTATTTTTACTTACGTTATAACTATAATTGGTTAATCTTCCCTTCAAAACATTATACTACAACATACATAAAATAAACCTTACACCATAATTACGTACATTTTACGTAAATAAAATTTCGCTTTCATAACCGTATTTCATTCTCTGTACTGTCAAAATATAGGCCGGCGTAATATAACTTTTTATTACATTACATCCTGGTCACGGCACCATTGTAGTGTTTCCTACGAGTTTATTAATTACAAAATGATCTTAAACTCGCACTTACCTTCTATTTGTCACTCTCTGGCCAGATCGTCTAGTGGTGTAACCCTATTTCGTACAGCGAATTTACCAGCACAGAAAATGAAATTAGGTACTTGAAATGATTAGTCTAACACACAATATATCAAGTGAAATAAATTATTAATTTATTGTTTTAAGTTGTGACATTCTCCGTTCTCCTTTCTTTCTAATCAACTACAATTATGATTTCTCACTCGATTCTCCAACCTTTAAATTACCTGTATTCAATATTGAGGTGAAGCCCCTTTTTACCAACAACAAATTTTAACATATTTTATTTCTTATATCTAGATTATAATATTAATGAATTAATTAAAGACAACCCAGCGTTTTGCTCACACACACATACTCAATCCGTTACACCCCATTTATGTCAATGAGTTCAACAACAACAAAAAATGTTATGATCAATTAAAATGGATTTACGTGTGGCTATTTCCTTAATGTGTATCTGGACGCCAAAGGTTGTAGTTCTGTGTTCTTGATGGCTTATGGTTTCGTCATAAAAAAAATTTCGTAATTAAACTTTAGTCTCGTCTCACTTTCACTATATTCGGTCCAAACTAAATCAGCATTTCAAATTATTACTCCATTGCACTGCTTCTACTTTTATTTGTATCACTCTTTAGTCCATATTTTTGGAAGTTTTAATAAGTTTTGGCCTGCAGGCCTTTTACTGCTAACCGCTCGCAGCCGCCGCTACGTAATAACAGATATTGTTTCTATTTACATTTTTATATACTGGTTAGACTAAAACTGTGCCCAGCCGGTGAACGCATACACTGCTCGCGTCCGTTGCGTTGAGATGTTAATTGCCGACTGCTGAGTTTTTTGCGCACACACAGCGAAAGAATGTACCAGTTCGTGCTGTTTCTTGTGTGAACGTTGGCCGAGGGGTGCGCCCTTACACATTCCCAGACGCTTTAATAGCTTTTGTACCTCGTACGGCTGGTTACGCATGAACTACAAGGTGTTCCAAAAGTCGAAATTTCGTGATCAAAACGTTCAGCTTGGGTTGGTTACAAATTTTTTACAATTATTTGGAAATTAAACTAAACCTCTTGGTTTGTACCGTTACAATGTACTATGACTTTATAGAATCTGTGGCGTTACTAGTTAATGGCCACATTATCCGCATTTTCCTAAGAATCCCACTGAAATATGTTGACCGTACCTTTACCCTATACGAAGCACTACCTATTCCAACTCCCACTCCTAAGACTAAAGAAAATTCGCTGTATACTTTTATCAATCCTGGAATGGAGTTTCTAGCTATCTCCATAAACAAACAACACTTCGTCCCGATGACACAGAGACAAGTAGACGAGTGCAAAGGAGGAAGTACCAAGATCTGCAACGGCCCGAACGTTGTTAATCATCTGAACTCTGGACTGGAAACCTGCGAGATAGCCTTCTTCAAGGGAATAACACCTCCGCTGAACAGATGTGGCACAAGAGTGTTACATTGGAACGTCCATGTGGGCAGAGATTCAGAAGACAACAGGTTGGCTGTTCGTCATCCCAAAAGAAGATAGCCTCACCATTACCTGCATAGGCCGAGATGGACATCCAGAACATGATGGGACTGAATGGGTTGACGGAACAGGAATACTAGAATTACCAACGAAATACCAGATGACGGGATCATCCTTCACGATTTACAATAGATTAGCATATAGATCTTTAGAAAAGGAAAATATCAGTAATGTAATTACCATACAAAATGTAAATTTTAATAGTTTTTTTATTGTTAGCGATAAAATGTATGATGTAATCTCTAAGAAATTGGCTGAATCTAGTAATCATTTCAAATATGTGACTAGTAGATTTCAAGATCTACAAACAGCTAGTATTAAACTAAATATGTTAGATGATATTTGTTACGTCCAGCAAGTGCTGCTCTCTGTGGTAGCATTCTGTTCATTAGCGAACTACATGTAACGCGTCATTCTTAAGTTGGAATCCGTACTGAGTGTACGTATCATTTTTGTAGTCTTCATGTATAAGTTTTCTGATTAATAAAAGTGTTTTCAGCCTACCAGAGTTTTATTTACAGTACGCGCTCGCTCTCACGTTAACGATGTGTTAACTTAACATAGTTTTTTGGTCCTCCGCGTGGCCGGATGAATAGTATTCGAGATCGCTGTTATGTTAACTGTGTGTTAAAATAATTGTTTGGTGTTCTGCGTGGCCGGAATGGAATGTACTTTATTCAAATAACATGGTGCGGCAGTAATGTAGTGTCGTGAACTGTACGTCAAGTTTAATGGCTTCATTTTGTGCCATATTATGATAAACAATTATTTTACTGTACTACAATACAACACTTAGGCAGTATATTAAATGTTCACATAACGTCCATTGACATTATGGATAATACCACAATCAACAGTTATTAAAAACCATACGAGTGTTCGTAATGGAAGTTTGCAGTGAAAACGTGTGATGGAATGTGCTCTCCGCTTATCGCTGGTATGCGCGTGCAGGCCAACTAACACACAATGGCGTCTATTAACGACTGTTATGTATAGAAATACATGACTCAAGATACAAAGAATGCGTCTTCTTCAAGCGTTTCAGCCAGCATTCACAACAACAGATAAGAATACTTCAGTAGTTTATAGTTATAAATATATACTTCTTATTTATAGTTACATATATTATTGAACAACATAATTTTAAAATATTTCTCCTTTAATATTTTTAATTTTAAGATTCAGTTTGTAGTTATAGATAATTAATTTAATTTAGTCAAAATGGATTACAAAGTTCTAGTTAAAAAAAGAGGCATTATTAAGGGTAGCATAACCAAATTAAGAAACTATATAGATAGTTTTGTAGTAGAATCAAGTGATTATGATCATTTAAAAATTAAATTTAATAAGATCTTACAATATGAAAAAAGTTTTTATGACATTCAGTCAGAATTAGAATTACACGAACAAGCCACTACAGAGGATTTAGAAGATAGAGAAACTTATGATGACATTTTTGACAATATAAAATTAAAATATCAAAAGTTATCTCAGCTGTTTGAGAAGTCAAACATAGATTGTTGTGAGTCAACAAAAACTAATCAGATTCTATTAAAGCCAATAGAAATAGAACCATATTGTGGTGATGTAAAAGCTTGGCCTAAGTTTATAGATTTATTTACTAATTTAATACATAATCGTAAAGATTTGTCAGAAATCGAGAAGTTTTACTACCTTAATGGTTTTCTTAAAGGCAATGCGCTAGACATAATTAAGAATTTAGCAATATCTTCAGAGAATTATGAGACTGCATTGCACCTATTGAAAGCCCGTTTTGACAACAAATGAATAATAGCTACTAAACATGCTATGTCAATTATCAATTTGAAAGCACCCAAACAGGAAAATGCTTTCTAATTTATGCTTTCTAAAACTATGGAAAATAGTCTTTCTAATTTAATTGATCAGATTAATTCTAACATTAATGCTTTAAAAAATTTAGGTCTCAATTATTTTGAATTCATTGTCATTCAATTAATTACACAAAATTTAAGTCACAATACACTAAAGGAGTGGGAAGCTACTCTAAAAGAGAATCAATTTCCAAACTTAGAACAACTGATTACCTTCTTGGAATCTAAGCGTAGATTGTGTAATGGGGCAGAATAGGTTTTATTTTTTATCAATTTTATTTAATTTTCAATTGTAATTCCCACGTAAAATACGGCAGCCGTCAAACAATGAACAGTGATATAGCTTTGCAAGCGGGTGTGGTAAGAACGCAATACGATTCCGGGAAATCAAGTGTTGTGTTGCATACTCATACGCGCAACATGACCATGTGCGCAGAAATGACGCCAACAAGATGGCTAAATTATAAGATTTTGTTCACCACGTGTTGGATGATGACGGAAATCCAGTGAAGACACTCCGCCCACCTGAGTCTCGTGACCCATGGCAATGGAATATCGTCAACACCTTGGGAACATTAACAACCCGTGTTCCCTGTACACTGATGAACAATTTGACACAAGCAGGCTGTGCAGTTCCGTCTGCTACATAGTGTTGGAGTAGAAAGGTGTGTGCGTAGTTACCGCCAGTCGACTTCACCTCTAGACCGCATGCGGTCATAAAAATCTTTACTCAAGTTTAATTACGGTCGGCCGACCCACAATTTTTGTGTGTAAACTACAAGTAAAATGTAATATAGTGTTTTTAAAAAGAAATCAGTGCAACTTTAACTACAATCAGAACAAATAACCGGTAATGACTGCAACTCGGATTTGAGGCGATGGCAGGAAAGTAAATTTATATTTTCAATTAAAATACAAGTTAATCCTTTAAAAAGCGCTAAATCAAACTCAAATGGGGAAAAGTTGTGAATGAGGGTGTGAGCAAGCTGGGTTCGCCTTACTTAGATTTAGTGATTAAAACAAGTAGAGTATGTAGAATAAAAGTGTGGTATTAATGTTTGTATGGTTTAACAAACGCTTGTAAGAAATGTTTTAACCCACAATTGAAGGAAATAGTAATGTACTAGTAGTTGGGAGAAATGGTGAATAGCAAGAAGTTTAAAGTAATATAAAAATGAAATAAAATCTGAGTTCCATTATATAAATGAGAGTAGTGTATGTTATTGATGTAACCTTAAAATCACGTTGACATTCACCGTTCGTGTGAGAATCTTGGACCCAAATTAAGGTAGGTGAGATATGAAACATTATTTTATAAATATGTATTTATTAATTTGAATAAGTACAATTGTTAGAGTCTACTGATACAATTCAAATTCCTGACAAGAGTCAAGTACATAATATTCATTATACTAATACTAACAAATATGATAATGTCAAACCAAATGTTGAAAATCGCTACAAAACCTCATTTCACGTGAATACTATTAACAATAATGTTTGTGTTTTTTGTAATGATAATCACCATATAACTCGATGTGGCAGTTTTTTGAAACTAGATGTAAAACAAAGAAAAAATATTGTATATCAAGAAAGATTATGTCTTAACTGTTTAAGTAAACAACATGTACTTAAGAACTGTTCAAATATTTACAGATGTAAGAAATGTTCTCAAAAACACCACACTCTTATTCACTTAGATAAGACAATGCACGATTCATAGAATACTAAATATTTCAAACAAAACGAAGTTGAACCAATTAACAGTTCATACTGTACTTTGAAATCTGAGCTTAACAGGTCAGT
Source organism: Magicicada septendecula (assembly GCA_034769895.1). Taxonomy (NCBI): domain Eukaryota; kingdom Metazoa; phylum Arthropoda; class Insecta; order Hemiptera; family Cicadidae; genus Magicicada; species Magicicada septendecula. The sequence goes on along the minus strand of CM068376.1, from coordinate 353,075,365 downwards.
TTTGTTATCTACCGTAGTGGTAGACAACAACACAGGATAGTACCCTTCGGATTAAGCACGAGTTTGGCAGCCATCGTACTAGAAAGAGCCCTAGGACCTGAAGTGGAACCCTACACCATGATATTTGTAGATGATATCTTAGTTGTATCTAAAACATTAGACGAACATATAAAACATCTAAGCACGATATTCCACAAGTTTAGGCAAGCGAACATATCCCTTAACCTAGGCAAATGTGAATTTATCAAATCCTATATCCAATTCCTAGGTCACATTATTTCATCCTCTGGTATTCAACCCGATCCTATCAAAATTTCCAGCATAACTAATTTCCCTATACCCGGAAAACTCAAAGAGTTAAGAGCATTCTTAGGACTAACAGGATACTACAGAAGATTCTCACCGTTATATGCAAGGTATACGCAACCGCTTCTAGAGCTGACGAAGAAAGAAAAAAAATGGAAATGGGAGAAGAAACACCAAGATGCCTTTAACCAAGTGAAAGAGTTGTTCATCGAAAATATTATGTTACATCATCCTCAACGAGAAGGAAAATTCGTAATATACTCCGATGCTAGTGACTACGCAGTAGGAAGTGTACTGTATCAACAAGATACTACGGGAGAGCACTGAGTTATTGCCTACGCCAGTAGAGTCTTCAAAGGTGCTGAAAAACACTACTCCACATCAGAAAAAGAAATACTTGCTATAGTGTACGCTCTTAAGCAATTCAGATATTATGTTTATGGTACTCATTTTGAGATACATACTGACCACCAAGCATTATCATTTCTTTTGAAATGCAAAGTAACAAATGCCCGATTATTAAGATGGATTTTAGCCATTAGCGAATACTCATACACCATTAAATACTGTAAAGGTAAAGACAAAATTATAGCTGATACACTAAGCCGATACATCAAAGAAGAATGTGAAGAAGTTTATGAGAGCGAAAAGAAAGAAGTACGATTGTTATCAATTAAATTCAAAGAGAATGATGAAGTAAAACAAATGCTGAAAAATTTAGCACAACAACAAGATTTGGACGTGACAATAAGGGAGATGAAAGACCAAGAACAGCTACCGAATCATTATAAAGTACTTAATGGAATTCTTTTCAGGTTAGTAAGATAAGACTGGAAGATAGTACTAACGAATGACATGTTACAAAAATTAATTCAACCAGCACATGAGAGTTTAGCACATGCTGCCGCTCTGAAATGTTATCTGAGTCTACGAGAGGATTTTACGATTAATAATATGTATTGAAAAATAAAGAAGGAGGTAAAGAAGTGTTATGAGTGTTAAACGGCGAAAGGACCGAATTTACACACATACATAGAAATGTAGAGCATCCAGAAGGAAAACAAGGGAGAGCTAATTGCAGTGGATTTTCTGGGACCACTACCACGATCAAGTCGAGGTGTGAAGCACATATTGGTATGTATCGATGTGTTTTCCAAGGCAGTCCGACTGTACCCAATTATGCGACCCACAACCAAAGTTGTTCTAAAGATACTACTGCAGAAATATATTCCGTCATATGGAAAAATGAATGAAGAAGGTACTCAGTGATCAAGGTGTACAATTCCAGAGTGAAAAATGGGAGAGGACGTTAAGGGAAAATGGAATACAATCTGTACTCACATCCATAAGACATCCTCAAGGAAACCTTGCTGAGAGAGTTAACAAAGAATTAGGTAAATATTTACGAATATACTGCCATGATCAACACAATAAATGGGCAGAATATTTACCATTTCTTGAAAAAGCCATCAACGAAAATTATAGTGAAGCAACAGGATATACTCCAATGGAATTGGAAGAAGATAAGAAGCCAAACAGATTCTGGACCAAGTATATAAACAAACCTAATAACCAGAATGTACCTGTACCAATACGTGTGAAAATTGAATACGCAAAGCAACAGATAATAGAAAGAGGTAACAAGAGAGTAGAGAGATTTAATCTAACTCACAAGCTACAACAATTCAACGTGGGAGAAAGTGTACTACTCAAAGCTAATCCAGTGGGAAAACGAAGTGATAATACGGCGAAGAAATTCTTCAGACTTTATAATGGACCGTATACGTTAAGACCGCGAGTAGGACAACACACTTTCATCGTATATGATGAGATACAGAAGAAAGAAATTGGTAAATTCCACGCAACGTCATTTAGGAAGTTCTACACATAAAAACAACGAGGTCAATGAAACCAGTCAGATCAGCTGTTGTTACAGCCACCCTACTACAAGGTCACGAGCAGTGAGCGTGTGAAGAGGGGAGGTAAGACATTTGTATACACTCCAATTAAGGGTGAAATGACGAATATTATTCTTTATTATTTGTTACATTTTTTTTTACAATTGTAATAATAATAATATAAAAAAATTGTAATAAATAAATTTATTAATTTTTTTTATTACCAAGCAGAGGGATAATGCGACAGTACAAATAAGTGATGTACTGAGGATTGAATATAAAAATTTAAATATCCCTAATAAACTGTAAATATTATTTTGCCAAACATTATGCCACTGACTTGTTATAATATTATTATATACATACCACCAAAGTCAGTAAAATTCCATTTTTTAAAATAATGAATAAGGCCTTTTCGAAATATTAAAATTTCATCATCAGTTCATACACTGTAATGTTCCTGTTGTGATGGTTTCCTTTAAATGTATAACAAATTAAAATGATCAATTATTTCAATACATATCTGGCTTGGTTTCACCCAATAATGATGGCAGTGGAAAGTTCAAAATGAAGAACAGTAAGAGGTAATACACACAGTTAACAACAGTTATACATTTAAAGGAAAACATCACAACAGGAACATTACAGTGTATGAACTGATGATGAAATTTTAATATTTCGAAAAGGCCTTATTCATTATTTTAAAAAATGGAATTTTACTGACTTTGGTGGTATGTATATAATAATATTATAACAAGTCAGTGGCATAATGTTTGGCAAAATAATAATGGAACCTGACCAGGTAAAATTATGTTATAAATACTTAAAACTACACATGAAATTACAAAGAATAATAAACAATATTAAATTTAATAAAAAATGTATTAACCTAGAAATTATTCCTAACTATGCAGTAAGAAGGAACAAAAACACAAATCCCACAGCAATGAAGACCATTATATATGCACAAAAATACAGGATACGACAAGAAATCAGAAAAGCTTATAAAAATAAAAATAAAATAAATTTAGAAATATATAGTACACATTTAGAGATACTACAAATTTTAGGTTATGTTATACATGAGGGACTAAAAGAAATAATTTTCCATAAGATTTACAACATACATCACAAAATTAAAGAAAAACAATAAGAAATTACATAATCTTATATATGCAAAGAAAGAAGATAAAAGAACAGTAAATATATATAATAAAATAAGGAACAATATTATATATGACAACAACAAAATAAAAAACCTTACTGACATAAATTTCAATAATACCGAAAAAGAAATCATAACAGATATTGTAACAAGACGTGACCTCTCGTCTCTGCCTTCTTCCTTAATGCCCAGCGTTGGGTTCGTCACTTTGTAAGAAGACCCCTGTATGTGTGGCTATAATCTGTCTGTCCCAATGTTTGGGCTAGCCACTTGGTCACCAGACCGCTGTATGCCGGTCGTTACAAAAGAATAAAAATAAAATGGAAAATTCAATAATAATAGAAGTTTCAAATAATAAAATAATTTTGTTTATGTTTATAGAGGTATGTATAATAGATAATCTGTTTTAAAAGGGTTCTGTTAAAATTTTAATAACAGGTATGTATTTATTGACCGTCGAGCACTTCTTGAAGATTTGCACCAAGTCTGGAGTTAAATAGATTAACTCCAGGTAATAATCGATTGTTGACTTTCCTGACTGGTCCAATATCTTGTTCAAAATAGAATGTATTCTTCTCACTTAATGCCTTCAGCCTTATAAATACCCTTCAATTACCCTGTGAAATAAGTACAGATACAAAATAATGGAAATATAAAGATTTATTGACAATTTTAAATAAATAATCGATATTTTATCGATGGAGAGCAATTATCGACTCTGTCTCAGGAATTATCGATTGTGTCATACAGAACAAAATTTTATGTTATATTATATTAAAGACAGGTTCTTTTAGCGATTAGGATTAATAGTCAGAGAAGGGTGACGAGAAAGTATAACATTAACAATTAACACATAAATACAATAATTACTATTTAATAGTATTTAAATAATTCAGGTTATGATATTAGAATAAATGTTTTGTCGAACCAATGAAGACTGATGTGACGTCAGTAACTACGATGTAGAAGGCAGGTTTCGTTTTCAAGATGGCCGCTCCTTGGGTTGGTCTCGGCTATTGTATATGCGTCGATTCAGAAAATTATTATAAAATTACCTTCATCAAGGTCTAAAATGTCCCCGCACTGGTGTAATAAGTCTGTTAATCTATTTGGTGTATTCTGGTGAAGTGTTCTGTGTAAACTTGCGTTAGTTAGTTTATTTTCTATTTGTTCAACTATTACGGTTAAGTTTCCAAGTTACGGTTAGGTTTGTAGAATGAATCAGTTGTAATATAATGTTTTACTGTTTACTGTCACTCGTATAGTGAAGTTAGAGGTTTGTTTTCACTATTGTCGTGAATGTTTTTATAGTATTGGCTTCAAAAAGTGTCTAATTTGTCTAACTCCCGTTCACTGATTTCAATGGCTAAACGTTAGCATCATGTTTGACTCGATTTTAAGAACGTTTTTGTCACACACCTATTCAGCTTGATATTCAACAAAAGACTAATTAACTTGGTCATAAATCTTGCCCAGTTAATCCTTGAAAAAGTATTGTTAACATTTTTCGACCTTCATACACATTAGAAAATATTACATTATATATGGAATTTTTCTATTTTATTCCTTACTTTTATGAATTACTACTCTTATTATTAGTTTAATCATCTCATTCCCTTTAAATTGATGTATTATAGTCCATATCTGTAGACATTTTGTGGAAATTAACAAATTTTGTTCACACTTTGGAAATATAGGCTCAAAATTGGATTTCCGTCTTTATACAAAATTCCTTCCATTTTAAATATTATTAATACCACTATAATAAATTTTAATTAGTCATATTTCTCTTCCTTTCCTTAAATACATATAAATTACACCTTTGAACTGGTTTTTTGTGTTAATTTGTAGATTTGACATTGCTCTTTAAAATTAATTAATTTATATAATTTGACAATTTACAAAATGTTAAGGTATATTTCCTTATTGTCATTTTAATTCATAGGATCATTCCTAGTAGTAGTTAATTGTGTTATCTTATATAAATCTGGGTAGTTTACAGGATTTATAAGTGAATTATACTATTTTATACTGGTTCTCTGATTTCACCAAATGGCCTAGATTTTAGAATTTTATATTTCTTTCTTTCTCAAATAATTTAAACTTAATTCCTCCTCTGACTTTACATAATTACAATTATATGAAAATAACATGATCAATAACTTATTGTTTTGTGTAGTAGTTAATTAACACTACAGTTATTAAAATAATTAATTATGAACATTGTTTAGTAATCTGCACAATTTAACATATTGCAGATACAGCTTAAACATATCTCTTTTAACTATTTTTAATCTAACATAGCATACCTCTTAGAACATTATTACTGGTATGTAGGTTATTATTTATCAAACATAATTCTTTTTAAAACACATAACATAAATCTTATTTTCTAATAAACCTTACAATTACATTTATTTAATACATTGATTTTAGGATTATGAAATAACAGTCTATTTGAACATGTTACACTTATTCATACTATATTAGTGTCAGTCCTTTTTGGTTTAAATCATTATTATTGTGATCCCCACATCAGTAAACATTAATTCCCATACTCTATTTATTATCATCCTTTTTTACAAAGGTCTTTTAAATAAGGATTTACATTAAAATAATAAAATACTGGAAACCTTCCATTTTATTATTTTATTATGCTGTTTATTATTAGACTTTAAAGTTGTGATATAGCATACTACTAAGTTATAGTATCACCAACTTTAAGTTTATTGCATTTTTTAAAAAAACACTTATACAAATTCACTTTCACTGTTGGTTCTGATATTCTGAGTCTTATTATCTCAGATCAGACCTTTAGTCATCATGGACCGTTAAGACTAGTTTATTTTCTTTATTACACAATAGCTTTAGCCGGTGCACTTCTTATAACGCTATACAACACTTTAGTTTTCTCAATAATTACATTTTTATAAGATTTTGGGTATGTTATACTTTCTTTGGCATAGTTTTTGTGGGTTTGGGATTGATAGTAGTTTATATAATAATAGGTTTTACTACGGTGTTTCTTTCATACTATGTCTTCCTCTCCTCCTGTCTTCCTTCTTGTCCTTCTTCCTATCTTCCTTCTGGTATTCATTCTTGTCCCTCTTCTAGTTTTCATTCTTGTCCCTCGTCTAGTCTTCACTCTTCTGTTCTTCTTTCCTCATTCTTGGGTAAACCAAGGTACTTGGTGTTATCACGACTGAGGTTTAGTTTGGAGTATTTAATTTCTTCACTAAACTGACTTTATTCTTCTATACAGGTTTCAGGGTATTGTTTTCTTCCTGTTCACAAACTTTATTCTTCCCTCTTCTTGTTTTTAGAGTATTTTGGTATTCACCACTCTTTGATTGAGTCTCTTTTTTCGGGATATTGTCTTATGTAACTGTTTACTGCTCTGAGCTTCCTGGGTAACTTACTGGTATTATACTATGAGTTGATGAGTTGCTTCAATACTTTCTTTGGTTTCTTTTAACAGTGGTTTTTATATATTATGTAGTGAGGATTTTTATCTTATTGTGTTTCATTCCTCTGATTTATTTAAATGTCATTTAATATTATTACAACATTTGTTGATGTAATTAAACTTTATCATTTCATATGACTTAAAATGTAGTGGATTTTCTGTCACGCTACAGAATGCCCTTCTCCAGAAGTAATTTTTTCAGACTATACTTGCTTTGTCTGAAACAATTGCTTATGATAATTATTCAAAGTTTGTTATTATTTTGGACTTCCTTCCATTTTAAAATTCTCTTATTTATATCTGAGTTTATATCACTCTCACTTGATCTTCCTTGATAGTAATAGTCTTCTGAGTTTCATATTTATTATTTCATTTTTATATTTCTTCTTAGTATTTTCTCCTTGTGATATTTTCTCCCTATCGTTCCCTACTTTGTGAGCTGGTTCAGTTCAGAGAGGCACTGTACGCTACTTTCCTCTGCTGTCCAATACTTCACACATATTTGAGTACAGAGGCAAATCATCTCTGCTCAAAAAACATATTAATCCTGCTGGAATTATCATCAGACAGATTAAAAAAAATTATTCAGAATAGTACACATTTGTTACTATTTAAAAAATATCTTTGGGGTACTTCACTTATTACTTATTATACTTCTCAGAGATTTTAATATTTCTATCTCAGTTGTTCATCTGACTTATTATCTGGATGTTTCTTTCATTTGATATTATGGTAGGAAGCTCTTCTATTATTACATTTTTATACTTTTATTATCATATAAATCTTTTGGTTATAAATTCTTTATTACCTTCTGGTTTTTTCATTATAATCTGCATTATTTGTAGTAGCATATCTTTGTGACATTTTTAGACTGTTTCTTAGTTCTTAAAATTTCCACCTGTTCTATTTTCTAGAATTTTTTATAACTGTCATTATCATAATTGTCATTTAATTTATAAATCATTTTATATTAATTCATTTAATTACATAAATTTTTGACATTATTTTCACATTATTCCGGTCATTGCGATTATACTTGCAAATGCTGGTTTTTTTATTAATTTCATTATGAGGTCATATTTTCTCCTCATACCACTTAAAGTTTCATTCTCTCATAATTCCAAAGTAGTTTTTGTACTTTATTTTATTCAATCACTTAAATCGTATTAAAGAATTTTTTCTTTTTTATTTCCTTCAACTCCATTTTACGGAAAGTTTTTTACTCTTCATATTGAACTTAGACATGATTATACTGTCTAGAATTATTTGTTTTAATTCTAATTCTGTTTCCTCTTATTCATCCCATTATGATCCTTTGTTACCATGGTAATTATCTTCTATGCTTACCATAAATCTGGTAGGAAATCTCATCAGTTTATCACACCATATTGTTTTATTTATAATTGGTTGGCAAGTTGTACTTATACTTGGTTTGGGAAACTTGATTTATTCATAATTCAAAATTCATTCTTCTTATGTTATTCTGTGAAGTTTTCTCAAATAATTTGTATGTAAGGTGGGCTTACATGTGTTTTGGCTGGTTTTATTTCTCTAAACTCTCTTGGTATTATTGTCAAAATGTTTCTCTTCAAATAAATATTTAGTAAACTGTCCTTATTTGTTTTTTGACCTTAGAGGGTTTTATTCCTAAATTCTCTCCTTCTTTATTATTATATTATAGCCATAAAGTTTTTTTTTTTTTTTACATTTTCTTGGTATGTAAGATGAACTTACATTTTTTTAGAATTTAGAGGATTTTATGTTTTTAAACTTCTTCTCTTCTATTCTAGCCATAAAGTTTTTTTACATTTTCTTGGTATGTAAGATGAACTTACATTTTTTTTTTTGAATTTAGAGGATTTTATGTTCTTAAACTTCTTCACTTCTATTCTAGCCATAAAGTTTTTTACATTTTCTTGGTATGTAAGGTGAACTTACATTTTTTTTTTTGAATTTAGAGGATTTTATGTTCTTAAACTTCTTCACTTCTATTCTAGCCATAAAGTTTTTTACATTTTCTTGGTATGTAAGGTGAACTTACATTTTTTTTAGAATTTAGAGGATTTTTTTTTTTAATCATAAAATTTCTTCATGGATGCCTGGTTAAAAACACCCTTGACTTTACTTGAACTTATTTCTTTGATTTCGTAGGTGTTGTTGTTATTGTCTTTTGAGACGATATAGGGACCAGTATACAGGAGCAATAACTTTTTTGTTATCCCTTCTAGGGAACTAGGTAATTCCCTATTCTTCAACAACACCTTCTCTCCAACGGTATAATGAATAACCTTACCCATGCATTTATTGTATTTGTTCCGCCGTTTCTCCTGATCTTCGGCCACCTTATTACAAAATTGAATTTTATTGAATTTATATTTATGTTCTCTTGGGAACTCCAAGATGTCTGCAATTTCTCTAGGGGGTTGTCTCTCGTACATTGCGGAGTATGGGGTTATTCCTATTGCTGGATGGTAGGCCAGGTTGAGGAATTCTTCAGTGGCCTCCAAGTATTCTTGCCACCTTCTCTGCTGATCATGGCAATATGTTCTTAATAGGCGCCCTACCTCTCGTAAGACTCTTTCGGCCGGGTTACTGCTTGGGTGGTATACGGATGTCTTGTATGTGTGAACCCCCATGGACAGCAGTGTATCCCGCCATCTCCTCCCCTTGAATTGCGTTCCGTGGTCGGTTATGATCGATACCGGTTTTCCGACGTTTGGGAAGTACTGGTCGATCAGGATATTAAGAACTTTCTTCGTAGTCGCCCGATTTGCTGGGTATAGCTTTATGAACTTAGTGTAATGGTCCATAATGATGACGATATATCTGTATCGGTGGCGGCCTCCACTGCGGGGAAATGGCCCGCAGATATCCAGGAATACTTTCTCAAGTTTAAACTGTGATGTTATTGGAATCATCTGCCCTTCTCTTTTCTCGTTATTAGTTTTTACGAGTTGGCAGATGCGACAGTTTCTAATATACCTCCGTACCTTCCGATTGATGTCCTTTATATAACAGTTTTCTTCCAGGGCCTTTACCACCTTTAAAGCGCCCATATGCCCATATCGAACATGATAACTGATCACTACCTCTTTCTCGATATGGGTTGGAATTATTACCTTCCATTCCTCCTTAAATAATGATGGTTTGGAAAACAGGATTCCCTTATGTATAGTATAATATCGGGATATGGTCTCATCTCCTGCTTCCAATCTTGAGATAATATTAATTAATTTCGGGTCAGCTTGTTGGTGTGTGCTTAGTTGTTCTAGAACTGATTGTAGACCGGCACTGCTGCTGAGAATATGGTACACCTTCAGAATACTCTCCTTCTCCCCTTCGAACGTCTGCTTGTCAATGTCAACTCTAGACAATACGTCCGCGACGACATTCTTCCTTCCAGGGATATACTCCCACTTCAGGTCGTACTCTTGCAGCAATAGTATCCACCGCGTTAATCTTCCATGGCTCAGCTTACATCTCTTAAGGAACGAGATAGATTTATGGTCTGTCCGGACGGTAACGGGATAACCAAGAATATATGTACGGAACTTTCCGCACGCGAACACGACACTCAATAACTCCTTCTCTGTCACATGATAGTTTTTCTCACTCTGGTTCAGAGCTCTGCTGGCAAAACAGATTACAAGATGCTCGCCCTCCTCATCCTCTTGATATAAAGTAGTGCCAAGGCTGATGTCACTGGCATCGCAATTAAGAAAGAAAGGCTTGTTAAAATCTGGATGATGGAGTATAATATGTTTAAGAAATTTTTGTTTTATGAGAGTCAATATGTTTTGTTGTTCATTACCCCAGATCCATTTATTTTTAGATGACAGTTGCGGCTGGAATCTGGCAGTCAGTTCGGAGTACTTTTCCTGGAACTTGCGGTAGTAGTTACAGAGTCCCAGGAACGACTGTAACTGCCTTCGATTCTTTGGTGTAGGAAAGTTCTGAATTGCTTCGACCTTTTCAGCCGACGGTGAGATTCCCTTATCATTTAATATGAAGCCCAAGAATTGTATCTCTTTAGCAATAAAATGAGACTTTGCTAACTTCAGAGTAATATTGTTTGCTGCTAGCTTCTGTAAGACGTGTTCCACACGGTAGCAGTGTTCCTCCCAAGTTTCTGAGGACACTAGCAAGTCATCGACGTATACGGTGGTGAATTTTAGTGCTTCTTGGCCAAGTATCTGATCCATGCAGTGCACAAAGACTGCGACTGAGTTTACCAGTCCGAAGGGCAACCTCTTAAACTGGTAGTTCCGCCCTTCGAATATAAAGGCCAGATACTGGCGACTCTGTGGATGTAATTCCACCTGCCAGTATCCGCACACCGTATCCCAGGTAGTGAAGTATTTGGTACCGTGGAATCGTTTTAAGATCTCCTCAATCTCACCGGGCGAAGTCCTGTCATTTATGATCATCTTATTTATTTCGCGCGCATCTAAACATAAACGGACTTGTCCGTTTTTCTTAGGAATAGCCACGATAGGACTTGTGTAAGGGGAATGGCTACTCTCTATAATGTCACGGTTAATCATTTGCTCTATTTCAGCTCTTACTGCCTGCTTTCGTGATTGCGCTATGGGGTAAGACTTCCGGTTAAAGTCTACAGTGTCTCAGAATTGTAGAGTACACTGGAAATTCTTCACTTTACCGGGCTCATCAGAAAAGACTGATTTGTATTTATTGTATATATCGATTAATTTGTTCGCTTGGTTTGTTGTTAACCCTTCTCCAGTTGTACCGCTCCGGAAATCCCTGATCTCCTGGATTTTTTGCGACCATAAATCTTCATTGGAAGTGTCGTCTATTCTCTGTTCAATTATGGATGTTGGTTGGATGTAATTGATTTTTCGTATTTGCTGATGGATACTATCGGGAACGACTTGGTCACTACCCACCAAGTTCGCCGTCCAAGTATGTCCGCTAGAAAACAGTGATAATGTTTCAGTTCTTAGGTCAATGATGGCGGAATTTCTCCTAAGCACATCACACCCGACCAGTATATTAAATGGCAGACCGCTCGCCACCAAGAATTCCATGTCAATCGCTATACCACAGCTCATCACACTGGCGGAGACTTGTCTACGTATAGTTTTGTTTTGTCGGCCGGTTGCTCCCAACAAAACAATATTATTCAATGGCAATGTTGGTAAAGTTCTCCCGCACTCTTGCTGTATCCTCTCCAGTTCCGTCGTATTTATTATTGATACGTTTGACCCAGTATCGATCATTAACTTGGCTGGGATGCCTTCTACCTTGGCGTCAACATGTATAATTTCATTATTGAAGTTATTGGTGGGACTCCTGTTATCCTCTTCCAATAACTCCTGTCTGATGTCTTTCAGGTAGTTGCATCCGATGATTGTAATACGATTGTGATTATTGCACTCATTCTCATTATCATACCCAGTAGTCAGAAGCAGTAATGGGTTCTGGTTATTTCTTACTGCCTGTGCCCGTTTAAAGGCTCGGCATCATTGTTTCTTTGAGCCATATTATTGGATGCCTCATTCGGGATGCTCAGGGTGGTTACTTGCCGATCTGTTCTATGGTCTTCCGGTCGTGCATGGTGCGACCTCTGTTCAGTGTTGTCCAAACTATTACTCCTACGCGTCGGATAGTACCTCGGTTGGTCCCGTTCTAGGCTCCTCCGCCTTTCTTCGTATCTTCGGTAACTGTTCCCTCTATGGTGGTTGAAACCTCGCTGTCTTCCATCTGTGGCCCGTATGAAGTTCACTCTTGGGCGAGGAAACCTATTATTACTAAAATTACTATTATTGGGACCCACACGATTAGCATTATTATGGTAAGGACTATTACCATAATTGGGGCTTCTCTGACTATTTACGTTACCAGGGTTGGGATTGCGGTTACCCTGATAACCGTTAGAGGGTCGATTCGGGTTTTGCTGGTTTTGACCCGTATTATTACTGTCATTGTAATTGGTACTATTTATATTATTTCCATTATTATAATTGCTATTTCGCGGGTATGTCCGACCTCCTTGGTACCCAGTATTTACGTGGTTCGTACCCTGGTTATTATTCTGGTACGTTCTTGGTTCGGGCCCATCACTTCTTCTGCGACTCTGCCTGTAGTAATCTTCGTTTTCATAATTCTCCAGGAGTTCGGTCATCGCCTGGATGGTTTTTATCTGGCTGCCCCTCCTAGCGCGAATCACTTCCTCATCATAATGATAAGACAGCTTGTTTATTAAGCATTCCTCCGGTATGGCTGGTTCTAAGTGCTTGGCCATACACACTTTGCCGAGGAAATACGCTGTCATTGAGCTGCCGACTTGTGGTTGGTAGCGGCCGTGGCAGATATTATCTCTGATGAGATTCTGCGTGGTCTCTGACCAGTACTTGGCTTTGAACATGCTCTTGAACTGTTCATAGTTATTGATGTCGCTCCGGTTTGCCATCCACCAATGGTCATTCACTTCCCGAAACGACTCATCAAGGATCTCTCTATTCTGGACCCATCGGTTCCCTCGGTGTTTCTCGATGTACTCCTCTATTCGTGCCAAGAACTCCATTGGCTTCCGTTTGTATTGTCGGAAATTCAGCCATTCTCGGTTCTCTGACATGGGGAAACTGTGATATCCCGATGGTCTGTTTCTGATTGACTCTATCTCCTCCTGGCTCTGACGCATCTGTCCGGTTATGTTTACCATGGCGGCTTCCACACCGTCGCATCTTTCTGTTACTTGGGTTCTTACTTTATTTACTTCCTCCAGAGCAAATTTCTTGGTCTCCTCTATTTTTGTTTTCTGCTGTTCTTGCACCTGAGTAATTTCCTTTGTTATTACTTCGCGGACTTCCAGCACTTCGTTTTCTGTTAGCCGACATCTTTCGTCTACTTCTCGGATCTGCTGGTTAACAATCACAACTTCCTGTTCTAATTTCTTTACTATTGATTTCTTGGTCTCTGTTATCTTTTTATTTATCTCCTCTTTGGCTAACTCTATCCTCTCGTCTAATTTATTCATGTTCTCTTGGTTAACTTCCCTTAATTCTTCTCTTAACCTTTGATTATTCTCGTCCATTTTCTCCTCCATTTTCTGATTATTTTCCTCCAACTTCTCCCTCAGTTGCTGATTGTCGCTTTCTATTTTCTTACTTGTTTCTTCCATTTTCTCTTCTAAATTCTTATTATTTTCTTCCATTTTCCTTTCCATCTTTCTACTAGTTTCTTCGATCCTCTTATTAGTATTTTCTATCTTACGGCCCAATTCTTCCTTTGTGGATCGGTTATCTTCCTTCAGATCCTCTAGTTTTTCATTTAATGAATGGCTATCGTCATCCATTTTCTTGCTTAAATTCTCCTCCATCTTCTTGTTATCTTCCGTAGTGGAATCCATTTTCTTAGTTACTCCTTCTATTTTGGATTCTAGGTTCTTATTCATTTCTTCACTCAATTTCTTACTATTTTCTTCCATACCCTTTTTCAAATCTTTGGAAATTTCAAATTTGGAAATTTTTTGGAGTTTGGCAGCCATCGTACTAGAAAGAGCCCTAGGACCTGAAGTGGAACCCTACACCATGATATTTGTAGATGATATCTTAGTTGTATCTAAAACATTAGACGAACATATAAAACATCTAAGCACGATATTCCACAAGTTTAGGCAAGCGAACATATCCCTTAACCTAGGCAAATGTGAATTTATCAAATCCTATATCCAATTCCTAGGTCACATTATTTCATCCTCTGGTATTCAACCCGATCCTATCAAAATTTCCAGCATAACTAATTTCCCTATACCCGGAAAACTCAAAGAGTTAAGAGCATTCTTAGGACTAACAGGATACTACAGAAGATTCTCACCGTTATATGCAAGGTATACGCAACCGCTTCTAGAGCTGACGAAGCAAGAAAAAAAATGGAAATGGGAGAAGAAACACCAAGATGCCTTTAACCAAGTGAAAGAGTTGTTCATCGAAAATATTATGTTACATCATCCTCAACGAGAAGGAAAATTCGTAATATACTCCGATGCTAGTGACTACGCAGTAGGAAGTGTACTGTATCAACAAGATACTACGGGAGAGCACTGAGTTATTGCCTACGCCAGTAGAGTCTTCAAAGGTGCTGAAAAACACTACTCCACATCAGAAAAAGAAATACTTGCTATAGTGTACGCTCTTAAGCAATTCAGATATTATGTTTATGGTACTCATTTTGAGATACATACTGACCACCAAGCATTATCATTTCTTTTGAAATGCAAAGTAACAAATGCCCGATTATTAAGATGGATTTTAGCCATTAGCGAATACTCATACGCCATTAAATACTGTAAAGGTAAAGACAAAATTATAGCTGATACACTAAGCCGATACATCAAAGAAGAATGTGAAGAAGTTTATGAGAGCGAAAAGAAAGAAGTACGATTGTTATCAATTAAATTCAAAGAGAATGATGAAGTAAAACAAATGCTGAAAAATTTAGCACAACAACAAGATTTGGACGTGACAATAAGGGAGATGAAAGACCAAGAACAGCTACCGAATCATTATAAAGTACTTAATGGAATTCTTTTCAGGTTAGTAAGATAAGACTGGAAGATAGTACTAACGAATGACATGTTACAAAAATTAATTCAACCAGCACATGAGAGTTTAGCACATGCTGCCGCTCTGAAATGTTATCTGAGTCTACGAGAGGATTTTACGATTAATAATATGTATTGAAAAATAAAGAAGGAGGTAAAGAAGTGTTATGAGTGTCAAACGGCGAAAGGACCGAATTTACACACATACATAGAAATGTAGAGCATCCAGAAGGAAAACAAGGGAGAGCTAATTGCAGTGGATTTTCTGGGACCACTACCACGATCAAGTCGAGGTGTGAAGCACATATTGGTATGTATCGATGTGTTTTCCAAGGCAGTCCGACTGTACCCAATTATGCGACCCACAACCAAAGTTGTTCTAAAGATACTACTGCAGAAATATATTCCGTCATATGGAAAAATGAATGAAGAAGGTACTCAGTGATCAAGGTGTACAATTCCAGAGTGAAAAATGGGAGAGGACGTTAAGGGAAAATGGAATACAATCTGTACTCACATCCATAAGACATCCTCAAGGAAACCTTGCTGAGAGAGTTAACAAAGAATTAGGTAAATATTTACGAATATACTGCCATGATCAACACAATAAATGGGCAGAATATTTACCATTTCTTGAAAAAGCCATCAACGAAAATTATAGTGAAGCAACAGGATATACTCCAATGGAATTGGAAGAAGATAAGAAGCCAAACAGAT
Source organism: Magicicada septendecula (assembly GCA_034769895.1). Classification (NCBI taxonomy): domain Eukaryota; kingdom Metazoa; phylum Arthropoda; class Insecta; order Hemiptera; family Cicadidae; genus Magicicada; species Magicicada septendecula. The sequence goes on along the minus strand of CM068376.1, from coordinate 353,059,247 downwards.
TCTGGACCAAGTATATAAACAAACCTAATAACCAGAATGTACCTGTACCAATACGTGTGAAAATTGAATACGCAAAGCAACAGATAATAGAAAGAGGTAACAAGAGAGTAGAGAGATTTAATCTAACTCACAAGCTACAACAATTCAACGTGGGAGAAAGTGTACTACTCAAAGCTAATCCAGTGGGAAAACGAAGTGATAATACGGCGAAGAAATTCTTCAGACTTTATAATGGACCGTATACGTTAAGACCGCGAGTAGGACAACACACTTTCATCGTATATGATGAGATACAGAAGAAAGAAATTGGTAAATTCCACGCAACGTCATTTAGGAAGTTCTACACATAAAAACAACGAGGTCAATGAAACCAGTCAGATCAGCTGTTGTTACAGCCACCCTACTACAAGGTCACGAGCAGTGAGCGTGTGAAGAGGGGAGGTAAGACATTTGTATACACTCCAATTAAGGGTGAAATGACGAATATTATTCTTTATTATTTGTTACATTTTTTTTTTTTACAATTGTAATAATAATAATATAAAAAAATTGTAATAAATAAATTTATTAATTTTTTTTATTACCAAGCAGAGGGATAATGCGACAGTACAAATAAGTGATGTACTGAGGATTGAATATAAAAATTTAAATATCCCTAATAAACTGTAAATATTATTTTGCCAAACATTATGCCACTGACTTGTTATAATATTATTATATACATACCACCAAAGTCAGTAAAATTCCATTTTTTAAAATAATGAATAAGGCCTTTTCGAAATATTAAAATTTCATCATCAGTTCATACACTGTAATGTTCCTGTTGTGATGGTTTCCTTTAAATGTATAACAAATTAAAATGATCAATTATTTCAATACATATCTGGCTTGGTTTCACCCAATAATGATGGCAGTGGAAAGTTCAAAATGAAGAACAGTAAGAGGTAATACACACAGTTAACAACAGTTATACATTTAAAGGAAAACATCACAACAGGAACATTACAGTGTATGAACTGATGATGAAATTTTAATATTTCGAAAAGGCCTTATTCATTATTTTAAAAAATGGAATTTTACTGACTTTGGTGGTATGTATATAATAATATTATAACAAGTCAGTGGCATAATGTTTGGCAAAATAATAATGGAACCTGACCAGGTAAAATTATGTTATAAATACTTAAAACTACACATGAAATTACAAAGAATAATAAACAATATTAAATTTAATAAAAAATGTATTAACCTAGAAATTATTCCTAACTATGCAGTAAGAAGGAACAAAAACACAAATCCCACAGCAATGAAGACCATTATATATGCACAAAAATACAGGATACGACAAGAAATCAGAAAAGCTTATAAAAATAAAAATAAAATAAATTTAGAAATATATAGTACACATTTAGAGATACTACAAATTTTAGGTTATGTTATACATGAGGGACTAAAAGAAATAATTTTCCATAAGATTTACAACATACATCACAAAATTAAAGAAAAACAATAAGAAATTACATAATCTTATATATGCAAAGAAAGAAGATAAAAGAACAGTAAATATATATAATAAAATAAGGAACAATATTATATATGACAACAACAAAATAAAAAACCTTACTGACATAAATTTCAATAATACCGAAAAAGAAATCATAACAGATATTGTAACAAGACGTGACCTCTCGTCTCTGCCTTCTTCCTTAATGCCCAGCGTTGGGTTCGTCACTTTGTAAGAAGACCCCTGTATGTGTGGCTATAATCTGTCTGTCCCAATGTTTGGGCTAGCCACTTGGTCACCAGACCGCTGTATGCCGGTCGTTACAAAAGAATAAAAATAAAATGGAAAATTCAATAATAATAGAAGTTTCAAATAATAAAATAATTTTGTTTATGTTTATAGAGGTATGTATAATAGATAAATCTGTTTTAAAAGGGTTCTGTTAAAATTTTAATAACAGGTATGTATTTATTGACCGTCGAGCACTTCTTGAAGATTTGCACCAAGTCTGGAGTTAAATAGATTAACTCCAGGTAATAATCGATTGTTGACTTTCCTGACTGGTCCAATATCTTGTTCAAAATAGAATGTATTCTTCTCACTTAATGCCTTCAGCCTTATAAATACCCTTCAATTACCCTGTGAAATAAGTACAGATACAAAATAATGGAAATATAAAGATTTATTGACAATTTTAAATAAATAATCGATATTTTATCGATGGAGAGCAATTATCGACTCTGTCTCAGGAATTATCGATTGTGTCATACAGAACAAAATTTTATGTTATATTATATTAAAGACAGGTTCTTTTAGCGATTAGGATTAATAGTCAGAGAAGGGTGACGAGAAAGTATAACATTAACAATCAACACATAAATACAATAATTACTATTTAATAGTATTTAAATAATTCAGGTTATGATATTAGAATAAATGTTTTGTCGAACCAATGAAGACTGATGTGACGTCAGTAACTACGATGTAGAAGGCAGGTTTCGTTTTCAAGATGGCCGCTCCTTGGGTTGGTCTCGGCTATTGTATATGCGTCGATTCAGAAAATTATTATAAAATTACCTTCATCAAGGTCTAAAATGTCCCCGCACTGGTGTAATAAGTCTGTTAATCTATTTGGTGTATTCTGGTGAAGTGTTCTGTGTAAACTTGTGTTAGTTAGTTTATTTTCTATTTGTTCAACTATTACGGTTAAGTTTCCAAGTTACGGTTAGGTTTGTAGAATGAATCAGTTGTAATATAATGTTTTACTGTTTACTGTCACTCGTATAGTGAAGTTAGAGGTTTGTTTTCACTATTGTCGTGAATGTTTTTATAGTATTGGCTTCAAAAAGTGTCTAATTTGTCTAACTCCTGTTCACTGATTTCAATGGCTAAACGTTAGCATCATGTTCGACTCGATTTTAAGAACGTTTTTGTCACACACCTATTCAGCTTGATATTCAACAAAAGACTAATTAACTTGGTCATAAATCTTGCCCAGTTAATCCTTGAAAAAGTATTGTTAACATTTTTCGACCTTCATACACATTAGAAAATATTACATTATATATGGAATTTTTCTATTTTATTCCTTACTTTTATGAATTACTACTCTTATTATTAGTTTAATCATCTCATTCCCTTTAAATTGATGTATTATAGTCCATATCTGTAGACATTTTGTGGAAATTAACAAATTTTGTTCACACTTTGGAAATATAGGCTCAAAATTGGATTTCCGTCTTTATACAAAATTCCTTCCATTTTAAATATTATTAATACCACTATAATAAATTTTAATTAGTCATATTTCTCTTCCTTTCCTTAAATACATATAAATTACACCTTTGAACTGGTTTTTTGTGTTAATTTGTAGATTTGACATTGCTCTTTAAAATTAATTAATTTATATAATTTGACAATTTACAAAATGTTAAGGTATATTTCCTTATTGTCATTTTAATTCATAGGATCATTCCTAGTAGTAGTTAATTGTGTTATCTTATATAAATCTGGGTAGTTTACAGGATTTATAAGTGAATTATACTATTTTATACTGGTTCTCTGATTTCACCAAATGGCCTAGATTTTAGAATTTTATATTTCTTTCTTTCTCAAATAATTTAAACTTAATTCCTCCTCTGACTTTACATAATTACAATTATATGAAAATAACATGATCAATAACTTATTGTTTTGTGTAGTAGTTAATTAACACTACAGTTATTAAAATAATTAATTATGAACATTGTTTAGTAATCTGCACAATTTAACATATTGCAGATACAGCTTAAACATATCTCTTTTAACTATTTTTAATCTAACATAGCATACCTCTTAGAACATTATTACTGGTATGTAGGTTATTATTTATCAAACATAATTCTTTTTAAAACACATAACATAAATCTTATTTTCTAATAAACCTTACAATTACATTTATTTAATACATTGATTTTAGGATTATGAAATAACAGTCTATTTGAACATGTTACACTTATTCATACTATATTAGTGTCAGTCCTTTTTGGTTTAAATCATTATTATTGTGATCCCCACATCAGTAAACATTAATTCCCATACTCTATTTATTATCATCCTTTTTTACAAAGGTCTTTTAAATAAGGATTTACATTAAAATAATAAAATACTGGAAACCTTCCATTTTATTATTTTATTATGCTGTTTATTATTAGACTTTAAAGTTGTGATATAGCATACTACTAAGTTATAGTATCACCAACTTTAAGTTTATTGCATTTTTTAAAAAACACTTATACAAATTCACTTTCACTGTTGGTTCTGATATTCTGAGTCTTATTATCTCAGATCAGACCTTTAGTCATCATGGACCGTTAAGACTAGTTTATTTTCTTTATTACACAATAGCTTTAGCCGGTGCACTTCTTATAACGCTATACAACACTTTAGTTTTCTCAATAATTACATTTTTATAAGATTTTGGGTATGTTATACTTTCTTTGGCATAGTTTTTGTGGGTTTGGGATTGATAGTAGTTTATATAATAATAGGTTTTACTATGGTGTTTCTTTCATACTATGTCTTCCTCTCCTCCTGTCTTCCTTCTTGTCCTTCTTCCTATCTTCCTTCTGGTATTCATTCTTGTCCCTCCTCTAGTTTTCATTCTTGTCCCTCGTCTAGTCTTCACTCTTCTGTTCTTCTTTCCTCATTCTTGGGTAAACCAAGGTACTTGGTGTTATCACGACTGAGGTTTAGTTTGGAGTATTTAATTTCTTCACTGAACTGACTTTATTCTTCTATACAGGTTTCAGGGTATTGTTTTCTTCCTGTTCACAAACTTTATTCTTCCCTCTTCTTGTTTTTAGAGTATTTTGGTATTCACCACTCTTTGATTGAGTCTCTTTTTTCGGGATATTGTCTTATGTAACTGTTCACTGCTCTGAGCTTCCTGGGTAACTTACTGGTATTATACTATGAGTTGATGAGTTGCTTCAATACTTTCTTTGGTTTCTTTTAACAGTGGTTTTTATATATTATGTAGTGAGGATTTTTATCTTATTGTGTTTCATTCCTCTGATTTATTTAAATGTCATTTAATATTATTACAACATTTGTTGATGTAATTAAACTTTATCATTTCATATGACTTAAAATGTAGTGGATTTTCTGTCACGCTACAATATTTTTAAATATAATTTTTCCAATAACAATAAATTTGGAATTATAAAGAACATTATAACGGATACTGAAAACAATATTTATAAAATAGATAATGAGGATGACAAAACTAACATAAGGAACAAAATTAAAGATAATATTCAAAGAAAATTAGAAAATAAGGATATAAAATGCAAAGGTAATAAAAATAAAACATTTAATATCAAAAACATATTGGAATTAAAAAACAAATTAAATAATAATAATGCAACAATTTTGGAATCAGATAAAACATATACACCAGTTATAATGTTCACAGATGATTACAACAGGAAAGTACAAGAATATATAACTCAGAATGGATATATAGAAATAAAAGACCCAACAAATAAATATAAAAAAATCATGGAAAATATGATAAAAGAAAATTTAGTTAAAATTAAATAAGGGAAAAAAATACACAAAACTTATATCGCACAATACAAGTGCTCCACAACTTAACGGTTTACCTAAAATACATAAAGTAGATACACCAATAAGACCATTAATAAATTTCAAGACTGCACTGGCATATATAATAGCAAAAACAATAGATAAAATACTCAGAGAGAAAATAATATTGGAAAATAGGTACAATGTAAAGAACGGATATACAGTTATAGAAAACCTAAAGAAAATACACACTACAGAAGAAACAAAATTAATATCATTTGATATATCAAATATGTATAATAACATACCAATAAATGAAACACTGGAAATCATAAAGAAAAAATTAAAAAACAATAATGAAAACAACAGTTACATAAATAACTTGATCATTATAATAAGAAACATATGTAACCAGAATTATTTTACTTTCAATGGCAAATATTATGCACAAACCAAGGGATTGGCAATGGGTTCACCCATTTCATCAATTATGTCAGAAATTTATTTTGAAAACAAAATTATTTTAGGTATCATAAATGTGCATAAAGTGTTATTATGGAACAGATATGTAGATGATATATTGGTCATATATAGTCCTAGCATAAAAAATGAACATTTAATAATATTAAATAAATTAAATACATACAATGATAATGTGAAGTTTACATTTGAAGAAGAAGTAAATAGAAGAATCAATTTTTTGGACGTTGATATTCAAATTGGAAAAGATAATGAAATAACTACTAATGTATACAGAAAGGAAACAAATAATAATACAACAATACACAAAGATTCATCACATCCTTGGATACACAAGGTTAATACATATAACAATATGATTAATAGAGCATACAAATACATAAATAACGAAGAGATATTACATCAGGAACTGAACATCATAAAAGAAATAGCAATAGAAAATGGATATGACAGCAAATTTATAAACAAATTAAATAAAAAATATAAAGAAAAAACAATATTAAACAATAGAACAACATTAGGCAGTATAAATACATGCAAAAAAGAAGAAAATGTAACATACCTAACTTACAAATACACATATCAAGATCTCCAATACATTATAAAGAATACAAAATTGGATAAACATAAATATAAATATGCATACAAACCAAATAAAAGTATATATAATATAATAATAAATAGAAAAGACTGTGATATATACAAATTAAGTGGAATATACAGGATAAAATGTAATAACTGTGACTACATATACATCGGAAGAACACATAGACATTTCAAACAGAGATTTATGGAACACTTCAGAGCTTTTAATAATAAAAAAACGGGAATCTCCAACATAGCAGATCACCTTATTAGTATGAATCATAGTATAACAAATATATCCAACAATATGGAAATAGTGGAAATAAACAATAATAAAAATGACATTATACAGTTAGAAAAATTATATATATACCTTCATAAAAAAATATGACAAATTGCTGAATCAACAGACAATATTTGAAAATGATCAATTATTTCAATACATATCTGGCTTGGTTTCACCCAATAATGATGGCAGTGGAAAGTTCAAAATGAAGAACAGTAAGAGGTAATACACACAGTTAACAACAGTTATACATTTAAAGGAAAACATCACAACAGGAACGTTACAGTGTATGAACTGATAATGAAATTTTAATATTTCGAAAAGGCCTTATTCATTATTTTAAAAAATGGAATTTTACTGACTTTGGTGGTATGTATATAATAAAACTGTAAATAATTAATAATGTATTAGAAATAAGCATGTCAGGGATTGCAAGCTTGGCTCAGACAAAAATATGAACAGGTGTTTCGACCTGAATCGAAGTGCACACACACACAAATGGAACTGAAAGTGTGTACACCAGTATTTTGCTAGTGTGTGTGAACGCAGGTCTATGCAGGCGAGTTTACCACCCCAAGATGAATAATTGCATAATTACGGTTTTTCCGTAATTATTCATAAACTATAATTAAGGAGTAAAATCCAAAAACACAATAAAATGTAATAAAATTTAATAAATAATGTGTACAAAAACCACGTGAAAAAGACACACCGTACGAGTGTAGTAGTGAAATAACTGTGTACAAATCGAAAGGGTCAAGTTGCAATGTCCAAAAATACAGTGAACATGTGTAGTGAAAATAGTTGTAAGATGAGTATAAGAGTATACTTACACGACTCTGCAATTCGCAGAAATATAAGTAATAGCGAAATTGACAAGGAGTGGGGGAACTGAACCCAGAGACAGTTTCTGACATGTCGATTTCGTACAACTGCAGGTGTTGACCAAGACATGGGTATAAATAGGACACACACGCTATAGTTGTTCTCTTTCTTAAATCACCCACAGTGCAGCGGGAGCTTCTGCCCGTCCGCACAGAATATTTAAATTTTTGTAAATAGTTTCATCCTTCCAGTTACATACAGTTATGTAACTGGATTGTAAAACAAACAATTTTTAAGTAGTAACAAAATTACATAAGAAGATCCACATAAGAAGATCAACTGACGTCCGAAACAGCATCAAAAGTTCCAGAGAGCGAAACGACGCTGGAGAGAGAGAGAGAGAGAGAGAGAGAGGCGACTCTGGACAAGAGAGGAGCGATGCAGGACAAGAGGAGAAGAGCGAGACGACGCTGGACAAGAGAGAGACGACGCTGGACTCTAGAGGAGCGACGCTGGACAAGAGGAGACGACGCTGGAGTTTGAGACGAGGACGATTACAGATGGATCCAATTATTGAGTATGATTGACGACAATAAGGTGATAAACAACTTATTTATCTCTTAATCGAACAATTAATTCAAAGACAATTAAAGACATTCTTGTTCTATTTAAAAGTAAGAGCCAATGTTTATTGTAAATATAGAATTAAAATCATAGATGTTACTGAAGTAAGATTAACGTAAACAAGAGCTCAAATTAGTATTGAAATGAAAAGAATGCAAAGCATTTAAGTAAAAATTAGCGTTTTATATAAATCAGTACTGAGAAAAGAAAGATAAATTCAGTAACTATTAATATTTTTGAGTTACATTACAATATATAAAAAGATATTTAAACATTGATATTTCGAAGCACACTAATTGACTGAGTAGTCTGGAAATGAGATTTTTTTTAATACAAATAATTAGTGGAATAGAATATTTAGTCAGTAAGGATGTATATAGTATAAGCCTTATGGCATAGTAACAAATGTTTTAAGTCGAAGTAAGTGCCATGTGCACAATTTTATTAATATCAAATAAATTTGAAATACCGTTACACGTTACATCGAGTTCTTATTACAGATACACCTGAAACCCAACTTAAATTGTATTTATGCAAGTTGTATTGTTGTAAAATTGGCGTCCAAGATCGTGGGGCTCCGCAAACACAAATAAATTTATATTTGCAATGTTTAAATTGTTGTACTATATAATTTTATATATTTGTGTTAATTGTATGCAGTTTGTTAGGGATAAGGATTATAAACATGTGTACTTTGTATAAATTTTGAAATGTATCTAGAGAAAGGTCATTCACATGACAGTGAGACATCAGCTGACTGTTGGGGTTCTATATGTAGTATGTCACTGATAAGTAATTTGCAGAATTTTATCAAGGTAATTAAATGTTTGAATATAATTAAAGGTGTGAATAATAAGTTTTCAATGTGTTTAAGAGATTTTAAATTAAATGGTGAAATTGATTGGAGATAGTTTTGAATTTTCAATGGTTAATGTAATGTAAAATGTGGTAGATGTTAGAATTTGGGTGATTATTATTTCAATAGGACATTTAAGTCAGTCCAAGGTAACGTTAAAGGGGTGTTAAACAGAATAAGATTCTCGAGAATAAAAGTGGGATAGAAAACAGAGTATTGACAGCGACACAGTAGCAACGGGGAATATATGTAGAGTAATGAGAGTGATATATTTAGGTAGTAAAGAGATGGGGATATTTTGTAGATGAAAGTGATGGGATTGAAGAGTAATTTGATGATGGGGGAATTTTGTAAAGGGGGTGGTGTGATAAGGAGTCCTCAATGAAAAGCGTTGTGGCGGGAGGTGAACCGTATGTGCACCGGAGGGGTTACCTAGGGGGAGACCACGAACCAATGAGGGAATGAGCATAGGGAGGGAACACACATCCTAAGTACAAAGAGGGTAGAGAGTATTTTGTTATAAGGGTAGAATGATGTGAAGGGGGTTGGAGAATTAGTGGAGACAGATATTTTGAGGGAGTGGTGTCCGACAAAGTAGATCTGTTAGTGAGTATTAGAGTCAGAAGGGAGATAAGGTTACATTTAAACACCCATTTGTAAATCAAATTATTATGAATAACTAAGAGTCACCCAGAATAATTAATGATGAGAATGTTAAATACAAAATCTTAATTAAATGAAAATAATAATTGACACAAGTGAAGAGTTTAAGAGAATTTGAAAATAAAATTAAAGCTGTAAAATGTGTAATTTTGGTCAATTTATTGTGAATTATTTATTGTAAAGTAATGACAACAATGTTATTTATGAGTATTCTCTGTGTTATTATGTTGTATTATGTTTGAATGTAAAAACTATAAACATGTGATGTATTTTACCTTGTATAAATTTTGAGCTATATCGAGAGCAAGGTCATTCACCTGACCCAGAGAGATCAGCTGATGACTGATGTTAGAGACAGGACAGGTTTCTAGTAGTTGATTCATGAAATTTTGTTACTTAATTAAATTAAATAATTTTATTTTGTCTTGATATTGATAAAAGAAATATTTTGAGAAAAAAAAAATTTATTTTTCAATGTGCCTGCCGTATAGACGGTGTTTTGATATGTTTAGGGTATATTGTTGATTGTATGTTAATGTGTAAACTGATTTATATTATTCATATTGTATGTGTTGTAAACAAATGTAATGATAAGTGAATTTATGATTTAATAAGATGTTCCATTTATGTGTTTTTTTATGATTGTTAGTAGTTTGTGAAGAATAATGGTAGATTCATGGAAAAGATTTTTGGATTTTAATGAAATTAATGGTAATGTAAAAGTTTGATTTTGAACTTAGATTAATTTTTGAACAAAATTTAAATTATTTGAATTTAATTAGCTGCTGTGTTTTGATTTGAAAACGTAACGTTAATTTGCGAAAAGAAATTGAAATTGGAAGGATAAAATATTTTATGAGTTAAAAGTATGGAGTTTGTTTAGAATGTAATAATGAGTATGTGTACGCACCCAGTACTTGCTAAAGGCAACCCAGGATGCATGTAAAGGGGGATTTTGATTTTGGGCGGATTGATGAAAGGTTAGGTGTACTACGGTGAGTATCTGTCTGATTTTATGGTGTTGGGATCTCAAACAGAGAAGTCCAGTAATCTCGTTCAGGTGCAGCCATAGTCGCCGAGCTATGGGGGGTACTTTACCCATGATGTGTTTAGAAGTAAATGGAGGGTTGTTGGCACCATATCCTCACCGATCCTCTTAGGGTTAGCAATGAGAGTTCTTCTGTTTCAGCAGAAGACCTCTCATTGGGGGGGGGGTATTGTAATGGGGCAGAACAGGTTTTATTTTTTATCAATTTTATTTAATTTTCAATTGTAATTCCCACGTAAAATACGGCAGCCGTCAAACAATGAACAGTGATATAGCTTTGCAAGCGGGTGTGGTAAGAACGCAATACGATTCTGGGAAATCAAGTGTTGTGTTACATACTCATACGCGCAACATGACCATGCGCGCAGAAACGACGCCAACAGGATGGCTAAATTATAAGATTTTGTTCACCACGTGTTGGATGATGACGGAAGTCCAGTGAAGACTCCGCCCACCTGAGTCTCGTGACCCATGGCAATGGAATATCATCAACACCTTGGGAACATTAACAACCCGTGTTCCCTGTACACTGACGAACAATTTGACACAAGCAGGCTGTGCATTTCCGTCTGCTACATAGTGTTGGAGTAGAAAGGTGTGTGCGTAGTTACCGCCAGTCGACTTCACCTCTAGACCGCATGCGGTCATAAAAATCTTTACTCAAGTTTAATTACGGTTGGCCGACCCACAATTTTTGTGTGTAAACTACAAGTAAAATGTAATATAGTGCTTTTAAAAAGAAATCAGTGCAACTTTAACTACAATCAGAACAAATAACCGGTAATGACTGCAACTCGGATTTGAGGCGATGGCAGGAAAGTAAATTTATATTTTCAATTAAAATACAAGTTAATTCTTTAAAAAGCGCTAAATCAAACTCAAATGGGGAAAAGTTGTGAATGAGGGTGTGAGCAAGCTGGGTTCGCCTTACTTAGATTTAGTGATTAAAACAAGTAGAGTATGTAGAATAAAAGTGTGGTATTAATGTTTGTATGGTTTAACAAACGCTTGTAAGAAATGTTTTAACCCACAATTGAAGGAAATAGTAATGTACTAGTAGTTGGGAGAAATGGTGAATAGCAAAGAAGTTTAAAGTAATATCAAAATGAAATAAAATCTGAGTTCCATTATATAAATGAGAGTAGTGTACGTTATTGATGTAACCTTAAAATCACGTTGACATTCACCGTTCGTGTGAGAATCTTGGACCCAGATTAAGGTAGGTGAGATATGAAACATTATTTTATAAATATGTATTTATTAATTTGAATAAGTACAATTGTTAGAGTCTACTGATACAATTCAAATTCCTGACAAGAGTCAAGTACTAATACTAATTATACTAATACTAAGAAATATGATGTCAAACCAAATGTGGAAAATCGGTACAAAACCTCATTTCACGTGAATACTATTAACAATAATGTTTGTGTTTTTTGTAATGATAATCACCATATAACTCGATGTGGCAGTTTTTTGAAACTAGATGTAAAACAAAGAAAAAAGATTGTATATCAAGAAAGATTATGCCTTAACTGTTTAAGTAAACAACATGTACTTAAGAACTTTTCAAATATTTACAGATGTAAGAAATGTTCTCAAAAACACCACACTCTTATTCACTTAGATAAGACAATGCAAGATTCAGAGAATACTAAATATTTCAAACAAAACGAAGTTGAACCAATTAACAGTTCATACTGTACTTTGAAATCTGAGCCTAACAGGTCAGTTTTGTTATCTACCGTAGTGGTAAGTGTTAAAGATTGCTACGGTAATTTTAAACAAGCAAGAGCCTTACTTGATTCAGCTTCCATAATACCATTCTGTACAGAAAGCTTTGCAGCTAGCCTGAATCTTAAAACAAATTCTAATGTAATGCCAATATCAGGTATTAGTAACGTCGTCTCCCAGTCTACACTAAGTGTTAACCTGAACATTAATTCAAATTATGAAGATTTCAATTTTAATTTACAATGCCACCTACTGCCATCAATAACTGGTTTGTTGCCTAATCAATTTGTAGATGTTACTGACTGGGAAATTCCTTCTAACATTTACCTAGCCGATCCAAGGTTCAATGTTCCAGATCATATAGATATTCTTATCGGTGCTCAATATTATTTGGCTTTACTAAAACCTGCTCAATTAATTCACAAGTCCAATCACACTATCCTCCAGGAAACACGTCTAGGTTTCATAGTGTCTGGGCAAATTCCGTCCAAACGCAAGTTTGTAAAGTCAGACCCTGTGTCTCTTTTCGTCAGTAATAATCAACTCTCTTCACAGCTAGTCGTTTTGGAAAACTGAAGAATTAAATGATCATATACTTAACAAGGAAGAATCGTTTTGTGAAAAACATTTCATTGAACATACTTTTCGTGATGGCCATGAAAGATTTGTTGTAAGTTTACCTCGTAAAGAAAATGTTTCTTTGGGAGACTCGTACAGTAATGCAATGCACAGACTCAAGTTGTTAGAAAGACGATTTCAGAAAGACGAAAATATCAAGGAAGTCTACTTTCAGTTCATGAAAGAGTATCATGAATTAGATCATATGCAGCCTGTAGTTTCAGCTAACAGTCCTGACAGGATTTCAGACATATACTATTTACCTCATCACGCTGTACTCAAAGAATCTTCAACTACCCTTAGGACTAGAGTAGTTTTCGTTGGTAGCGCTAAAACCTCAAATGGTAACTCTCTTAACTCAATTCTTGCTACTGGCCCAGTAGTTCAACAAGATTTATTTACAATTGTCCTTAGGTTTAGAACGCATGCTTACGCAGGTGACATTCCGAAAATGTATCGTCAAGTTCGCATTAATCCAAGGGATTACTCATTGCAAAGGATTCTATGGTATGATGATAAAATGTCCAAGGTCATTCCGTATAATTTACAAACTGTTACCTATGGTTTAGTTTCTTCTAGTTTTTTAGCTACTAGGTGTCTAGTTGAAATCTCCAATCAGAATTGTGTATCTTACCCTGAAGCATGTAAGTTGATAAAATGCGATTTTATGTAGATGATTTACTCACTGGATGTGATGATATTGACCAACTGAAGAAGTTGTAGCAAGACATTTCTTTCCTGTTGAGTCAGTATGGGTTTTCGTTACACAAATGTCATTCCAATATTGCTGACTTGTTTGAAAATTATTCCAATTCATATGTTAAATTGGATAAAGATGAACACATCAAGACATTAGGTTTGTCTTGGGATCCTCATAGTGATAATTTCATTTATCAAATGATACTTAACGACAAGGATATTGTTTACACTAAACGCTCTATATCAATAATTTCTTCGTTATTCGATCCTTTGGGTCTACTTACTCCAATAATAGTGACATTTAAAGTTTTCATTCAAGAACTATGGTGTTCCAATTTGCAGTGGGATCAAGCACTTCCTAGTTCTCTTAGTGACAAATGGAATTTGTTGTATTCTCAGCTTAAGTTAGCAATTAGTTTTAAGATTCCTCATTTTGTTAAGATTAGTGACAGTGTTGTCAGTGTACAATTGCATGGCTTTTGTGATGCCAGCATCACAGCCTATGGTGCTTGTCTCTTCATCAGATCTACAAATGCAAACGGCGATGTAGCGGTTCATTTGTTATGCTCCAAATCCAGAGTAGCTCCTATCAAGCAGATTTCTATCCCCAAACTTGAGTTGAATGCAGCTCTGTTATTATCTCGTTTAATCAGTAAGGTTAGTTGTACTTTAGATTTAAGCTTGAATGCAATTTACCTTTGGTCAGACTCAAGAGTAGTTCTGTACTGGTTATCTTCGCTTCCTAATAGATGGAAGACTTTCATTGCAAATAGAGTTTGTGAAATCCAAGAATTAACTCAAGGTTATATTTGGCAACATGTACCTTCTAAAAACAACCCAGCTGATATTGTATCACGTGGTTGCTCTCCATCTGTATTAACAACTTCAAGTCTTTGGTAGCATGGTCCAAAATTTCTGAATGAAGAAAAGGAGTATTGGCCTTCTATCAAGTGTAACATCTCAAATATTCCAGCAGAATCTCTGAATGAAGAAAAGAAGCAAGGTGCTAGTCATACCTTTCTAGCATCTCAGGGGCTGAACTTACAGAACCATTTTCATCTCTCTCCAGAGCTCTACGTGTATTTGCGTATTGTTGTGGCTTCATATACAACGCAAGAAATCCTGATGATCGTATTACTTCAAGCCTTTCACTTGAAGAAATCAATTCTACCATGAAGGTTCTTATTCTTCAAACTCAATTGATGTACTTCTCTCATGATATCCATGAACTTAAAGAAAGAAAATATGTATCAAATAACAACAAATTGGTCTCTTTGAATCCTTTCTTAGATGAAGAAGATCTCATTCGAGTAGGTGGTAAATTAAACCTCTCTAATTTACCATCAGAAGCTAAGCATCCTATAGTATTAAGTCCTAATTCATATCTTACCAGATTGATTGTTACAAAGGAACATCTTAGATTATTGCATGGCGGACCGCAGCTCGTACATTCTTCTCTCAGACAAAGGTTTTGGGTCTTGAATGCTAAAAATGTCATTCGGTCTGTTATACATAGATGTGTAACTTGTTTTCGCTATAAAGCTCAACCTCAATCACAATTACTTGGACAGCTACCTAAAGAAAGAGTAACAATGTCAAGGCCATTTCAGTCTACGGGCATTGATTTTGCTGTCCGACATACATCCGACATGGTGGGCGGCGTTCACGCTCAGCTAATTCTGTTTCAGCCAAGTCTTATATAGCATTATTTGTTTGCCTAAGTATTAAAGCGGTACATATTGAACTTGTTAGAGATTTATCTACTGATTGTTTTTTGGCTGCTCTTAGATGATTCATAGGACGTCGTGGGTTACCATCTCATATCTTTTCTGACAATGGAAGTACCTTTTGTTCTGCAGATCGTCACATTCAAGAAATGTATGATTTTCTGAAAACTGATCAAGTCAAATCCAAAACCTAATCTTTTGCAATATCTAATGGTATTAAGTGGTCTTTTATCCCTCCTTATTCACCAAGTTGGGGCGGCTTATGGGAAGCTGGAGTAAAAAGTTTAAAGTTTCATCTAAGGCAAGTTATGGGAAATTCTATATTAACATACGAAGAACTATCCACTTTGTTGATCCAGATTGAAGCTTGTTTAAATTCGAGACCATTGTATCTGCCTTCTTCGGATTCCTCTGATCCATCTCGAATTACTCCTGGTCATTTCCTTACATTCGCACCTTTGATGTTTTTGCCTGATCCTGATTTCTCAGATATAAGTATCAATAGACTTTCAAGATGGCAGTTAACACAAAAAATATTAAGAGACTTTTGGAAAAGATGGTCTATTGATTATCTCCACTCTATGCAGCAAAGAAATAAATGTAAATTTTCAAATTGTAATTTGAATGTTGGAGACATTGTAATTGTAAAAGAGAATAATCTCTTTCCACTGATGTGGAAGATGGGTATTAACGTCAAGGTTTACCCAGGTCCAGATAAGTTGATACGTGTAGCAGATGTGAAAACTAACATATGTAATGTTAATGAAAAAAAAAGTAATTAGAAATTAAGGCAATTTAAGCTTACAAGTTTATAATTAGCACCAATTCATAGAATTATAATTGGAATTATAATTGGTGGGCGGTATGTTACGTCCAGCAAGTGCTGCTCTCTGTGGTAGCGTTCTGTTCATTAGCGAACTACATGTAACGCCTCATTCTTAAGTTGGAATCCATACCGAGTGTACGTATCATTTTTGTAGTCTTCATGTATAAGTGTTCTGATTAATAAAAGTGTTTACAACCTACCAGAGTTTTACTTACAGTGCGCGCTCGCTCTCACGTTAACGATGTGTTAATTTAACAATATTACGCGTCAGTACGAACTAAATAATTTTATTCTAGAACCTAGGCATTATATTTCAGCCACAGTTTTAGTGATCCTCATTGTATTAGCTTGGTATTTTAGAATAGATAAACTATGTAGAAACAAGAAACATGTAAAATTTCTCCAGATTACTTTTAAAATAAATAGAAAAAACAAAGAAAACTAATTAACAGTCGATGAACTAGAGAATATTCCGTTAGAAGAGAGAATAATAATGAATAGGAGGAAATAACTTTGTATTTAGGAGCAATGCGTCACGCAAGACGCATTATCCTAAATAAGGGGGAAAGTGTTATAATATTATCGTTAGTTTATTTGTTATTCTAAAAGTAACTGTACGATTTACCAATTGATGTGTTTAGCTGTAAGGGTGATTTAGGACAAGCTGTGTTTGTTCTTACTTATGTAACACTTTATATAACTATTCATGAAAATATTTTTGTTTACTCTAGAAAGACCTAAGACTTGCCAAAGGATACTTTCTCATTTATTCTAGTAATTAGAATAGTAAACAAGTACACTATAAAAACTGACAGGATACAATGTAAAAGCATCAGTTCCAGTGAACTGCTTGGCTTCGCTTGGCTCGAGCTTGTGGCTTGTGCCGTATTGTACGTGTTAATTGGTTGTTAGATTTAAGTTGGCTTAAAGCTGTAATAATTGTTTTAACTTAGTAAATTCTTGAAGTATTAAATTGTTCAAACTATTAACTGATATTAATTTACAAAAGTATAATGTTATATTCAATAAACCAATAATTCAGAGTATCTTGAATTTCTAAATTCTTTATTTAGGCAAACGTACCTCTAACGATTACTTCACTTAGCCACTCAAGTGAGTGATCACGGTGTTTTACATTCAGGTAGAACAATATCGTATTTGCCTTCAGTTATTTTACCTCAAACTTTCAAAAAGACGTCTTAATTATTATCCAAAATTTGGTTATCCGAAACCGCCTTCCTCCCCTTTGTTTTGATTAACAGAGGTTCTACTGTATTATTTAGGTATAAACTAATTTTCCTTTTCGCTGTTTACAATTTCTGTTTTCACACAATACATGTTTTGTCTTAGGCAATCTTACTAAAATTATCTTCGGAACACTTGTGCTATCTATTTAAACAATGACAGCTGCCGCTTAGTTTCAGTTTTAGTGGCAGTTTATTCCAGTGAGGTTCAAAGCATTGTGGCGAAGTGTTATGTGTTTTATATTTGTGCGGAAATCTATTAGTTGACATTAATATTGCGTGTGAACAAGTTTAACTTGCATTAATGTACAAGTTGATTATAAACTGTTATTTGTGATAATTAAAGCTGGTTATTAGTGACTTATCTGGTGTCTTGTATTTTGTTTTCCACTGTACCATACGACGATCAGTTAGGCTGTCGTAACAGTGGGTCAGAATCTTTAACAGTGGAAACAGCAGACTTTGTAGAAGAGTAGTGTGGGTGGTAATTGAAAAAAAGAAGAAGAATGGATACCAGTCACATGATAGATGCATTCTGAGTAATGCTACAAGAAACACAGGGACAACAAAAAGAACAAAGACAGGAAAGGAAAGAAACAGAGAAAAGGCGCGCCAACAGGAAGCAGAAGAAGCAGTAAGATGACATGACGAAAAACGTAAACCAGAAAATGAAACACCAGAGAGACGACAAAAAGAAGAATTTAGTCATCAAGCAGACAATGTAAAGACATTCGTACAAGAGTATACACCACTGCAAAATCCGTCCTGTTACGAGGTGAGTTGAACAAACAAGTTGATCTGAAATAGAAAAATTTGTGTCAACAATGAAAACAAATATGTCATGTTTAGAATATTCTATTACAAACTCAATAAAAAAAAATTAAAAATGAAGTCCAACAGTTAGTGAAAGAAAAGACTGAAAAAGAAAGACCATTAATAATCGCTGAAGAAGATCCAAAAACTAAGAGTAACATAACAGTGCCATTATCTGTAGTAGGTCCAGTTTTTGCCAAAGCCCCAACGTTTGATGGAAGCACTCACTGGGCAACTTATCATCACCAATTTGAATCTGCCGGTCGCTTAAATAAATGGTCAGAAGAAGAAAAGGCCTTTAATTCATTCTAACTTTAAAAGGACCTGCCGCAGAACTAATACAGAAAGTGGCATCTGACAGCCAGAACACCTATGCTGAAAAAACAAAAGCTCTGGAATTATGGTATGATGACCAGCATTCGTGCGAAGTGTACAGTGTTCAACTTACAGCGTGGCGACAGTATTCAGGGGAGAGGCTTCAAAAATTTGAAGCAAATGTCGACAGACTGACGAGATTGGCTTATCCCGAATAATCGGAGGACTTCCGAACATGGATTGCTCATATTGTGTTTACTGACGGTATCAGAGAGAATCAATTACAACAAGTGTTAAGAATGGCACGGCATCATAATAGCTCAGATGCTCTAGTTCACGCTCTCCGTTTTGAAGCTGCGAAGTCGGTGACCTACATTAATCAAAGTATGCCATCACGTTGTACCCAAACAGATCCACTACCACAGTATCGTCATACCAGATGGAATAAAGAGACGGCTCAAGAACAACAGTTTAAGAAGTCAGCAGCGCCACAACGATCTTTTGAACCACAATCAGAAGATCCCAGTATCACATTTCCGTTATGATGGGTGCAAACAAAACAATGTTGTCAGACACACAATTCAGAAGTTCAAGAGCGCCGCAATGATTTGAATGATGGGAAAAAGACAGAAGACTGAAGTGTTACAACTGTGGGAAACGTGGTCACCTACAGGTAGACTTGGAAGAATAAAATACCGAGAGAAGGGAGTGATCGCACCAATTAGAGAATTAAAGCTGCAGAACAGCACAGAGTTTCCACACTACATAAGACCAGTGGAAACCTGAACGTTAATGGATTTGCGGAAGGTAAACCAACATCATTTACAGTTGACACGGGCGCTACAGTGTCCATTGCGCGCCCTAATTTAGTCAGCAATTGCCAGCCTTCAATTAGCTGTTGTACAATACAGACTGTGACTGGAAGCCCCTCAAGGTGCTAGGAAAGGTAGACGTACATATACGCCTGGGTCCCCTCGAGTTTAGCCACTCGTTGCAGACGTTGTCGATGAAGTTATTCTTGGCATGAACATTATGAATTCCTACAGATTTGTTGTGGACTTAAGAGAGTATGTCCTGAGGGTTGGCCAAGAGTAGATAAAGCTTTGCATGGCTAAAATGACAGGGTCCGCCAACCACTCGATCAAGCAAGTGGCATTGGCCAAAGAAGAAATCAACAGGTATGGTCAAGAGGAACCCTTCCTATTGCAAGCGGAAATGGAAGAAGACCGACCAGAGGAAATACCAATGTGCAACACGACAAAAGAAGTGAATGGAAAACCAAGTATGGGCGTCGAGAAAAGACTCTTGCTTGTTCCTAAGTTAATGGAAGCGCCTGGAGGAAACACTGCTGAAGATGAAGTTACACAAGAGGTTGTTGACGAGAATCAATCAGATTTGGACCAGCTAATGGCATTTAGGTCATCAGTACATGATGCAACGGGAGTGATTCCAGCAAAACTAGTGGTTGAGTGGAAGATTCATATTCCTGGGAACTTGATGTTTGGATCACACGAGACTAAATTCGAAGAACCAGAGAATTATATTTTGCAAGTAGACCAGCTATGTAGATCGCCTGCCCAAGTATTACTTCAGAGATGGTTTGCCAGTTCAGGATGAACAGGCTTAACGATGGGGGAGTGTTACGCCATTATAGAATGTTCTGCGTGTTTCTCGGCTGTCCCAGCGGAGTCCGGCTGTAATGTGTATTGAAACTCTAGAAGTTAGTGAAAACAATAAAATACTCTTCGAGTCCCTAGTTCGGGGCCAATGAAACTCTATAAGTTACTTCAAATTCAAGATTTCAATATAGGTTTTTCAAATTAAATACTCTTACCTTTGGTTGCATTCTCCCGGGTCTTACAGACGAAAATCCATTGCAGACAAGGTTATCTGGGTTCAAGTGCGAAATGATTACGCTAACGCATTTTCTACTGTCTAAAATACATACTTATTTTATTTATCAAAACTCGCACCCTTCTGTTACTTTCTACAAATGACTATCTTTGTTAAATTTTATTTTAAACTACTATTATAATTGACATTACTAGGTACATATAAGAAGATTGAAAATGAACGAGTATGTAACCTCCTCTATATTGCCACACACTCTTTTTTTTTGTTAATATTTAAATAAACTCCCCTCTCTTAGAGATCTCTGTTTCTTATTAAAGTGTTTATAAAAGTAAATTTTATAGTATAGTAATTAAAGTTTTAAAAAATGGTACTCATCCTAATAATGGTTTCACTCCAATGAACATCCATATTGTTCACATGTAATAACCGTGACACAAGTTCACTAGTTGACCGATTTCTGAGTTCTCTCGCACTCACACCACTGTTGGTACTGATTTTACGGTTTTTGTTTAATGGTTCTCACTGATCGACTGGTTCCACGTTATATAATATGATAAAGTCAGCCGACGTAATTTTATTCGCACTGAGATGTTGTTGTAGGTTGGCCGCGCTATTATTTAGGTATTGTTAGTTGTTCATGATAGGCCTACTTTAATTTCGGCCTATCTTACACTCCCGAGGCCACCGTTTAACTTGGTACTGCCCTGTATGCTACTGCTTACTACTGTTGGTTGTTCACTCTCTGATGACAATCTGCATACTGGGATTCACAAGGACTGCTGCTGGGGTGAATACGTCTAGTCTAGTTGTCTAGACAGTTGTTTATGCTAACAGTGTGTTACACTGAGGCACCTCACAGGTTGAAGCTAACAATTGAAAATTAAAACTGAATTGATATAAAATAAAATTGAAACTGGGGTAGCACACAATTCTGTACCGTTACAATACCCCCCCCCAATAAGAGAGTGGATGCCGAAGCATACAAACTCTTATTGCATAAAACCTAAGAGGATCAGTGAGGATATGGCGCCACAACCCCCCTGAACTTTCTACTAAAATCCTGGGTACTTACCCCCCTGGTCTGGCGACTGTGGCAGAACCCCCCCCCCCCCGACCATGCTGGACTTCTCGGTTCGAGATCCCAACACCATAAGCTCGGAGAGATACCCGCCACAGTATCACCCGACTCTACAACATTTAATTAGATTTTAACAAAAAGGCCTTCCAATATACCGTATCCACAACTGATTGGTTTCCCCTTAGCCATACTGGTTCATTGACAAAGTACTGGTTCATTTTTTATTATAAAATATAATATGTATTCGACTACATTGTAATATAGCTTCTAAATTGTCCAACAGTTACCTGGGTCAATTAAATTTTAACTATCAGGCCCATCGGCTCTTCTTCAACAAGTTACATGGTTCGACAATATAGCTTAACCCTAGAAAATACAGTGTTAACAAAACAATAGAAGTTTACAGTAGTACATATGCATTCCAGACAAATTAAATAATGTTCCCCGTACAATATTGCCCAGCCAAAATGACACATTAATTATTAGATCTCAACAATTTATTACTTATCATTATTCAAGAATCTTTATACTTAGCTACTATATATATATTTTTTTTTCTCTACTACCCCCCTAATAGTCCCTTAACCCCTGATACCCGTTACATTTTACTGTGTTCAGCACTAGGCTTCTTGGCCCTTGCCGGCCTCATCCTAGCCGTAAACCACATCTCCCTCGTGACCTGTAACTGGGTCACCCCTCATCCACACTCACTATTCCCCCCCCCTTGACTGTAGCACCCAGTTGCTTCCACAAGGACTGATGCAGAAGGGGTGGACATTTTTTTCTTTTATTCTACCCTCATCCTTGCTTCGGCGTTACAATAAAAATTCAGTGTTGCACTTACTATTATTGATTGATACGCCACTAATGGACTACTACCCCTATCTGGGTGAAAATAGCCCTGTTCCAAAATTGGGTAGATTCCCCTAAAAATAACCCCCCTACTAAGTCTAACAAACCACCGGGTTAACAAAACAAAACAAACCACAAGCCGGTTATATCAAGTAATATTTACGATTTGTCACAATTAACTACTTTCACGGTCATGATCCGGTGAGGTCATGGCCGCACTTAGGTGGGGAATCTACAGTTAAACATAAAATATGGATTGACATTTATAAAGGTTACTTGAACAGTAATATGCACATCTTATTTTCCCAAACACTATCTCAGCCTGAACATTTTTTATTATCCACACAAAATTTCCTTCAGTTTTCAATTTAAGTAAAGTACATATTACATTCATTATTTTTTCATCAATTATTTATTTTACCATTACAATCAAAATTCAGATAAAAATAGATTTAAATTCATTATTAAAAATCATTTTTTCAATTAATTTAATTACCCATTTAATTTACTTTTATTTAATTAACAGTTTCAAAATTACATTTATCAAAATGATTCTCCATTAACAAAATCCTATCACACAAGATTTAACTGCATTATATTCACAACATTAAGTCATTTCCTTACATTATAAAAATTTACCTTCATTTCAACACATCTTAATTTCTTTTGTTTCATAATAAGGTTTCACTGCTGGCAATGATTCAGCAGAATACAGTAGTTATTAACTTCAACACCTGGCTGTAAACATTAGTCAAAACATACAACACACCTGTTTACATTAACAGTTGTCTGCCAGACTGTTTTTATAAACACTCTCAGTCTAAAATTACCTCACCCTAATACTGGTACTTCTAGTTTTCAATTTCTATAAATCTTTTAGTTAACATATTTATCCCTATTTGTTACAATTCATATCAAAATTAATTTTGCTTCATTAATAAAATTGACCCTTTTAAATTACTTTAATAGCCCCCTACACCCAAAATAATTTAATTACATTATTTAAAACAATTCTGATTTAAACACGCAGTACCAAATAGACTTCATGAATACCTTTTGTTCATTATTTTAGTGAAATAAAATATTATTTATTATTATATCTTTCCCTCTCATTACAAACATACGTTACACATAAGCTATAATATACATTGCAACAAAATACTATTAACACCATACATTTAACATTGACACATTTATTTACAGATTTTCGTCATATTTTTTATCATTTACCCCACTTCATTACCTAAGTCAGCCAAGTAATTTTACCATTACTCACATAATTCACTGTTCATTCGGTATTTCTCAATCCCCATCATCGAAAATTAGTCTTTTCTGCACATGACATTTTTCAATTTTATTGATACGCAACATATGGCTATCTTGTGTGTTATAGCCATAAAATTTTATTTTTTCCATTGTACCAAAATAATACCTAGGGTTACCCCCTATTATTACCTCATCAGAAATCAAGTCGACATTAGTATTTTTTATAAAGTCTCCGTCAGTGTTTGTTATTACCATTACATCATTATTACAGTATTCTGCTACTACCGGTACATTAACTCTCCCCACAGGTAGATGTTTATCATCATCAACTACAATATACTCAGTGTTTACTATAATTCTCTTAATATTCATATTCTCTATCAACTCTTTATAACTTCTATTTAACTTGAAACACTCTAACTCTTTCTCTCTCTCATGATCACTTTCATCACAATACTTCTCACAACATTTCCCATTCTCATTCCACACAGAGGGCAATACCACTTTATTATTATTCCATCTGGACTTACCAGATGCGCAAAAAATCAAGGGACAATTATTTGTAGACCATACGTCTCCCAAATACACTCGTGAAGCATTTTCTACAACCACACCACAGGAAATTTTTACCCTCTGTACACTCTCTTCATACTCTCTTTCTAACTGATTAACATTTGTTTCTCCCCCTTTACAACCCATTACTCTCTCACTCTCGCTCACTCTCTCACTAACTGTTTCTATATCATCACTAACTGATACCACATTTTCAACATCATTACCATTTTCAACATCACTTGTTAACACATCATTATCATCGGTATTACTCATCTTATTATTAATTTCTCCACTATCTGTTATCATATTACCACTGTTGCTTGCAAAACTTTTTAAATTATCATTTACTGTAATTACTTGTTCAAGAATAACATTACATCGCTCATCTATGTCATTTATACGTTTCTCGATATTAAACTTTTGTAATTTCATTTTATTAATATCGCTCTTTATTTCATCAAATTTATGGTCATTTATATCAAGTCGTTTATTTAATACATCAAACTTATTATTAAAATCACTATTTTTTACCATGTTCTCAGACATAGTTTGTACCAGGTTGAATATATCATTCATTGACCATTCTTTTTCTTTAGTATGTGTTTTAGTTGTACTAGGAGTGGAAGTTGCTCCCACCTCACTAATTAATACAGGTCCGTCTACATTACTGTCACTTATTGACAGTGACTCTGTTTGAATACCTGAATCGCCTTTATTGGCCGACTCAGTTGACATATTTTCATTCTCCATTATGAAATTACTTTATTTATGCACTTACTTCCAAATAACCTATTCTGCAGCTTAATTAGGTATAATCTGTGTGAATTTATATTAAATCACACAGATCGTCCAACTGATCGGGCGCCACTGAAACTCTATAAGTTACTTCAAATTCAAGATTTCAATATAGGTTTTTCAAATTAAATACACTCTCACCTTTGGTTACATTTTCCCGGGTCTTGCAGACGAAAATCCACTGCAGACAAGGTTATCTGGGTTCAAGTGCGAAATGATTACGCTAACGCATTTTCTACTGTCTAAAATACATACTTATTTTATTTATCAAAACTCGCACCCTTCTGTTACTTTCTACAAATGACTATCTTTGTTAAATGTTATTTTAAACTACTATTATAATTGACATTACTAGGTACATATAAGAAGATTGAAAATGAACGAGTATGTAACCTCCTCTATATTGCCACACACTCTTTTTTTTTTGTTAATATTTAAATAAACTCCCCTCTCTTAGAGATCTCTGTTTCTTATTAAAGTGTTTATAAAAGTAAATTTTATAGTATAGTAATTAAAGTTTTAAAAAATGGTACTCATCCTAATAATGGTTTCACTCCAATGAACACCCATATTGTTCACATGTAATAACCGTGACACAAGTTCACTAGTTGACCGATTTCTGAGTTCTCTCGCACTCACACCACTGTTGGTACTGATTTTACGGTTTTTGTTTAATGGTTCTCACTGATCGACTGGTTCCACGTTATATAATATGATAAAGTCAGCCGACGTAATTTTATTCGCACTGAGATGTTGTTGTAGGTTGGCCGCGCTATTATTTAGGTATTGTTAGTTGTTCATGATAGGCCTACTTTAATTTCGGCCTATCTTACACTCCCGAGGCCACCGTTTAACTTGGTACTGCCCTGTATGCTACTGCTTACTACTGTTGGTTGTTCACTCTCTGATGACAATCTGCATACTAGAGGTGGGCCGATATACCTGTAATAGGTATTTTGGAATGATATTTTTGTGGAACGGATGTAACAGTGACTGAAAAGTTGAAATACCTGTTATTCGCGGTGACGCTGTTCCGAGTCGAGACACGCCACCCTCGCTGTTCCGAGTCGAGGCACACCCCCTACGAACCTACACAGACACACACACACACAAAAAGTACGCTAGATCACGTAAACCAAGGCCAAATACTAGGCGTACAAAAATATCGCTGGAACGCAAGGAACAGCCAGAAACGCGTATTTAAAATACTACGTATTTCAAATACTAGTGGTATCACCGATACACAAGGAACAACGCGTTCCAGAGTAACAGTAGTATTTTAGTAACACCTAATATTTTAGGAACACCTAGTATTTCAGGAACAGGTAGTATCAAGCATATGTCGAGTAGGAACTAGTATGAGCCACTTTTTCGTCCTGTATAGCCTACTTCATTCTGCGCAAAGAGACGGAGCTGTTTTTAATAAAGGAAATAATTCATCCTGCTGTTACATTTATTCTCGTGTGATATGCAGATATATAATACAGATTATATGCTAATAATTATATATTATACTAGTCACCAACTTGTAACTAAAATCGGTTGGTAAAACTTTATGGTTTTACTCAAAAAAAACTTTATGTTCTGATCGTTAGTGAAATAGTTGAATTTAATTATATTGAGTTATAACCTATAGAGTGGCTGATGTTGATAAGCTATATTATCCTTTTTA
The DNA here is from genome assembly GCA_034769895.1 of Magicicada septendecula. Lineage (NCBI taxonomy): Eukaryota > Metazoa > Arthropoda > Insecta > Hemiptera > Cicadidae > Magicicada > Magicicada septendecula. The sequence goes on along the minus strand of CM068376.1, from coordinate 353,032,260 downwards.
TTAATGCGATTTTAACTTCACTACACATCTCACGTAAATGATGAGACTGTTGTAATGGACATTTATGCAATTTATCTAGTTCTGTTCCTTAAATATCTGTAATGCATTTAATTTACTTTTGTTGGTGCTTATTATTTATAAGTTTTTATTTATGTATTTGTATTTATTTTATTACAATTTGTTTTTTTATTTTTATTTGTAAAATTTTGTTTATTCTCGTTCACTCTTGTGGCTTACTGTTATGTTTTTATTATACGTTTCTGATGTTTTTTCACATTATTTTTCGTGGTATTACGTGTAGGCCTACTCTAAATTATTTAATTGCCCCAAGTTTCGCAACTGATTTTTCTAACCAATGTTAGTTTGTTTACTACCAGTGAAAACTTAAATTGGTATTCCCAAAGGGAGATAGGCCTATAAATTCTCTTGTTTCTTATTTTCATTAAAACAGTAATAGTTTAATAAAGTCACAGTGTAAAGTAACACTGTTAATACTTTCAGTTTCAATTTATTTCTTATAACAAATTATATAGTATAGGTTATACAATATCTTCAAATAAATACACAGCAAGTAGGTTTATTAATAGGTTTATCTAGGTGAAAATAAACCTACTTGCAGTGTATTTATTTGAAGATATTACATAGGAGACCTGCAGGAAACTCAAAACGAGTTACTTACAAAGGATAATATAGGTTATGTATATATAGTATATAATAACAGGTATTTGTACCTGTTATTTTTTTGGAACGGTATTTTCATACCTAGTATTTTAAAATAACAGTTTAGCCCACCTCTACTGCATACTGGGATTCACAAGGACTGCTGCTGGGGTGGTTGCGTAATACGTCTAGTCTAGTTGTCTAGACAGTTGTTTATGCTAACAGTGTGTTACACTGAGGCACCTCACAGGTTGAAGCTAACAATTGAAAATTAAAACTGAATTGATATAAAATAAAATTGAAACTGGGGTAGCACACAATTCTGTACCGTTACAGTATGTGTGTACATATTGCTGCTAGTTTGAGATGAAAGACAATTATGTGACACATCACGCGTCAACCACCGAGACTCTTCCAGATTTCACTGGTCCATGTGCACTGTGCTCAAGTCCGCAAGTAATTACGCTCTAGTGTTTTCTGGTAGTGTTGATGCATATTATGGATTATTCTGAAACACTTGTCCTATCTATTTGAACAATGACAGCTGCCGCTTAGTTTCAGTTGTAGTGGTGATTTATTCCAGTGAGGTTCGAAGCAATGTGGCGAAGTGTTATGTATTTTATAATTGTGCGGAATTCTATTACCTGACATTATTATTGCGAGTGAACAAGTTTAACTTACATTAATGTACAAGCTGATTATAAACTGTTATTTGTGATAATTACAGCTGGTTATTAGTGACTTAATTGGTGTCTTGTATTTTGTTTTCTACTGTACCATACGATGATCACTTAGACCTTCGTAACAGTACATAAAATTCTTGAATGTTTCTCGTAAACTAAAAACCCCACACTTCTGTATGCTCAAGTGCCATGCCGTGGGTTTTCTGCATTGTGTGTGACTTCCTCAGCCCAATGTCAATGGCTTCCTTTTTTTATCATTTCCACTATCTGCTCATCAGCCAATGATTAAAAACTGTCATAATTTTGTCATATTTCAACTATTCTGTTATGTTAGCTTCACCATTGGAATCTTCTTGTATAATTTTAGTCAGCTCAGCAGAAGCAATAATTTTGGCAGTGAATGCAGCAACCTCTTCCTCTTCATTCATTTCTGGAATAATTTTTTACAAGATTTTTCAAGAGTACTATGTCAGTATAAGTCATTGATACTATATTACACTCAGCGTTTTTTATTCACTGCCAGTAATATAGGCAATTGGCCCTACTATAGGTACATTCTCAGTGGTATTATGTATGTTAATGCATCACTGTTAAGCCACAAAGCAGATATTCTGCTCCCAGGTAACTGTATCAGTTCTTGATAAGTGGAATACAAACTGAAGATTCTCAGCAAATAAGATTGAAAATGATAGGCTGAAGACCCATATAAAAAATTATTAAGAAATACTATGTAACAATTAAAAATAAAATGTTATCATACTGACAATAACAGTGCCTTCTAATGTTCAACATTACCTTCTATCAGGATTGAGATCACAGCAAAGAAATGCTATTCTGTAAAACGGCTCTGGACATGTTACACAGAATTTCTCCCTAAATACATTTTGGTTTAATCCAAAATCTGATGACCTTGGCAAGTAATCAGGATCTGCTTGGACTCTACCAATTATCTGAAAATATAAAACACAAATGTCAAAAAGACTCACATGTCAGATCTGTAATTCTGTCTTTAAGTGTTCCATGTTTATGTAACAATATTAATTACTAACAGATTATTATTAATTATTAACATGGTTCCGTTGCTACAAATCGAAGGGGAGAAATGGTCCTATTAAATAGGATTTGGTATACTGTGCTCCCGACGTAGCATCTGATGCTGATTGGTTGATGATGATGCTTTCCAGCTTAGATCATGCTGGTTTGAAAAGTTTATTTAGGTGGGCCTTCTCAGTAGTCTGTATACCTCATCACTGGGGTGAATTGGCCAATTGTTTCCAACACTGAAGATGGCCTCTGAAACATCTGTCCTGCAGTAGACCATAGCCTACCAGTAGTAGTTCCACCAATAATAATGACACATAAGCTACATGATTCATGTCATGCCATGTCAGCAAGTGATTCACGCCACAGCTTGACTGGGTTTGTAGTGTATTGGTGACTTTGGTTAGTGAATCTATTGATGTCTTGTATTTTGTTTTCTATTGTACTGTATGATGATCAGTTAGACCTTTGTAACAGTACATAAAATTCATGAATGTTTCTCATAAACTAAAAACCCCACACATCTGTATGCTCAAGTGCCATGCTGTGGGTTACTTTCTGCATTGTGCGTGACTTGCTCAGCCCAGTGTCAATGGCTTCATTTTTTTACGATTTCCACTATCTGCTTATCAGCCAATGATTAAAAACTGTCATAGTTTTGTCATATTGCCAGTTATTGTCATATTGACAATAACAGTACCTTCTATTGGTCAACATTACCTTCTATTAGGATTGAGATTACAGCAAAGAAATGCTGTTCTGTGAAACGGCTCTGGACATGTCACACAGAATTTCTCCCTAAATACGTTTTGGTTTAATCCAAAATCTGATGACCTTGGCAAGTAATCAGCCTACCAGTTATCTTGGAATTAAATAAAGGAAGTGTTAAGCCCTATTTATGACAAAACATTCCAGACAAAATGAACAAGTATTATTAAAGTACTATTTTGCATAATCACTGCATTAGTCAATGTATCCAAAATTTGTAACATCAACTGCCACACAAAAAGTATGGGTGATAAAAAAATTGTTTGAATTTCTGAATTCAACATAGAAAGTTACATAAAAAACAGTATCAACATTACCGCTTGTGACAGAAATTGTGTTAATCAGAAAAGGGACTTCATTGAAAAAATTCCTCTTAGAGAAAAAAAAAGCAAACTTTCACAAGAGTATGCCAAGTGTTTCTGATAAGGAAAACATGGATAGATAAAAGAGTGAGAACAGAAAGCATATACTTTTGTAGATTATGATATACCAGACTTTGTGTCCCTACAGTTGTGTAGACCATGTGATATCAGACTTTGTGTTCCACAGTGTTTCCAAATATTTCATACAAAATCACAATATTAATAATACAATTTTAACCTTTTCAGGGCCAAAGTCCAAAAAGAAATTGTTTCTGAGTGCTGCCAACGTAAACAAACATTCGTAGTATTCAATCCAACTACCAGGTAGCATACAGTTAAATTTTTACAGGAAAGGGATTGACAGCTGCCTACAAGTGAGTGGGGAAGTGGTGTTTAGTTTAGTGTGGTCTGATTGGCCGAAACTATTCAGTACAGCGTTGTCAACTCATACTTGTTGTTCCGCTGTTTATGCTTAGTGCGTTTACTTTTGCTTGATGTGATTGGAATTTAACAGTTTTAAAATTTACAATATTGTCATATTGTAGTATGTGTTGTATGATTTAGTGATACTCTTAAATTTAGTGATTATTAGTCTAATATTAAAGAGTGATTTTGTGGAAAAATTTAAGTATTTAGCGTATTAAGTGATAGTGATAGTGATAGTTAATATTATCCATTCAGCTATGTCCGACGCCAGTACGAGTGCTTCAACTATACACAAGTCAAGAAAAAGGAAAGTATTCAATTGACAGGCAAGACAACTTATCTGTTCAGTATGTGAATACTTTGAAAAAGAAAAAGCAAATGGGGGGGGGCATTAATATCTGTGATAAAGTTTTAGAGCCTACAGCTGCCACATGCGAAGTAGGGGGAAGAACCAGATAGTACGTATACGAAAAGAAAAAGACCATCTTCTCACTGATTTTAGTGATACAGAACCCAAGTTTCAAACCCCTAATAAAAAAAAGAAATATACACAAAAGTGTTATGAAGTTACATTCTTTCCAAGAAATGTAATTTGACAGCACATTTATAGCTACTATTGTAGAAAAGAGCACCCAACAATAATTAAACTTCATAAGTCGTTGGCAGCAGCTTATCTTTTTCCCGGTAGTAGATCATCTGTTAGAAAATGAATGCAAAATATCGGTTTTATGTTTATGTAGTTTTTTCCATTGAGTTTCTAACCTTATAAGTGATATTGCTGAACAAACTTAATTCTACATTTATTTAGTGCAGTTTAATAAATGTTTCTGTTAAAACAACTGTGTACTAATTTCGAAAAGTTGAATTAAACTGTGGCATTGCGTGAGTGTTTAAAATGTCCAAACCACAATGTGCTAAAGTGTATTTTGATACACAAAATACATCATTTAATTATTGGTATTAAGTGAAAACGTTTTTAATACTGTTATAAATTATATAGTTAAGTATTTTTCTAATTATAATAAACTGTTTCAAAATACTTTTAAGCAAATATGGAATTCAGGTTGTATTGTCCAACCTTTAGGGAATATAGCGAAACATGTATGTTAAACAGCTGTTTTGTTCACTGTTGTAAAGCATTAGTGACTTGCCTAGGGAGGTTAAGATTGCAGTTCATGAGTTAAAGTGTCCATTTGTGTGACACTTCGTTTTTATATTTACACTAAAAACTCGTTTATCCGAATTTGATGGGACCGCGCCTGTTTCAGATAAACGAAATTTTGGATAAACCGAAACTTCTATTTAAATAATAATACATACGTAAATAATAATAATTTGAAAGTTACTTACAGTGAATACGACACAATAAACTATAAAATGGCACCGCACTGTAAATTATAGTTTCTACAGTACTGCAACAGTCCTATTGCTTGTTCAAACGGTAATTAATCATAGTTTTTTGCCTAAGCTTTGAAGCTGGTTTGATTCAAATCTGAACAAATTCATAATTTGGAGTACCCCTTATCCCAATTAGTTCTGATTATTGACTTTCTACTTTATATCACGTGGAATTGCTTGTCTATGCTATTAAATATAGATTATATCGACAAAAAAATGCTTTTGTGTATTTTTAAAATTTACTAAATTTGTTTCGGATAAACCGGATTTTTGAATAAACGAGTTTTTAGTGTATATTCATATGCATCTGTTTAGATGTAAATGTAACAAAGGTTTGTGACTGTACAAAGTAAATTATATTGTTTGGATTGTGTAAAGTACAAACCGTTGGTGTAGCCAAGAGGCCTAAGGGCTACAGCCTGTAACAGTTAAAACAAACGAGAGAAGAACATTATTATTCTTTTATTTACGACTTACCTTAACGACAAACTCCAAGGACATCCAGACAAATTCTTGATATGGAAATGAGGTTATGGTTTTGTGGCGTAATTATTATACTGACACATTATTAGTATTACACTATCATCTTTTATTTAGATAAAACTCAATTCAAATAAAAATTATAAAACTGTTGTAAACAGTTATGAGACAAAAATTGATATACAAAAAGTTTTATGACAAAACTTTAACACACAAAGAAAAATGTTTTACTGCGCAAATCAGTACTTACTTTATACTCTCTCTCTCTCTCTCTCTCTCTCTCTCTCTCTCTCTCTCTCTCTCTCTCTCTCTCTCTCTCTCTCTCTCCCTCTCTCTCTCTCTCTCTCTATATATATATATATATATAGTCATTTTCTGATACAGTCCGTTTCTTGATGTATATAATACATTTAATATTTATAATTAAATTTACCTCAAGGAAAAAAATAACATCTTGAGGTAAATTTAATTATAAATAATAAATGTAATATATATATATATATATATATTGTAACGGGACAGAATTGGGAAATTGTACGTAATTCTTCACCGATACAGGGACAAATTTAAATATTTTAAACATTTTATTAGCGAGTAATTCTTCGTCTCAATATAGATGAATATAAAGAATAATGTGTATCAGCTATTATAAGTTTCATTTAATGAATAAATGAATGCTTGAAAATGAATAGTATTAATAAAATAATTAGAATTAATAGAAGAAAATTAGAAAATAAGGCAATGTAGAACCATGAAAATATAATTTTACATATGAGTGAAGTGTTGTGTAATGTGAATAAGGAATAGAATGTTAGGGAAATATATTCATATGCTACAAGGTGTGTTCTAGAACATTCAAGACCGAGGTAGCTGGAAACAAGTGGCCGAGACTAAATACACTGAAGTAATTGAAACGACGCCTATGCGCATAGTGGCGGTGACGTCACTCAGCAACACAGCGCTTTACATTCAGCTGCATTATAAAAGGAGCAGCCAGTCTCTCTTTAATCTCTATGAGTCTCTGATAACTCTCTGAAAGTTTGTCAGCGAAGGTGGTCGCAGTGGGAAGCGATTCCAGACAACGCTAATTCCAGACGTCCTTGGGTCCATAGAGTCGAGTGAGCAGCGATTGTCAGCAGGAAACTAGCACGGAGTCTGAGATATTCAACTACCGTTCCTGGGCATCGTTTGCTGATCTTAGCGACTGGAATACGGAGACCTTAAGCAAGGCACTACATGGAGGCGATTGCTGGAACCTGGACCGATACGACGGATCGCTGGAGGCCGGATCCAGATCGTCGACCGGGAGGACTGAGAGGATGACCAAACAGGGAAGCAAAAATTAAATCATTCTCAAATTGTAAAACTTTAAAGATCACTTAAAGAACATTAAATTTTAAATAATTCTGTTTAATAAGAGAAGACTTTTGAACATTTAAATAAATTCATAAAACTGTGTAAAGCAAGAGAGCATTTGTTAAAGGACATTACAAGTAAAAATTTTAATAACAACAAGTTAATTGTATATAAAATGTTTAAAGAACATTTTAATACTAAGTGTACAAGAAAGAACAATAAATGTATTAAATTTTCACTAATTGTGCATTCTTTTCTGCAAGTCTGGTCTGGGCTCGAACCTGTTACCTTGCTATATATATATATATATATATATATATATATATATATATAGTAACATGACAAGTTAACCAATTCAAATGCATTTATATATTGTGTATTGAATTCATAGGTAGGTGTAATCATAGTAAGAAGATGATACGTTATTTACGTTTAAAATCGTTACATTATTTATTTATTTACACATCTATCATATTGGATATTAAACAATAACTCATTATTCAATCGTTTGTACGAAGTTTTCGTACATACCTTATTGCTAACAAATTTATACATAAGTTATATACAACTCTTATTATCTAACTCTAATTACTTTAAACTGTTTATTTTGCTCTCGGCTTACTCATGGTGTGTTCATATTTTTGCAATTGCTGATTCATTAGCTTCAAAAAATGAATTTACTTCTATTCAAACTTCTTTTATATTACTTTGTTTTACTTTCTACTGAATATGCATTTTTTTTGTTTCTTTATCATCAAAGACTTTACTAATTACGTTAATTCAAAAATTACTTATTTCTCTTATCATTTACGTTATTAATTTCTAAATTTGATACAACAAATACTATTCTAGCTTTTACTGCTTTTACATTTTTGTATCATTTATTATTTTTAATAGTGGTTGAATTTCTTCCATTCAAACTTTAATTAGTGTCTTTAAAATGTTTTTTTATCACCTCATTTGACGTGGTTATTCATCTGTATGTCCTCCGTGTCCTCTGCATGTGCTTCAGGTCCTCTGGTCGTGTCCTCTGCATGTGCTTCAGGTCCTCCGGTCATGTCCTCTGCATGTGCTTCAGGTCCTCTGGTCATGTCCTCCGTGTGTGTTGATTAACAGTCGTCTCGTCTCACGTCATATGCTGCCGGTGTGTCCATAGACCTCATCGTATGTATTTTCCAGCTCTGGCTGTATAGCTAGTTGATCTTGTGACTCTTACGATAATTATGAATTTGTGTCGTCGACTGACATAGCCTCCTGCAGCAATGGTTGAATCCAGAAGAAGAAACTTTATTAGCGCGGCCTGGTATTTATAGTCAGGTCGTGCAAAAATTCCTGTCTGAACACTTTTCAACTTGTCAGATTCTGTCGAGGCGTCACTCCCCCACTCTGGTTCAATTCACTATTTTCGCAAATTACGAAGTTTGTTTCACCTCACTCGATGTTCAATCGATCACTAATTTTTATGTGATTACTATACGTAAATTGCACTTCTTTATGGTATTCACAAAAAGTTATTCATTTTTTACGTATAGTAATTGCACTTTTCATCACCTCTGTATGGTTTTTTAACATTTTATTTATTTATAAATTCTACACACTTTGGTGTCTTTTGTTTTCTCCTATCGTACATACTTTTCTTATAATTAACAATAAACATATAACTATTCTACTTGAAAAGGGTTGGTTACATTTCAGGAATGGACAGGTTTCACATACACTAACAAAATACGCGTGTACACAATGCTAGCGACAGATGTGTCGAAACTGCATGTCCTTGCATGAATTTTTGTACTCCCTATTTTTACTACGATTCAGCTTATGCAATCTGAATCATGTTTATTAATTTATATTTATTCTTTTTTATTATTTATTTTGGCAATGCACTGTATCATTACTGTTTGTACTCTTGCAATATATATACATCTCGCTATCTATTTGGCTGCCTTAAGTTTTGAAGACATTTAGCTGCCATGAGAAGGAGTGAAATATAAATATATTTGAAGATATATATAGTGTTACCAGATCTTAAATAACCCATCTGTAATGTTTATGTTAAAAAAAACTAGTAAACTAATAAGCTTTTAGAAATGGTGTATTTTTGCTGCCGTCAGTTTCCAGTCATCTGGCGCATAACGTATATAGGTTATATTTGGCTGCCAATTTTTATTATTCTTCGAAGTCTTGATGATATTTGGAAGCCAGAAACGTTGCCAAACGTGCTTCAGCTACAATCGTCTTAGAATTTTGTTGATATGTTTATTCAACACAATTCGCTTGGTTTGTTTTTGTCATTGTCATGCTGTTGTACGTACTAATATTTCACTGTTAATTAGAATTACATGTCCTTTCTCCAAAATGAAAGAAAATCATTGGGCTGAAATTTCAGGTTTTACTTCCCCACCAATTCTACCATAATGTTCATACAGAAATAACATATTCGAGAAGAGGTTTTTTACAGTTTACGTGTTGAGTTTGTTTTATCAGACACTGCAAGAAGAAATACTGTTTTATGAGTACTTAAATTTTTGTTGACATACCATTTTTTGATGAAATACACCTTTAATTCAGAAATCTGAGTAAACATAACATACAGTCGAAACATGTTTCTTGAGGTTCCTCATTTTTGTGCGTTTAATTAAAAACCATGTAAGAACACGTAGTACAGGATTTTTGTATAATTTAATTTGTTATTACAATTTTTTAGTAAAACACACCACTATCGCAGAAATAGCAAAAACATGACTGCTTTAAAAAAAAACAGCCACAATTTTGAAACCAGTTCAAGAACTTTTGTTAAAATATGATAGAATAGAAAAACCAATGATAGAATAAGAAACCAACCAACCGAGACCAACACCAAACCAAACCATACCATAATCCCATTTACTGACCAGATGTGTATAAAATTAGGCGTTGATTTGAAAACTGTTTTTGACGTGACCTGCCACAGTGTATGTACAATACATTCATAAATTCACACGCGCGTGCTTTAAAAGTAGTTTATAGCATGCGCGCGCATGCACACATGCACACATACAAACGGGCGCTATATACTACTTTTTTGATAGAGATGATGCAAAAACGTTAAGAAATTTTGGTTTTCAAATTTTTGTTATTTTGAAAATGTTCTTCAATGCAATTTAATCAAAATTAAATAATAAACAAATGATACAAATTTACATGAAAACTATCATAAATGACAACAATTTGTCAAATAATTTTTAAAAAGTGTAAAATCTGTCTTATAAATGAAAGGGAAAACGTATTAGGCCTATATAATAAAGAAGAACATACAAATGCAGATGAAAAATGTCATCAACATTAATTAATAATAATGATGCAAATGTACTACAAGAATATCATACAGAAAAACATATTTATATCATAGAGAATCATACCTGTAGAACATGTACAAAACAGTGTCCTGTTAATAAAGTACAGTGTAGCGCCATTATCCGTGGTGTAGATTAACCATGGTCTTACCAATTATGTAATTACGGTATACTCTACCTACTGTAGTTGAAAGTTTAGAAAATTTGAGTACAAAATTCAATTTGTTTATCTTTTACTATTTTATTACACGCGTCAGCAAAGACATTCAAAAACACGTGAATGCTGTACAATCATGTTTTAATGAAAATACAGTACAGTACCGTATATTTAAAAGTTTGTAAAAGTAAGCTGTTACTCGTTATCGTTGTTTAATAATAATTAATCCTCACGTCATTAACATAAATATGCTGATATTAGATTTCATGGCCTATTTCACTGGAAGAGAAACATTCCAGTATGTATCACTGCTAGCCATTGTGAGGACTCAAGAAGCGGAAGTGGACACGACGACGATGAAGTACAACCAAACTCGAATGTACTGTGTTCCGTATCTCAAACATCTGCAGAGACTTTACTAAAATTTATGGAAGATGAAGATAATATTGACTTTCTTGATGTCTTGCAAGTCCGTGGGTGTATAATAAAGAAAAATATACAAACAAAATTATCAACATTTTTTAAAGAAATTACTTTTTTTATTTATATTATTTTATACCCACAATTTGTTCATTGAAATAGCCCATTCAGTCTTTTTCTGTGACAGGTTTCATAATTTTTCCTTTGAATTAATACCTAACATATACCGATTATCCGTGATCATCCTTCCCCCAGTTACCATGGACAATCGGCGCTACACTATAATATACGCTTTATTCGACACCATATAATGAAAATGAAATTGTAGATAGCGATACAAATATACTAGAAAACTGTCATTCAGAATAACATTCTGCTACATCATTTTTAAAAAGCTTATATACTATCCTAAAAATGTAAATGAAAACAAAGCACATGTTAAAAGAACATATTATTAATAAAGTAGGGCCTACATACTGAAATAGACATGAAATAATACGTAGCGATACAAAACTAGAAAACTGTCATAGAGAATTATGTTTATCCGTTTTTTATAAATACAGTAAAACTTCTGCTAAGGGGCTTCTCTTAATAGGGGACACTTCTGTAATCGCGGCTATTTTACCATAAGACACAATGCTCACATATTTCCTAATAATGGTCGAAAACATAAAAATGTATGTTTCTTGGTACTATTTTCTCCATCTAGTGGAAACCTTAGGACAGAAAAATACTTTTTACTAGCCAGTATTTTACTTTTTATAACAGAAAATACAAATATAAATAAAAATCGTGAATATCGAACCTAAAACATACCGATAAAGGATTTAAATATTCCATCACTAGGCTATTAGTCAACTTGTATATTACGGCATAAACAGTAAAGGTTTTCATTAGAACACGAGTTATCAAGTTTTAAAGACACAATTACCGATGTTCAGTGCACCCAGACGCACACAGTTCATTTTGTTTTAATTGATAAAATTTGCTGCATTACGCAGTACTGTCATACATAAAAGAATGCGATGTCGTTATAATTCTACGTTAGAACTGTTCTGATAGATTTAACGGTATTCCCGTACATTTTTATTTTTGTTTTTACCATTCATGCCCGTTTTTGGTTTTCATGAGTAATTCTATTTTACTTTTTTAATAGCCTACTAGACTTCCAGTAATAAAATATTATTTGTCTACATCAACAGGTTAATAATTGTCTTTTTTAGTGCCACATGTGATATTTTTCCGTACTTAGTTACATGAAGTAGGTCTAGTGAATTTCTAGCTCTGTTTTATTAAAACACACAACATTTAACATAACGACTAACAGTAACACAGTTTTCGATATGGCCGTCACTTCTTTACAGCATGTAATGGTACAAACCTATGAGGATTTGTAATTTAAATCTTTTCAATTTTATTTAACCTGAGTACATTTTGTGAATGGACTATATCTTCGAGACTGGTGTGGCTTGTTACAGGAATGTAAAGTTATCAACAGGGGTGCGCGTTCACACGCAAGAGCGCGAACGTCGGCCAACGTTCTCACGATAATGTCACGTTCGAATAAATTCCTTCCCGCCTAAGTGCGCAGAGAACAAAGGCAGTCGGAAAATAACATCTCAAGACAACGGACGCGAGCAGATGTGTGCGTCCGCCGGCTGGGCACAGTTTTCATCTCACACGTACATAAAAATGGGAATGTAGGTCAAAGACAGTTCAGCTAAAAACATATAAACCACGCGGTTGCGTCGGTGCATGGGTCGACTAAATTTCAACAATGTAGACCGATCGGCAGAAAATGGAATAAATTAAGCATGTAATGGTACAAACCTATGAGGATTTGTAATTTAAATCTTTTCAATTTTATTTAACCTGAGTACATTTTGTGAATGGACTATATCTTCGAGACTGGTGTGGCTTGTTACAGGAATGTAAAGTTATCAACAGGGGGTGCGCGTTCACACACAAGAGTGCGCGTTGGCCAACGTTCTCACGATAATGGCACGTACGTAGACATTCTTTCGCGCTTGGTGCGCAGAGAACAAAGGCAGTCGGAAAATAACATCTCAAGACAACAGACATGGGCAGTTGTGTCCGTCCGCCGGCTGGGCACAGTTTTCATCTCGCCCGTACATAAAAATGGGAATGTAAGTCAAAGACAGTTCGGCTAATAACATATAAACCACGCGGTTGCGTCGGTGCATGGGTCGACTAAATTTCAACAATGTAGACCGATCGGCAGAAAATGGAATAAATTAAACTTGAACAGTTCGGCAGTGAACAAATTTAACCAACAGAAACTTTTCGGACTAAAACAGTGCACAAACGAAAAGGACGATTTATAACATCTGGCATGCAGGTGGCAAAAGGAAGTAACTGTATTTAAACACACCTTAATCAATATAAACAATTTTTAAGAAGAGCTCGAAATAGAAAATGGGGGTAAAAGTATGAATGAAGCGTGTACGCAAATACTGGGTTGTCTTACAATAGTTATAAAATAGTTTAAGTTGTCCCTTCAAGATATGTTTTATTTTGTTTTGAAATGTTTTGTATGTTTAAAGAAACTAATAGTTTTGGTTAGAGAAGGAAAATGAATAACGAGTAAATTTAAAAGAAAATTTAAAAGGCTTCCCCTTATGGGTTAGAATTTATGTCAGTCAGTGAGTCAGTGAGTGACCTCTGGGGCTTTATATGTTATAGATAGATAGATAGATAGATTCGTAAATTTCAAACAACCGACAATCGGTTTATATTTATTCAGGCGAGCCGACTGGATTAAAATTACTCCCAGCTCGATAGCACTAACCGTTCTCGAGATAGGCTCCCCTCTTTTATCCGGTATGAAAATCGGTCAGACGAAATTCGTTTTTTCGGGCTTCCGGTTGCACAAAGCTTCGGTTTTATAATTTTTCCCCAAGTTACTTCGGACGGAGAATAAGAAAGGTCTCTTGTTTTTTCGCTCCGAGGCTTCCTTATGGGTTAGAATTTATGTCAGTGAGTGAGTGAGTCAGTCAGTGAGTGACCTCTGGGGCTTTATATGTTATAGATTCGTAAATTTCAAACAACCGATAATCGGTTTACATTTAGTCAGGCGAGCTGACTGTATTAAAATTACTCCCAGCTCAATAGCGCTAACCGTTCTCGAGATAGGCTCCCCCCTCTTATATCCGGTATGAAAATCGGTCAGACGAAATACGTTTTTTCGGGCTTCCGGTTGCACAAAGCTTTGGTTTTATAATTTTTCCCCAAGTTACTTCGGACGGGGAATAAAAAAGGTCTCTTGTGTTTTTTCGCTCCGAGGCTTCCTTATGGGTTAGAATTTATGTCACTGAGTGAGTGAGTCAGTCAGTTGTAACGTGACGAATTTTGAGGGATTTTTATTTTATTAATTTTTGGGGACTTGTTATAAAATATTCATAAATTCATTTTCCAACTGGGTTACGGCCACGTGCTGAATAAAGCATTGTGCGAACAAAGGAGCAATACGCAGTAGCTGTTGTGTAACAGTTACAAAAGAATGTACCGGGCGTCATTTCTTAGAACTTTGCAAGTGTGTGGCAGTTACGCCCGAACGCACCACACAATCAGGTGTGCAAACGACGCCATGGTAGTAAAACTCAAAATGGCTTAGAGACGAAAGTTTGGACGACGCACATGGTCTCAAAACGACGGATGTAAATCTAAGCCCAACCTCTTTTGTGACGTCAACCAGTGCTTACCGAATGTCATCCATGTCAAACACACAAAAACCCACGTGTGTTGAATGTGACACAGCAGTGGCAAGGAAATAGAAGGCATTGTTTTCCACCTTGTGAGTCCACAATCTAGTTGGTAGTAAGCGGAGAGACGCTCTGCCCAGTTCGCCTACAGACAGTGCCTGGCCAGGTACTTGCCCCAAGGGGCTCTTTCAAAATTTATATGAGTTTCAAGTAAAAAAGTGAGTTTAAATTAGCAGAAATGTGACAGTGGGAATAGTTTCAACGAAAGAGTGACAAATAGTTTTTGTTCATAGACGAACTTTATAAAAACGAGGTAACACGAGCTCGGGTAGACGCCACGTGGACGGCAAGGGTATATATGTATCCATTCTAATTAAAATGGGGCATTTTATGTAAAAAGGGGGTTTTAGGATGAATGCGTGAATGTTGGCAGGCTGGGCTGTCTGTATTTTAAGGTAAGGTAAGATGTTAGCGTAAGGTAAAAGTAGTGATTGTAGTCAGGGAGTAAATAACAAAACAAGAAATTATTATGCTGTTATTTCATTTTTGTAAATTTTGAGAAAAAATCTGACAAAGTTTTAAAAGGCAAAAAATAAAATTCATTAATTCTCTTCAAAAATGAGTTGCGTAAGTACTTCAATTAACCCGTAAACCAAGTTTGCATCCTACGTTCGTGTGATAGAATCCTGGACCCAGATAATTTTCAAACAGGTAGGTGGAATTCAATAACAAATTATGTATTTGTATTTGTAAGTGATAAATAAACTTCACAGTTGGCGCAGCCGAAAGGGACGTTTTTATAAATTAAAAAATTTAATGTAAAAACCGCACCTACAAATAAGATGCAAGCGTGGTTTTAAGGTTGGAGTAAGGAAGTAAAAGTGCGTCATTTACGCACAATTGGCATAATATCGAACTTGTAGTATGATAAATTAAATGAATTAAAGCAAATTAACAAATATTAATAATAAAGAATAAGAGATGGCAGGAAATAATGAAAATGAAATTAATGAAATGACTACTATAGAAAATTGTAATGAATCAAATAGCATGAACGATTTGGAAATTCACTCGACTCCAAACGTGAGTCGGGAGAATAAAATAAAAAATAATTCAAATGAATCAAATAATACAGATGATTCGGGCATTCAAGTAACCCCCGAGTAGTAGGGTAAAGATGTACTTGAGTAGAGAAAGTAAAGATAATAACGATGAAGTCAGCTTCACTGACGACAAAATAGAAAGTCTATCAACACCTATCCAAAATAAACAAGAGATAGATAGTAATGAGAAAGCTATGAATATGTTGCAATTAATTTTGGAGCAACAAAGTATTAAATTTGAAATACAGAATAACAAATCTGATGAATTAAAAAATGATATTCAAGAAATTAATAAACGTTTCGAAAATACTAATGAAACAATAAAAAATAGTTTGAATAAATTAGAACAGAGTATTGAGAGAATGGGAGTGGATGTGATGAATACAAACGAGAGTAATACAAATGAAAGTTATAATGATATGTATAAAAATGTGGTACCAGAGAATAAGTTAACAAATGATAATGATGATGTCGAAAATGATAAAAATAATATTGAGAATAGTAATGTAATTAAAAAGGTAGTATCAGAGAGTGATACGATGAAAATAAATGGTGAGAGTACTGATGAAGTTGTAGAATGTAATAATGGAATGTTAATGTGTGTTTATGAGTCAGAGAGAAAGTGGAAAGATAGTATAGTGGTAGAATGGGGGCAGAGGGTAAATTTTCCCCTTATTTGTGATGAACCAGAGTGTTCACAAGTCTTATTATTGGAGGGCAAGAGACCCTATTTAATGAAAGATTTAAGTTGTTTTCCTTATTTGTATAAGTTAGTACCCTCTGTGTGGAATGATGTTAAAAGTATGAGATGGTGTTATGATGAGAGAAATTTAGATAGAGAGTTGTGTGTTGAGAGAGAGACAGAATTATATGAATTAAAGAGAGATTATGATAAGCGGAAAGTGTGTTTGAACAATAATAATTTAATTTATGATGAAAAAATAACTGACCCGATAATGAATATAATTACTAATGGAGACTGGACAGAAATACATAATGTTGACTTGGTATATGATTATTATGATAAAATGAATACACTGAAATGTTATGGTTATGACACACAAGATAGCCACATGTGTGTAAATGAAATTGAAAATTGTTATTTGAAACAAAGACTAATTTTTGACGATGGAGGTTAAACGATAGAACAATAAATGGACAATTTTAAATATTGTGTTTTATGGTTTTGACCTCGCAACCTTGGACATTGAAGTGTGATATAACTGAATAATAATAATGAAGATTTCTAAATAAATGTTTAGTGAATTTAATTGTGTGTATTGTAAAATGTTAGGTAAACAAGGTGTATGTAGGTAATTGTTGTAATAATAATATTACTATTTTGCAATCTAAATAAATAACAAAATTAATTTTGAAGACAGTAATTAGCGAATTGTAATTGTTTTGATAGCAATGGAACTTGTATTTTTAATAATTGATTTAATTAAACTAATTTGAAATGTTTAAATATTTTGATTGATTCAAAGGTTATATAATTGAATTATTTTACGAGATTTGAATTTGATAATGATTGATCAATAAATAAATGATAAATTGTTTTGTATGAAATAACACTGTGATTAAATGTTTCAGAGGTTACGTGGAAGTATTGGTGTGTATATTTTGTGTTTATGTCAGTAGGTGAATTATGTACTGTAAGTATAAATTTTATAATACCAATGAAATATAATAACGTGTTTACAGATGTGAAAGAATTTTAACTTCAATAATGAAAATAACTTATGATGTAACCTAAATGTTAATCATAAATTTGAAAATTTTAAGAAAATTAATTGTAGAAAGTTATGGATGATTTAAATGTTGATGGATAAAAGAGTTAATGAAAATTTCCCATTATAATGCTGTATATAAAGACTTAAGTTAGCTATTAGCTATTGCTGGGGCGGCATGTGCCCCAGTAGATAGCGGAATGGGTTGCGGGTAATAGAGAGTATTACCTACATCGGAGGCCAAAATGGCGAAAATGCACGGCACACCTTTTTTGTACAATTGTATATTGTACCATGATAGACTTTCGTGCCGTGCAGAGTAATGATGTAGTAACATGCATGAAGGTACAGCTTGATTTCCCCGACTTTTCGGGCGATTACTGCCTTACCAGCACTAATCATGGTTTTGGCTAGCGGTCAGCCATGGCCATAATCAAGTCCCTTGACCATAGCTGGCTTGAAATTGGTTTATACTAGAAATTAACAGGGGGTGAAACTAGGGGAAATCCCGGGGACTATGGAACAGCACCTGCCACTCTGTCCGAGGAGGGACAGCATAGCCAGGTGGTAGACCCGCATTAAGGGCATGTAACTCTAGAACAAAGATATGTTGATATCTAAAATCTTTAAAATGTAACGCTAAAGCAAGGACAAGGAGATGTGAAATTCCTCCAACTATGCCGTCCTTGTGTAGGCCAATGGGCGCTACAGTCCAACAGAACAAAACAATAGTGTGTGTGGTTTGGGGGGTTGCTCAGGTGAGCAACGAATTTAAATTTCATAACGTAAAATGATAAATCAATTTTGCACTAATTAAATGCTTGTATTATGCTTTGATAAATAGGTGTTCATATGTTCAGTATACTGTGTTTATTCTGTTCTATAGATGTATTGTTTTATTGTGTCAGGTATAAGGATTGATAAAAATATGTATTTCATGTAATTTGTAGAGATTTGAAATGTGTTGGTAGCGAGGTCATTCACCTTGCTAAGAAAGTCAGCTGATCCACTGTAAAATGTCACTTATTCATGTTTGCCAATTTTCAAGGCAACTGATGTTTGGATATAATAATTCTAAGGGGTTAAAGAGTTTATTTTAAATGATGGACTGAATTGATATATTTAAGAACGTTAAATGATTTGTGATAGATAGTAAAAAGATAGATTTTGGGTGATTAATATTTTGTTGGGACATGTAGATCAGTCCAAGTTGAAGTTAAAGTGGTAATAGAGATGACAATGTTGTTATGAATTAATGTAATGTAGAATTTGAAAAGTATTGATAGTGACACAGTAGATATGGGGAATATATGTAGAGTAATGATTGATATATTGAGGTAATAAGTAAATGATGATATTTTGTTGTAGTTGAAGTGAGGTAATGAGAATGTTAAATAGGGGGTGGTAATTTTGTAAGAGGGTGTAGTGTAGGAGTCCGCAACAAAAGGGTTGGGACGGGAAGGGACCTTTTAGCACGGGAAGGGGTTGCCTTAGGTAGAATCCAGGGACCAGATTAAGGGAATGAGCTTTGGGGGGGGGGGAACACACATCCTAAGTACAAAGGGTTAGAGAGCATTTTTTTATATATCGAGAGAATGATGCGGATTGAGTTTAGTAGTAAGTTGGGTTTAGCGATTGTTTGATAGATGTTATGATAGAGATGGGTGTCATGTTAGTTAAAGCTGTTAGTGGTACTAAAGTCAGAAGAGGTAAAGCTTATATAGGTATAAATGCCAAGTGGCAAATCAAGTCATTATGAATAATTAAATCACCCAAACTAATGGAGAATGAGATTGTTAAAAGATAGAGATTCATAGTAAAAAGATAAAATTTTGATTAAAACAAGTGACAATTTTAATAGAATTGGAGAGTAATGTAAAGTTGTAAAAGGAGTAATTCTGAGTAATTTAAGTATCAATTTGATTGTTAATTATGATAATACTATGTTATTTTTAAATGTTTTATTTTATTATGTTTTTGTGTTTAAAGATAGAATTTTAAAGAGGTACAATGTACTTTCTGATGTAACTTATGTATAACTTATGTAGGTCAAGGTTCTTGACTTGACCCAGTTTGATCAGCTGATGGGTGATGTTCTATACTAGACTCATTTTGGCAATGAAGTGATGCCAGTTTTGCTTTTTAATTAATTTGAATAATTTTAAATAATTTCAATATTGAGAAAAAATATTTTAATAAATTTAAATTTTTTGAAAAAAAAAAAAAAAATTTTGTTTTGATTTTTGCCTGCCATCCCATTGATGTTTTTAAAAACTGATTATATTATTGTCTGTGTGTATTAATAGTGTTTTTATTGAATTGTATTGTTTAGGATATATGTATAATCACATGTTAGGATAAGAAAGATCATGTTTTGAATAAATGTTCAATTTATTTGTTTTCTAATTATCACGAAAAACGAAGAGAGTTAATTACTGCAGATAAAAGATTTTATTTTGATTTTAAAGAAAATAGCTGGAGATTTTTAACTTAAATAAATTTTTGAAGCTAAGAATGTTTCAATTTGGATAGGATGTAGTTATAAGTGTGTGTGTGCGAGCCCAGTAACTGCTAAAGGCAGCCCAGTGTGCATGATAAGGGGGAACATATCGGTTGAGGATCTGGCCGGATATAAGACCAGGGATTTGGAATTTTGGGGGTTGCATGTTAGAATGGTGAGGTGCGCTGTGGTGCGTGTCTGTTCGATTTTATGGTGTTGGGATCTCGCACAGAGAAGTCCAGTGATCTCGTTCAGATGCGGCCATAGTCGCCGAGCCAGGGAGGTTGTTTACCCATGAAGTATAAGATCTAAGAGGGGGTTGTTGGCACCATATCCTCACCGGTCCTCTTAGGGGTTTTAGCAATGAGATTTCTTCTGTTTCGGCAGAAGATAACTCATTGGGGGGGTATTGTAACGTGACGAATTTTGAGGGATTTTTATTTTATTAATTTTTGGGGACTTGTTATAAAATATTCATAAATTCATTTTCCAACTGGGTTACGGCCACGTGTTGAATAAAGCATTGTGCGAACAAAGGAGCAATACGCAGTAGTTGTTCTGTAACAGTTACAAAATAATGTACCGGGCGTCATTTCTTAGAACTTTGCAAGTGCGTGGCAGTTACGCCCGAACGCACCACACAATCAGGTGTGCAGACGATGCCACGGTAGTAAAACTCAAAATGGCTTAGAGACGAAAGTTTGGACGCACATGGTCTCAAAACGACGGATGTAAATCTAAGCCCAACCTCTTTTGTGACGTCAACCAGTGCTTACCGAATGTCATCCACGTCAAACACACAAAAACCCACGTGTGTTGAATGTGACACAGCAGTGGCAAGGAAATAGAAGGCATTGTTTTCCACCTTGTGAGTCCACAATCTAGTTGGTAGTAAGCGGAGAGACGCTCTGCCCAGTTCGCCTACAGCCAGTGCCTGGCCAGGTACTTGCCCCAAGGGGCTCTTTCAAAATTTATGAGTTGCAAGTAAAAAAGTGAGTTTAAATTAGCAGAAATGTGACAGTGGGAATAGTTTCAACGAAAGAGTGACATAAAGAGTTTTTGTTCATAGACGAACTTTATAAAAACGAGGTAACACGAGCTCGGGTAGACGCCACGTGGACGGCAAGGGTATATATGTATCCATTCTAATTAAAATGGGGCGTTTTATAAAAAAAGGGGGTTTTAGGATGAATGCGTGAATATTGGCAGGCTGGGCTGTCTGTATTTTAAGGTAAGGTAAGATGTTAGCGTAAGGTAAAAGTAGTAATTGTAGTCAGGGAGTAAATAACAAAACAAGAAATTAATATGCTGTTATTTCATTTTTGTAAATTTTGAGAAAAAACTGACAAAGTTTTAAAAGGCAAAAAATAAAATTCATTAATTCTCTTCAAAAATGAGTTGCGTAAGTACTTCAATTAACCCGTAAACCAAGTTTGCATCCTACGTTCGTGTGATAGAATCCTGGACCCAGATAATTTTCAAACAGGTAGGTGGAATTCAATAACAAATTATGTATTTGTATTTGTAATAGATTAACAAACTTCATACAGTGAGGGACCTCTGGGGCTTTATATGTTATAGATTCGTAAATTTCAAACAACCGATAATCGGTTTACATTTAGTCAGGCGAGCCGACTGGATTAAAATTACTCCCAGCTCAATAGCGCTAACCGTTCTCGAGATAGGCTCCCCTCTTATATCCGGTATGAAAATCGGTCAGACGAAATTCGTTTTTCGGGCTTCCGGTTGCACAAAGCTTTGGTTTTATAATTTTTCCCCAAGTTACTTCGGACGGGGAATAAAAAAGGTCTCTTGTGTTTTTTCGCTCAGAGGCTTCCTTATGGGTTATAATTTATGACAGTGAGTGAATGAGTCAGTCAGTCAGTGACCTCTGGGGCTTTATATGTTATAGATAAATAGATTCATAAATTTTTCCCCAAGTTACTTCAGACGGGGAATAAAAAAGGGCTCTTGTGTTTTTTCGGTCCGAGGCTTCCTTATGGGTTAGAATTTATGTCAGTCAGTGAGTGAGTCAGTGAGTGACCTCTGGGGCTTTATATGTTATAGATAGACTCGCGGATTCGCCGCTCACTGGGGGTTTCGCCCCCAGACCCCCTCGGTGGATGCCCAGATCCGATGAACGTCGGGGGAGCTATGTACATATTTACAACGGCCTCCGAACGAACCTATCCGAGACAATGTATTCTTGGTAATGCCTTTTATTTACTTACAATATCTGAATATTTACAATCACTTATTTTAACATGCAAACTTCAATATTACACAACTTAAATATTATTATATTACATATTTACAGGGTGGAAAGCTTATTACCGAGAGTACATTATTTATAATAGTTCTTTATACACTGTTTCTTGTGTGAGAAAAGCCATCAATAACCCGGTCAGGAGGAACAAGTAAGTGAATATTTTTCGGAGATCTTATCCGGCTAAGCGCGACATAAAGTTGCCCGTGGGTAAAAGGGCCGGACCGTAAATCTAATCCCACGAAATCTATGGTTTGCCCTTGACTTTTGTGGATCGTTATCGCGTAACAAAGTTGGGGGGGAAACTGCCGCCTGTACATTTCGATGGGACTATTTGTGAAGATCGGAAATTTAAAAGTTATTCTCGGGATGCCAAAAAGCTCGTCAGAGCCTGTTCTTCGGCATGTGATAAGTCAACGAGTAATTGCGACGATAATTACTTTTGCGCCGTTGACTAAGCCGAGATCAAAATTAAAATTTCACGTCACCATGCAAACCGATCCTACCTTAAGCCTGAGAATGTGTTCCAGAATTCCTTTCCCTTGAGCCTGATGTAATAGGGACACATCAACATCTATTCCTGCTCCGTCCTCCTCGGCTACACTGTCGAAGCTATATAAATTTTGAATTTCCCCGTCGAGCGCCTGTAATACTATACCGTTAATTTCTTTGACATTACTATTCAGAGTGCATATTACAACCCTTTTTGCACATTCATCAGGCTTCTGTAAAATTCCTTTGGTGAAAACAAAGTCGATCAATTCGCGAAGCTTAGTCACGTAGGATAGCTGTAGCAGTGCCACGAGTTTTTCCAAATTACGCCCTTCGCCGAGCTCGCGTTTTTCGGCGGAGTCGGAACCTATCTTCATTAAAAATTCTTCATAATATCCTTCGCCCGTTAACCTATGGGCCGTTGTAAGCGTGAACGACTTAACTTTTTTCCAGATATAAGATCCGCGAACTGACGCACAAACGATATCGGCATTTGTCTCAGCGTTTTCTACTACCGGAGGAATTTGTCTGAAATCTCCCGAGAAAATTATTGTTTTAGAGCCAAACAACTCATCCTTTTGCATCAGGTCACTGAGAGACCGGTCCAACATTTCGATTATTTTTTATGCGCCATAGCCGCTTCATCTAAAATCAGTAAAGTCACCTCTTGGATGAGTTCAGCTCTCTGTGTCCCGTTGGTTATCGACCAGAAACCGTCATCGCGTATATCTAGGGGTAATCTGAAAAGGATATGTGCAGTCGTACCTTTTTGAGCGGCGATGCCGGAACTGGCTACGCATAAGACGACTTTATCTTGAGATCGCGCGAAAGCTGAAATAATTTTAAGAAGGAGCGTTTTTCCCGAACCGCCAGGACCGTCCAAGAAGAGAACTTTTTCATTTTGTTCGCCGCGCATGAGCAACTTAAAGTAATCAAAAACCCTAGATTGATCAGAAGAAAGCCGCGATTCCCATTCCTCGACAAAAGCATTCTGAACTGAAACACTGTATTGAAGTTTTTCATGACCTAATTCCGTGGAATCATCTTCAACTACAGGAAGACCGGCCTCTAGAAGCGAAGATCCATGTCGGCGCAGATTCCTATCTATGTGAATAAGACCTAACTTATACGCTCTTTCCTCATCTTCGTGAAAATGTTCCAAAAAATCCTCGCATAAATTTGCTTTATATTTCTCCCACATTTCTGGCACCGGAGATCCTATCACCGAGAGCATAACAAAAAATTGCCTCAATCTGTCGGCTTTCATGAAGCGTGCAGCTTCTTCAAGAGCGTCAAAGTATTCTTTTTTATCATCCACGAGTCCCAATTCCCTAGCCGCCTGCTGGAACGTTTTGCAATCAGGGCCTCCGAGAGCGTACAAGTCCTCATACCCACGGCATGGATACCTGCATAGCAGCATTCTCAGATAATACTGCTCACCTCTGGTGGGAGCGACCCAAAAGAGCCTCGCGACACAATCACCCCTTCTGTCTTCGCGTTATGAAATGTTTCCCGTCCGAATGCCGAACCGCATTAAGGGAGGATTTTGGACTGCTCGGGTGGATTCTGTACTGCTCGTAAAAATCTAAATAAGTGAGGTAATTCATTTCCGGAGTAGCAGATGTCCTGCGTGATGATCCTCGCTGTAGTCGTATAGTTGAAGTGAAGTGAAAAGTGTGATTTCAGAAAATTGAGTAACAAAGTAGCATGGGTTCCCCCTTTTTTACTTGTTTACTCTTTGGCTCCTGATCTCACACTGAGCTCCGATGTGGAGGCAAGCCTTCTTTATAAAGGTAGGATCGGTGGTGGGGAGAATTGGTAGTGTGGGATGCGCAGTGATTGAAACTGTTCACACTGCGCAACGACGAGAGGGGATAGGATGCGCATTACACTGAAGATTCTAGCATTGCGCATTTACGTCAATGCTGACGTCATATCGATTGCGTAACATTCTGACGTAACAGGATGACTCATCGATTGCGCAATACCTTTCATTTTGTATTTCTACATTTAAATACATGGTAAATGGTACGTTTATTGCAGAAAACAACTGCTCAAAATAAGAAACTAATACCAGTCCCCCACTGGGCCATAAAACAAACAAGAAACAATAGTTATTTGTAAATTTCAAACAACCAATAATCGGTTTACATTTAGTCAGGCGAGCCGACTGGATTAAAATTACTCCCAGCTCGATAGCGCTAACCGTTCTCGAGATAGGCTCCCCTCTTATACCCGGTATAAAAATCGGTCAGACGAAATTTGTTTTTTCGGGCTTCCGGTTGCACAAAGCTTTGGTTTTATAATTTTTCCCCAAGTTACTTCAGACAAAATTCGTTTTTTCGGGCTTCCAGTTGCACAAGACTTTGGTTTAATAATATTCCCCCAAGTTACTTCGGACGGGGAATAAAAAAGGTCTCTTGTGTTTTTTCGCTCCGAGGCTTCCTTATGGGTTAGAATTTATTTCAGTGAGTGACCTCTGGGGCTTTATATGTTAGATTCGTAAATTTCAAACAACCGATAATCGGTTTACATTTATTCAGGCGAGCCGACTGGATTAAAATTAATCCCAGCTCGATAGCACCCTCGCGTTAAACCACTTGTTGCACAACACTTTTTCGATGAAAAGAAACTACACGTACTGTCCAAAACTTTTATATCCTGATCACTCGTGTTGACTAATTTCTTTAAAAGGATTTTTACTGTTTGTTCATGATTTGAAAACACAATTTTGTGGGTAGATCTACCGTATTTGCCCGCGGGCACTCAGCACGGGTGTGCTGTTCAGTGGTCGTCTCGAGACTGACTTTATTTTGCTGGCGTCCTCGCCCAAGATTTCCGCTTGTGACGTCTTAAAACCAGTTCATTCCGGTCCCCTCTACCCGTCTCGTCTTTGGTCCGTTATATTCCGTTTTAACTTCATACCATTTTATATTCCTTTTTAATTCAATACATCCATATATTTGTCAACAACATTACTTGGGTGTGAGTCACTGGTCACAAATAAACTCCCTGGCTGCTGCATCACCTTATATGGGCATCGTCTTCCAACGGTACGTTATTACAATGAAATTATTTTGATAATTATTACATAAATTTTGTTCCATAAATTTTGCCCTGTTACAAGCCCTCCCCCCCTCCAATTTCGAGCTTAACCAACACATAATATATCATGTTGTAATGGGACAAAAGGGGCATAACCATTTTATGGAATAATTTTATGAAATCCAATGTTAGGGACGTATTGGAAGTTATAACGAAGTGCGTGACTCAAGTCATCTCATGTGATCATGAGAGCTCCACGTGGTTTCAATTTTGTATCATGAACTTCCGGATTCAAGAAACGTCTGGAACCGTCTATGTGTGAAGGCGAGAGATGAAGTGGACATCCGGTGTAGCCTCGTGGTCAATGCGCAAAAGGTTCGTATAGTATAAACCTGCGAGCCCAACTCGCGGCAGTCGGCAGAACACCTTCAGACGGAACAGATGTAAGCTAATCGTATTAGCCTCGGGCGTTTTGGTAGGCCGAAAATGTTAAAGTAGGCCTACCAAAGAGTGAATTGGACTGTAAGGCAGTAGTAAGCAGTGGTACAAAAGTATCAACAGTCTTTAAAACGAGTTATGTGATAGTGAAGTGAAAAGGGGACTTGCATCGTAATAGTGCGCACCATTTGGATACAAAGTACAGCTAAGTACAATGCAATGACAAAGTTAATTTAATTGGCCAAAAGTGTGTACGGTAAAACATTAAATCATAATGAGCTCAATAAAAGGGGGTTAAAAAGATATGTAAAAAGAGTGTGAGAGTATAAAGAGAAAAGTACTGGTTTGTAGATAGAAATTGTATATTTTATAAGCTTTTATAGTATCGTATAGAAAGTAAGAAAAACAGAAAGAAGTTAATTTTTGATTATAATAAAACAATTTTTGTTTTCTATAACCATGTGTTAAGAGTAATTATTACGTCAGAACCATACCTTTCTTCAGTGCCAAAAAACCCGCCTAAATGAACCTGTGAGTGTATGAATTAAGGGAATTCATTTAACTCAATTGTTTTAATGGGAAGAGTATAAAAAGGTTTCCACATTCCCTTTTTCCAAATGTGGTGGCGACCTCGTATAATTTGGGATCTTCTGGTTTTCATAATAGGGTAAGTCGTGAGTCAGTTTGTCAGAATCGGGGTAAGTAGTCTTTTTGTGTATCTATAAATAATAGTAAAGTTACAATGTTTACATAGGAGTAAATCACCATAAAGGAAAGAAAACATAAAAAATAAGGAAAACCACTTCCAATTATTCAGTCAAGTTTTGTAGAATGCAAAAATTACCTCTCAGAGACACATTGATTCAGGTTGAACGAAGCTACTCAAACTACAGAAGACATCATACTCAAACTACACTAAACAAACACCATACAAACCTTCATATAAAAATCCACCTACTAATAATAATATAAAATATATCAACTTTACTTATTACAGAAACATAACTTGTAAATTAAGAAAACTACTTGAAGTTACAAACTTAAAAAATTTTGTAACACAAATAATATTGTTTTTACTAAAATAAAACATAAAACTAAATTCAACATTCACAATAAAAATGGAGTTTAAAAAATAGAATGTCCACATTGCAATAAATTTTACGTAGGCTGTAACGGTACGGAACTGAGGGGTTTATTTTATTAATTATAAAGGATAATAACGGGGAATCGCCCGGACAGAGTTTCAATGGTAAAGCAGTGTGTGACTTTCGAAACACCCAGTTGCACGTTTGTTCTGTCTGATAGGCTTCATACGCCAATTCCAGGTGCTGTGGAATGTGAAAGCGTGCGCGTCTGCCTGCCCGCATAGAGTAATTGTCAAGAACTTTTTGGCGAGCCGGAGAGAGTGAGTTTATGGAAAAAGACTCGCGCTAAAGGAGATATCATGTGACGCCCGCTCGGCCTATCCCATAGCAAGTAGCCGCTCAAGGAGGACGTTTGGCCATCTTGGAAGCGTCGAAGTTGGCATCAGTCGGTATATAACATCTAACCCGCACAGTTGCATGTGCGTGCGGTCCACCTAAAACTTGCTTTAAAAATGTAGACTGACTGGCAGAGAAAGTGTACATAAACAATAAAAAAGTACCGGTTCAGTGTACAAGCTCGCGAGCTTAAACTTTAATCAAAGTGTTAAAAATGTGTGTTAACTATAATTAAAATGTGATTAAAAGATAAAGCAGTATTATGACAGTGTAACATTAACCAATATAGTGAACAAAATTTAATAAGTGAAACCCTATTTCGGACTACGTGATCAAGAAACCAAAACGGGAGTGTTGCCACAAACTATCGGATATAACCAAAAGGAAATAACTTTTTCAAAATTCATTAAATAAATATGCAAGATTAAAAAAGAGCTCGAAAACGAAACTGGGGTAAAAGGTATGAACGGGAAGTGTGAATGAGCAATGCTGGGTTGCCTTATATAGTATATAATCTAATTATAATAAGTATTATTGTCAGATATTTTGTTTTCAAAACAATAATAAAACTCCCCCTATCTCTACTTCATTAGTTCTCTAATAGAGTGCACTCCCATTAACTGTTTCAAAGTACAATTCACCTAGTAATCAACAGTCATAATTAGAGCGTTTTCTTTCCTGTAGTGTAAGGCATATCATGCAGTTCAGTTCTTTTTGGTTTATACACGCATACCGCAAGAATAGAAAGACTATTCACCGCTATTGTTATTTTACTTTGTGCTTATTTCATGTGTTTATTTTATGTGTTTAACGTTTATTAGAATATTATTGTGAAGTTTAGGATGCCTAAAAAATCAGCGAAGTGTTGCTTACAACGGGACATTTACAGCGCACAAGGACAAGGTCAGTGAACGCTTAATATTTATGCATTGTTGGTTGATTACATGAGAATAAATCCTTTTAACTATTTTAGTTTTACAATATACAGTCCACTGCTAATAAAAAAGAACCCCACATTTTTGGTCCGTCCAGCCCGGATAGCATCTTTCATTCAGAATCCAGCACCTTGGAAAGCAAGATTTTTATTAATTATTACGCTCTTTATTATTACGTTTATTGAATTATTGTAACGCTTAAATTAAAAAAAAAAAAAAAAACAATTATTTACTACTGGCAAGTATTGCCAATACTCAGTGCTCTTTTCATTTTGTTATGATTTTTTCATGTTTTTTCAACGCAAGCATAGTTTATTGATTCATTGTGCAGCGTGTGTTATTTCATGTTTTATCTAGCAAGCATAGTTCTGAAGTGTAGCGTGTTTCTTCAAAACCGACCTCTGTATTAGTTTCTATAAAATACAGTAGCCATATTCCTTTATTACCATATTACCATTATTACTGTCATCTACGCTATTGGTATTTTATAGTGATAAAAAAAATAAATTAAAATTATTTGGACTGGAAATTACTGAATACTGGAAGAACATTGTGAATTACAACTTTTACTTAGAACTCTTTTGTTATTTACATCTGAATCTGTTTTTTAAAGCGAGTGTATTAATAAATTACCAAAATGAGATTTTCTTCTTTTGTGAAGCAAAGTGAACTGAATGAGAGTAGGCTTCATAATATTAACAAGCAAATTGTTGCTTTTGAGGTTATTGCTATAGGTAATTTAACTGAACAGCAAACACGAAAAGTTAGTTTGCTTAGTTCCACCGTAGAAAATAAATATGCTGAATTTAAAATGTAGTGTTTTACCGTTTACACTTTTATTTTTGTTACTAATAAATAAAACACATGTACTTACCGACTGTTCCATATCACATCCGGTTCAAGCACGTGGTTCATACCCAACATGATTTTTTATCTCTAAGGGCCAGGATTCGCACTCAGCGAGATTCAGAAACAATGAGGTTGTCGAAATAATGACTCTGACTACAATTTGGATGCCATAAACTTGTTTTTAATTAATCTGAATTAGAGTTATAATTCTTAACGACAACCCAAAGATGGCGCCGCATATAAACACAAGAAACAAAATGGCGTCTACATATCCTTACGCCCATATTCATTAGTCATTACCTTCAATTACTTTGATACTTAATCCTATCATAACTTTAAATATAGCTGCAGCTTTAATAAAACTTGATTGATTTAATTTACTACTGTTGTATATCACAAACCAATGCCCCGATCTTTTATCGTAATGGCCAGTCGTTCACACTCACATGCTCTCGCCCACACGCTCACTAGCACAGATACATTTTGTTTAATTCATTTTAATTTTGAGCTCAGTAATATGTTGATATATTATTATTAATTTGGACTTTCCTGAATGTGTGCACTTGTAGGGTCGCCGTTGATGTCAGATTCCCCGTATGTGTTGGCAGATGTTTGCCGCATGTCCCTCGTCAATTTTCTCTGTTAGCACTGATTTTACTTTACATACTTGGATAGTAATTTGCTAGTGTTTGTTTTTAAAGATTCACTGTTACATTTTAATTACATTTAGTAATTTGACTAAAACACTTTTGGCGAAAACTCCGCCAACAGCGATTTTAGCTGTTGACGCTCTGATGTGTTGTGTGGTACTGGGAACTGGTTATATGCACAATTTGCGTATGTATTAGTACATCTGACGTCACCGTCTTTTGTTTTTTCGGCCAACGCCTTGTTTCATACGTTACTGTCTATGCGTCATTATCGTTTATTAATGATGACACAGCCTTGTGAACCAATGAGAATTGATATTAAAGTCTTTCTTCACTTACACCGCCATTGTATATGCTCGGTTTCGCCCGTCAGCCGGTGACCTTGGAATCATTCCCCTCTTGCTGAATATGCGTTGTTTCTTGGGACATGGGTAAACTGACCTAACCATGGTTGACATTCATCAATCTAATAAAAATACAATCTGAAATCCCTTAATCCCATAATTATGATAACAGGTCTTTATGTACTGTTACAAAAAGGCTTATAAATAAACTATTTAGTACAACATCTTTACCAGAAGATCTTGATAATGAACAGATTTCAAGATTACAAGATTCTATATCAGACTTAAATATAGCTATACAAAGTTCGTGTGCTCCTTTTATACCATCGCTACTGCAGGAAACCTTGGATGTCTCACACTGGTGCATCACAACTAGTTGCGCCCACTCCCACCGTAAATTTACCTCGCTTAAACTTGGGAACATTTTCTGGACAACCTGAGAAATTGGTAGCCTTTCACAGTCTGTTTGAAAATGCAGTGCACAAAAATTCAACCATTTCTAATGTGGAGAAATTTACATACTTGCTTTCTTGTTTGACTGATGAGCCGCTAAATTTAATTAAATCGTTGCCTGTCACTAATACAAACTATGCCATATCCTGGCAAACGTTGCTAAAAAGATATCAAAATTCTAGATTGTTGATAACACTTCACGTAAACAAAATATTTGAGTTACCACAATTGCATAATCCTTCAGTTAAACAAATGAGCAATTTTCTGTCGACCTACAATGAAAATTATCAAGCGCTCAAAGCACTAGGACATGATATTGCTAGTGAACGTTTGTTGTTGACCTCATATATTTTGCGTAGATTTGACACGGAATTCAGGACCAAACTTGAACGTTCTCGAGATAATTTACAAAATGTTCCTACCATTAGAGAAGTAATTACATTCTTAGAAAATGAATGTTCTTGCAAAGAGGCAGCGGGTTTAACTAATATCATCTCAAAAAATGAACCTTCTCTTCAAACCTCTCAAAAAATCAGTGGATTTAAAATGAATATAAACCAGTTTAAACCGCACAAAATAGCGATGGTCACTACTCACACTCAGCATTGTATCTTCTGTTCATCAAATTCACACAACATATATCGATGTGCAGATTTTTCCGCACTTACTGTACAAGACAGACAAGCTTTTGTTAAAAATACGAACTTGTGTCAAAATTGTTTTGGAACACATAAGTTAGTCACCTGTAAGTCCGTCCACACATGCAATGTATGTCATAGGCGTCACCACAGCCTACTACATTTTTTTGTTGAGAACCACTCCGCACAACCGCAACAAAAATTGACTCAGTCAAATAGACCTACCTTGTGCCCTTCTGTTGAAATGACAATGCATAAGCAAAACCACTCTGCAGAGTGTCACCAGGATACTACCTTGATAGGTGTTGCTTGCAATCAGAATAACACTGTGTTACTCGCAACCGCTTTGGTGCATATCACATCTGCCAATGGAAATGCAGCAGTTGTACGAGCTGTGCTTGATAGTGCATCCCAAACAATTATTTCAGAAAGTTGTGCAAAGGCTTTGTGATTGTACCGCTCTCAAACAGATGTTCCAGAACTTAGTGCCATCTCTACCACCCCAGTGATAACAAAGGGACTTACCTTTGTGACATTGTCTTCGCTCAGTGGGAATATTTTAGCAAAATCTCACCCAGTCATGATTCATAATAAAATATCATGCAATCTGCCTCATGTTCAGCTCCCACCAGAAATTAAAGAGCGACTCAAAGGTTATATGCTAGCGGATCCCACTTTTGATGTTCCAGGTCCAGTTGACCTTCTGATTGGAGCAGATTTATTTGCATTGACTCTTAATAGTACCTTTATCAATCTCGGCAAGAATATGCCATACGCTGTCAATACAATCTTTGGCTATGTTGTGCTTGGTCCGACACCTGTTCCACTTAAGTCTAAGCCTTACTCAGGCTTAGTAACTCTTTTATCGATGAATGATCGTGATCTGCACGCAACATTCCAACGTTTTTGGTCCATAGAGGAACCACCTCACACTACAAAACTCGCTCCACAAGATGAAAAATGTAAAGCTCACTTCGTCTCTACTCATAAGAGAGATGCCTCCGGCAGATATGTTTGTCACTTGCCTTCCAGCGGAAACCCTGCTCAACTAGGTGACTCTACAACTTTGGCAAAACGCCTGTTTAATACACTTGAACGCAAATTTGAATCTCAACCTGAATTTAAACAGAAGTATGTCTATTTTATGAATGACTACTTAGCATGTGGGCACATGAAACTGTGCACATCTGTGCCGTCGCTGAACAAGCCGCATTACTTTTTGCCACATCATGGCGTTTTTAAAGATACGAAAATCCGTGTTGTTTTCAATGCATCAGCACCATCTTCTTCAGGTGTCTCACTGAACCACATTCTACATCAGGGTCCAAAGTTGCACAATGACATTACTGATATAATTCTTCGCTTTCGTCAACATAAATTTTTCTCTTGTGATATCAAACAAATGTTTAGGCAGATATCCATCCATTGTAACGGTACAGAATTGTGAGCTACCCCAGTTTAATTTTATATTGCATCAATGCAATCACTTTTCAAATTGCCAGACTTCACCTGTGAGGAGCCTCAGTACAGCAATGCACACAGTTAGCCTAAACAATTGCCCAGATGTATTGCGTAACTGCCCCAGCAGCAGGCTTTTTGTAAATCACAGTCTGCAGTCTATCACCAGTTGTTGCATCAGCCAGTAGCAGATAGCAGTCTTCAACCAGAGCGGTCGTAAGCTAAATAGTGGCCTCGGGCGCAAGATAGGCCGAAAATAATCTAATCGGCCTATCAAGTAAAGTGTTAACGCGCAGTTTGCCAAAAAATGTGCTTGCGAACAATGTAAGCCGACCGATTGAAAAGAATAGTGATGTTATTTGTGAAACAGCCTTAAAATTTGTGATTGAGAAAATAATCCAAGTTAAACAGTATAAAATCAGTTTTCGGAGTGTTCTACAAACAAAAAGTGCGTAACACGTGGTGGCGGAAATTGTGGATTGCATTGACCAGATGAGTAGCAAACTAAATAACATAATCAATTGAATAAAATTAAACACCATTTTTAGTAATTTCCTTTGTTATGTATAACGTATTAAATTTCAAATGAGATCTCTAAGGGAAAAAATTTACTACTGGTTCATCATAGTTTGTCATAGGCTAGTTGATTAAGAAATGTTTATTTTATTAATTCATAAAACTTCACCTTAAAATAAATTCAGATTTTATTTAATATAAAGTATGTGTTAGAGTAAGTTATTACGCCATAACCATTTCCTATTCTGTGCTGAAAACCTCGTCTAACGTTCTATGGGATTTTCTGAGTTTTAAGGGTAGTCAGATAGCGGGATTTTTATAAGGGCTAGAGTGTAGAAGGTTTCGATATTTAACCTTTAATAAAAATATCGTGGCGACCAGGGCAGTTTAAAAAGGTTAAGTTTTACGGGGACCATGACGGTAAGTAAAATTCTGGCAGCGGTGAGTATAATATTATGATGAGTGTAGTATATAAAAAGGGTCGAAGCCGAGTACCTTTACAATGGCGACCCTGCTAGGATGTTCGTATATAAGAATTATATGAACTAGACCTGTTTTAAAGCACAGAAAATAGGATTTGGTAACGGCGTATTTGTAGAAATAATCGTATATATATTTACGTTATAAAAGGTTATGTTTTGATAGGGTTATTGTGTTTACTTGTCCTGTTGGCAATGACTGTGTTAGGTGTTTTGATTTTATAGGATAAGAGTGTTTTTTTATATATAAAGGGTATATTAGAAATAACATTTTTGAACATGGCCGAGGCACGTGAAAATAAAGTAAGTGGATTAGTGGAGGCATGGAATAGATGCAATACGGAATTCATGCAAGAGTTTGAAAGGGTTTTGAAAGGAATTACTGAGGATGATTGGCGTAGATTAAATAATAAGCTTAGACAAATGGAAGAACAAAAAACGGGACTATACGCTTTCCTGAACAAAGATAGTAATGACACTAACAAACAAAGTAACGAGGTAAGTGAGCGGGTTAGTGAAAGTAAAATAATAGAAAATGGTAGTCACGAGATCAAAAGTGATAACGGTGACACAATTGAAAATGTAGCAATAGAGAGTGACAATAATGTTGTCAATGATAGTGATAGAATAATTAACCAGGTGAGTGATAATGATAATTCTAATAATGAATTCATAAATAACCGTGACAAAATAGTGGGAGAAGTAGGGTTAACTAGTGAAGATAATTATGGTGATTACAATTCTGAGGTAAGTGGTGATGTTACTATAATTAATTATAATGATGAAATAATTGTGAATAATAATAATGATATAGTTGAGAGTAAAGTATTGGATAGTGGTGAGATAGAGATAGTGAGTGAGAGAGAGAAAGTAATAGATTGTAAAGGCGTAGTAATTAATGTTGATGAGTTAGATAATGAGTGGAAAGAGAGTTATAATATTGTGAGTATGAAAAAGAGGGTAAATTTTTTACGAGGTGTTATAGGGGGTGAAGAAAGATCTTCACGTATATATTGGGTAGACAAGAGTTCTACGAATAATTGTTTTTTGAAGTATTTTGTTGTGCCTGGAGAAGCCAGGAAATATTTAATTAAGTTAGTACCCTCTGCATGGAATGAGAGAAAGGGTGAAATGGCATTATGATGAGAGAGATCTGTGGGTTGATAAAGAGATAGAAGTATATAATTTAAGGAGAGATTATGATGAGTGGAAAGTAAGGTTAGAAGTACGTTTAAGTAATAACCATTTAATTTATGATGATAAAATAATTGACTTGGTATTGAGGAAATTTACTAACGGAGACTGGACAAAATTAATTGATCGTGACAAGTTTTATGACCTAATGAATGGTATAACGAAGGACTTAGAAATAATGGTGTGTTATAATAATAATAATGACAAATTGAGTATAAGTAAGAAAGAGAAATGTTACAAAAAGGTACGACTATTACATGACGATGGAGGTTAGATTACGAAATCGTGGAAGGAACAGTTTAAGTATGTTAATATATGGTAATGACCCAGCTGATTTTGACATTGAAGTGTGATATAGCGGAATAATAATGATGACGATTTGTAAATAAATGTTTAGTAAATTTATTTGTGTGTATTGTAGAATGTTAAGTAAACGATGTGTATGCAGGTAATTGTTGAAATAATAATAGTAATAAAAAAGTTGTAAGCTAAATAAACAACAAGATTAATTTTGGAGACAGTAATTAAAGAATTGTAATTGTTTTGATAGCAACTGAACTTGTATTTTCAATAATTAATTTAATTAAAACAATTTGAGATGTTTAAATATTCTGATTAATTTAAAGGTTGTATAATTGAATTTTCCAATCGATTTAATTTTTTTTTTTTTTTTTTGATATTAATAAATAAATGTTAAATTATTTGACATGAAATAACATTGTTGTTAAATGTTTCAGAGGTTACGTGGAGATATTGGTGTATGTGTGTGTGTGTGTGTGTGTGTGTGTGTGTGTGTGTGTGTGTGTGTGTGTGTGTGTATTTTGTGTTCAGGTCAATAGTTGGATAATGTACTGTAAGTATAATGTTCATAATACCAATCAGATAGAATAAAATGCTTACAGGTGTGAAAAGAGTTGTATAACACGCCAATAATAAAAATGAATTGAGATAATGGTATTAAATGAAAACGGTAATTAAAAAAAAGTAATAATAACTAAAAGGGTGAATTAAAATTATATTTGGTTTGAACTGTAAAAAATAGACTTTGACAAATATGTTAACATTAAAAGATTTATAGAAACAAAAAATTTGTAGGAGTATATGTGTCAGTATATGACGTAACCATGAATGTTGAAACTGAGAGTGTTTATAACACCAGTCTGGCAGACTATTGTTGATGTAAACAGGTAGGTTGTATGTTGTGACTAATGTCTATAGCCATGCTGAGTTGATAATAACAAAGATGTTGTAGTCTGCTGAATCATTGCCAGTAGGAAAATCCTATTATGAAATAAAAGAAATTAAGATGGTTGAAATGAAGGTAAATTTTTATAATACAAGGGAATGACTTGATGCTTTGATTGTAAGACAGTTAATATTTGTGTGATAGGATGTTGTCAATGTAAAATCATTTTGATCAAATGTAACTAACTTAGAGTCTTGAGAAATGAAATATAATTAAATTAATTTGGCAATTAAATTAATTGAAAAGATGATTTTAATAATGAACTTGTACTAATGAACTTAACTTTATTTTCATTCGAATTCAAATTGGAATTATAAAGTAAATGCTAATTGATGTACATAATGGTTAAAATATTCATTTAAAACTGAAAACTGAAGGAAATTTTGTAGGGGTATAATAAAAAATGTTCAGGTTGAGATAGTGTTTGGAAAATTAAGAAGTGTATATTACTGTTCATATAAATTTTTATTAATGTCAATCTATGTTTTATGTTTTAACTGTAGATTCCCCACTTAAGTGCGGCCATGACCTCACCGGATCATGACCGTGAAAGTAGTTAATTATGGCAAATCATAAATTTTACTTGATATAACCGGCTTGTGGTTTGTTTTATTTTGTGAACCCGGTGGTTTGTTAGATTTAGTAGGGGGGTTATTTTTTGGAGAATCTACCTAATTTTGGAACAGGGCTATTTTCACCCAGATAGGGGTGGTAGTCCATTAGGGGTGTATAAATAAAAAATAGTAGGTGTAATACCGAATTTTATTGTAACGCCGAAGCAAGGATGGGGGTGGAATAAAAGAAAAAAATGTCCACCCCTTCCGCATCAGTCCTTGTGAAAGCAACTAGACGCTACAGTCTAGGGGGGGTAATAGTGAGTGTGGATGGGCGGTGACCTAGTTACAGGTCACGAGGGAGATGTGGTTTACGGCTAGGATGAGGCTAGAAAAGGCCAAGAAGCCTAGCGCAGAACACATGAATATGTAACGGGTATCAGGGGTTAAGGGTTTAAAAGAGGGGTAAAAAAAAAAAAAAAAAAAAAAAAAAATTGTTTATTCTATATAAATATGAGTAGGCAAGTAAGGACATAATTTGTATTTTAGGTACGATTACTGTGAGTTAATGTAATCCTGTATAATTAATGTCATTTTGGCTGGGCAATATTGTACGGGGAATACTATTCATTTTGACTGGAATTTATGTGTACTACTGTAAACCTATATTGTTTTATTAACACTATTTTCTAGGGTTTATAATATGAAATGAGCCAGTACGTTGTCAATGAACCAGTACGGCTAAGAGGAAACAAATCAGTTGTGGGATATGGAGTGATGGAAGGCCGTTTGTTGATTTTTTAATTGAATGTTTTATAGTCAGGCGATACTGTGGTGGGTATCGGTCCGAGCTTATGGTGGTGGGATCTCGAGTAGAGAAGTCCCGTAAGATCGGATGGGTGCTGTCACAGTCGCCAGACTAGGGGGGTAAGAGCCCATGATTTTAATAAAAAGTTCAGGGGGGTTGCGGCGCCATATCCTCACTGATCCTCTTAGGTTTAGGCAATAAGAGTTTGAACGCTTCGGCCTTCAACCTCTTATTGGGGGGGTATTGTAACGGTACAGAATTGTGAGCTACCCCAGTTTAATTTTATATTGCATCAATGCAATCACTTTTCAAATTGCCAGACTTCACCTGTGAGGAGCCTCAGTACAGCAATGCACACAGTTAGCCTAAACAATTGCCCAGACGTATTGCGTAACTGCCCCAGCAGCAGGCTTTTTGTAAATCACAGTCTGCAGTCTATCACCAGTTGTTGCATCAGCCAGTAGCAGATAGCAGTCTTCAACCAGAGCGGTCGTAAGCTAAATAGTGGCCTCGGGCGCAAGATAGGCCGAAAATAATCTAATCGGCCTATCAAGTAAAGTGTTAACGCGCAGTTTGCCAAAAAATGTGCTTGCGAACAATGTAAGCCGACCGATTGAAAAGAATAGTGATGTTATTTGTGAAACAGCCTTAAAATTTGTGATTGAGAAAATAATCCAAGTTAAACAGTATAAAATCAGTTTTCGGAGTGTTCTACAAACAAAAAGTGCGTAACACGTGGTGGCGGAAATTGTGGATTGCATTGACCAGATGAGTAGTAAACTAAAGAACATAATCAATTGAATAAAATTAAACACCATTTTTAGTAATTTCCTTTGTTATGTATAACGTATTAAATTTCAAATGAGATCTCTAAGGGAAAAAATTTACTACTGGTTCATCATAGTTTGTCATAGGCTAGTTGATTAAGAAATGTTTATTTTATTAATTCATAAAACTTCACCTTAAAATAAATTCAGATTTTATTTAATATAAAGTATGTGTTAGAGTAAGTTATTACGCCA
This sequence comes from Magicicada septendecula, assembly GCA_034769895.1. Classification (NCBI taxonomy): domain Eukaryota; kingdom Metazoa; phylum Arthropoda; class Insecta; order Hemiptera; family Cicadidae; genus Magicicada; species Magicicada septendecula. The sequence goes on along the minus strand of CM068376.1, from coordinate 352,993,254 downwards.
TAACCATTTCCTATTCTGTGCTGAAAACCTCGTCTAACGTTCTATGGGATTTTCTGAGTTTTAAGGGTAGTCAGATAGCGGGATTTTTATAAGGGCTAGAGTGTAGAAGGTTTCGATATTTAACCTTTAATAAAAATATCGTGGCGACCAGGGCAGTTTAAAAAGGTAAGTTTTACGGGGACCATGACGGTAAGTAAAATTCTGGCAGCGGTGAGTATAATATTATGACGAGTGTAGTATATAAAAAGGGTCGAAGGCGAGTACCTTTACACCATGAAGATGATCAGATCTTTCAGTTAATATACGAGAGAGAAGACACTTCAGTCCCGCTAAAGGTCCACCAATTGACTACTGTCACTTATGGTATGACGTCCTCGCCTTACCTTGCTAATAGAGTAGTACAACAGCTCATTATGGACGAAGGAAAAAATCATCCACTTGCTGCTGAAGCACTCCAACAGCAAATATATGTTGATCATGCTCTATTAGGGAGCAATTCTCTAGAAGAAGCTCTCCACCTTCAAGAGGATGTTGTTTTACTTTTGAAAAAGGGTGGATTCGAACTGAGCAAGTGGTCTTCAAACCATCCTAAACTCTTAGAAAATGTCATGCAAGATAATCATGAGACACCCCTCATGTTACGCACGTCGGAACAGCCATTTTCAAGTGTATTAGGGCTAAAATGGATCCCAGATATTGATGTCTTTTCATATTTGATGCACACACCTTCAAGTAATTACACAAAAAGAACTTTACTTTCATCAATTGCTCAGATCTATGACCCTTGTGGTTGGATATCCCCAATAGTTTTTTGGTCTAAAGTCTTAATGCAGCATGTATGGACACCTTAGGCTTAGATTGGTATTCTCCATTACCTGATCATATTTCCGAGAAGTGGTCACGATTTGTGAAAGAACTTCCAGAAATAGAAAAGCTAAGGATACCACGTTTCATATCCTTAGCAAGTGCAGTCAATATCCAGCTTCATGGATTTTCAGATGGAAGTGAATCCGGATATGCAGCTTGTGTCTTCCTGCGCACAGAAGACGCAGAAGGAGATGTCAACATACGACTGCTGATCGCAAAATCAAGAGTAGCTCCACTGAAGCATGTGACTATTCCCCGCTTGGAACTTTGTGGTGCGCACATGTTAGCCAAATTGCTACATTACTGTACAGAACAGCTCTCACAACATCTCAAGATTGACAACATTTCAGCACGGTGCGACTCTACAGTAGTTCTATCTTGGATACGCACTCTATCTTTTCGTCTCAAGGTGTATGTTGCTAATCATGTGGCACAAATACAAGACTTAGTTTCACCGCACGTCTGGAAATATGTTTCAACTGTTGACAATCCTGCTGATTGTGCTTCTCGAGGCTTCACACCCACGGTTCTGATGAAACATAGTCAGTGGTGGCTAGGACCACCATGGCTCGCTAAATCAACGCAGACCTGGCCACAATCTATCCTTCATCCAATTTCGGAGGAATCTATTCCCGAAATGAAACCAAATGTGCTTAATCTTATCATGACCACAAAAGAAGTCCCAACATTTGGATTTCTTACAAAGTTTTCTTCTTGGAAGACTCTTCTTCGTGTAATGGCTTATGTCCTTCACTTTATAACCCGTTTGAAATTTAAAACCACCATTAGTGGATCACTTACAGTAACTGAATGAAATAACGCCTGTAACCGCATTTGCTGGCTCATTCAGAGACTTCACTTTGCAGAAGACATAGATCTACTCTCCAAGAAAAGGACATGCTCAAACCGCATCCAACGTCTAGCACTCTTTATTGATGATGCAGGAATAGTCCGTGTCGGAGGTCGACTGAAGAACTCTGCGCTTACTTACAATGCCAAACATCCTATTCTTCTGCCAAAACATCATGTCGCTATTCATTTACTCATCGATTACTATCATAGCATGTACCTGCACGCTGGTCCCCAGTTCCTCCAAGCAACACTATCTCAACGCTTTTGGATCTTCTCCGCCCACAGTGTTATACGCTCAACAATATTTAAATGCGTACGATGTTTTCGTACAAAATCAACAAACACGTCTCCGCTCATGGGTGATCTACCAGCCGGTCGTGTTACCCCTACTCGTTGTTTCAACGCTTCTGGAGTTGATTATGCTGGCCCTTACACGGTCAAGTTTTTTACACTTTGCAGGATACAGCCTATAAAGGTGTACCTCTGCCTGTTCATCTGTTTTGCAACAAAAGCTGTATACTTGGAAGTGGTTACTGATTTAACTACAGACGCCTTCATTGCAGCCCTTACAAGATTCATCTCTAGGAGAGGTCTTGTATCAGACCTGTACTCTGATTGTGGGACTAATTTCATAGGAGCTGCTTCTTCGCTCAAAAGATGTTTTCAAGATCTCATGAAGCAACCAGAGATGCAAGATTTTGCTACGAACAACAGTATCACATTCCATTTCATTCCTCCGCGTGCACCTCACCAAGGTGGACTTTGGGAACATGCCATTAAAGGTGCAAAATATCATCTCACCAGAGTCATAGGTGAACACATTTTAACGTACGAACAATTTACCACCTTAGTTGTGCGTGTTGAAGCTATCCTTAATTCGAGGCCGATAGCTCCTCTCTCGAATGACCCTGCACATCTTCAACCTCTTACACCAGGGCATTTTCTAACTGGAGGAGCTCTTAATGCCCTGATCGAACCTCAACTAACTAATGCACCACTTAATCACATAAAACGCTGGAAATTGGTTCAAGCCTTCACACAACATCTCTGGAAAAGATGGCAAATGGAGTACCTCCACACACTTCAAGAACGGTCCAAATGGATCAGACCTTAAGAAAATCTCAAAATAGGAGATTTAGTCGTTATTCATGAAACGAACCTGCCACCCCTCAAGTGGAAGCTCGGGAGAGTCATCTCCGTATCTCCCGGGAATGATGGAGTGGTACGTGTCGTCAACATGAAGACAGCCGGTGGAACCTTAGCCCGTCCTTCTGTTAAGGTTTCCCGTCTTCCCATTTACTAAAATCCTTGACCAGTCAACTGGCTACTGCCCCTTATAATTTAGTTTTATTATACTCTTCCAAAGGATCAAATTTGTTCTTATGTTCTTTTAATGTTTCTTGTTGAACCAGTTGGTTCAAAGGGGCCGGTATGTCAGATATTTTGTTTTCATAACAATAATAAAACTCCCCCTATCTCTACTTCATTAGTTCTCTAATAGAGTGCACTCCCATTAACTGTTTCAAAGTACAATTCACCTAGTAATCAACAGTCATAATTAGAGCATTTTCTTTCCTGTAGTGTAAGGCATATCGTGCAGTTCAGTTCTTTTTGGTGTATACACGCATACCGCAAGAATAGAAAGACTATTCACCACTATTGTTATTTTACTTTGTGCTTATTTCATGTGTTTAACGTTTATTAGAATATTATTGTGAAGTTTAGGACTGCCTAAAAAATCAGCGAAGTGTTGCTTACAACGGGACATTTACAGCGCACAAGGACAAGGTCAGTGAACGCTTAATATTTATGCATTGTTGATTACATGAGAATAAATCCTTTTAACTATTTTAGTTTTACAATATACAGTCCACTGCTAATAAAAAAGAACCCCACAATTATAATCTAAGATGTAATTTCCTTATATCTAAGGTGTTTTTAATGTATTCAATTTAAGTTTAATAATGTCCAATAGCAGACCGTAACAGAGTTGAGAGTAAGAATACAAAATATGTAGAGAAAAAGGGATGAATTGCTCATGTGAATGGTGGCGTAACAAGAATGTCAGAGTAAAATGTAATAAAGTAATGTTTTATATGAACTTATAAATATGTATTTGTTTATTTGCATTGGCTATTATTCTCTACCGAGTACAATAGATGATAACTTGGTTAACTTTCACACGAACATCAAGATTTAAACCTGTTTTAACGCTTCAGTTGACGTCCAAATAATGGTAAGATAAATAACAATTTAATTATTAATTACTGAGTATTACTATAAGGCCAGACGAAGAAAAAAACTGTCCAAGACATTCATTCAACATCGCAATGCATTTTTAAAACCCAATATTTACAAATATAATTTAGCCACACACTGTGTAAATAATAAACATACATTTCCAGACATCCAAAATATCAAATTAATTAAAAACTTACAAAAAAGGTAACAAAATGAATATATGGGAAAATCTGAATATTTACAAACACAATAATAATAATCTACTAATTAAAGAACAAACTCAAATAAAAACAAAACAAGACGATTTATTTAAAATGATACATTTATTGGAATAATAAAAATAAAACATTAAATATATAACAAACTAGCTGTATACCCGTGCTTCGCTACTGTTTTTACTGAATAAACACATTGGTTTGGTGGTTTCTTTTTTTTAACCTTGGGTAACCAAGCACATTTTATAAATGTAATATTTACAAATTTTTAAAATCATAAATGGGTGCTAATACTAAGTCTACTGAAATCGTTTTGTGAAACGAAATATGGCACTTATAAAACTTCCTTGTAGACAACGTTCTTTGTTTGACCCTGTGGCTGAAGGACAGTTAAACTCTCAGAAGAGCTAACTCGTGAGCAAGCAACATACAACTGGCCATGGGAGAAGCAGTCTTCCCTCAGATCAACACCGGCCATTTTCAAAGACTGCCCTTGTGATTTATTTATTGTCATACCAAAGCAGAGCTTGACAGGGAACTGGAGTCTTTTAAACTGAAAATGGTAATCCGATGGAATTAAGGGAAAGCGTGGAATGAAGACTGCTTCCCCCTGACCACATCCTGTGAATATTGTTGCTTCTATGACGTTGTTGTGCAACGATTTAATATGCAGCCTAGTACCGTTATAAAGCTTAGGCGGTACCAGGTTTCGTAGCAGCATTATTGGAGCTCCAACTTTAAGGCAAAGATTGTGTGGTGGAATGCCTGGAGGATTAAGCGTGTGCAAGGACTCTATTGGGTAATGGACCGCATCTTCAACTTCCACCACAGAGTCCACGGATTGGAACTGGACAATCTCAGTTGGCAGTTTTTCCAATAATGTGTTATTGATATTTGCAGCAGTGTCATTCTTTGGAGTAAGGATAGCTCTTTCTTTCAGCCAAGATGCATCTTTCAAGTAAAAATTAGTTAAATCTGGGTAAATTTTTTCAGCCAACGTTGTCAAGTCGCATACAACTTCACTTAAGTCTTTTGTAATATTGGCTTTGCCATTTTCTTCAGGTAGATTTCCATTACCGATCTGTAAAAGTAAACTTGAAAACTCGTCTGCCTTTAAACTGCCTTTAAGATGCACCCGCATGTTGACTCTCAAGGAACGAACTTGGACTTTAGGCCACAGGACAGAACTCTTTAGACAGGCTTTAACTTCATCTGCTCGAGTTCCCCTAGGTACAACAGGTAAAGTCTGTCTGAAGTCTCCGGCCATTAGAAGTGTGACTCCACCCATCAGGTTTTTATTGCTTCTAATGTCCTGCAGAGTTCTATCCAAAGCTTCAATTCCTCCCTTGTGAGCCATGGTGCACTCGTCCCAAATTATCAACTTACAATCCTTAAGTACCTTCGCTGTGTCGCTTTGTTTTGATATGTTGCAAAATGGGGTCTCAGAGTGGTTTAAGTTGAGAGGCAGTTTGAAGGCAGAATGGAGCTGTCCTCCCTCCATCCAACAACGTTGCTGCTATACCTGACGAAGCCAAAGATATAGCAATTTTCCTATCTTGTCTTACCGTGGCTAATATTAAATTAATCAAAAAGGTTTTCCCTGTACCATCTGGTGCGTCAAGGAAAAATAGTCGTCCAGCCTCTGATTCAATGCTCGCAATTACTTCATTGTAGACATTTTTCTGCTCGTCGTTCAGTTTAGGCACGTTTTCAGCAACCAATTCAGATAGATGGACCGTGTTGTAAGAGAGTTCTTTCAGGTACTCGCGGTTGACTGCAGAACTGTTGGGCTCTTGACTTGGAGAAAGAAGACCGAGTTGTTGGAGGGATTGATTGGACATTGAAGAGACTAAACTTAGTCTAATGAATGTAGGCATTTGTTGTAAATGATGTTCCGTAGTTCAAGCTCTAAGCCCAGACATTCATACTCCATCTGTCTCTTGAAGTCCTCTGACATACTGTCTCTGTGTTTCTCCCACAGCACTAAGGGATCCGCTGCTTGACAAAACACCAAAATGACAGCGAACAGTTGTCTGATTTTCTGTGGTGACTCAGACAGAGCAGCTTCCTCCAAGGTGATGTCCCAATGATTATCATCTTGAAGTAAACCCAATGCTCTGCAGGCAGACTGATAAGTGGAGTGAACTATGCCAGATACCCTCTTAAGATCATTAAAACTAGAAGGCCCTTTAACTTCATGAAGAAGAAGACGTAGGTAGTAACATTGTGCATTGTTAGGGTGTACAGTATAAACCCGACCGAGCACTTGATCTTTTTTCACTCCTGGATGTCCGGGAACGGCTTTGCCTTGTTTCCGCCGACTAAACTTATTGTTTTTCCAGGTGTAGTATGCAGGGACTTCACTGTAGATTATGGTTCTGGCAAAATTGTCTGATTTGCATAGTTCAAAGAATGCCAGTAGAGTGGTTTTGGGTGGATTTTGAACTTTGTCTTGAACGTTTCCGGGATTAAAATAAATTCTCTGGCCATTTTCAAGGTGTACAGCCAAATGCATTACGGGAGAATATCTTTCATGGATTGGGAAGCAAAATATACGCCATGCCGCTTCGGAACTACTTATGTAACGGCCTGCTTCATATTTGGACACTTCGTCGCACTCATTTTCCAACACAAAAGCTGCTTGATCACTGCCCTTGTTCACGTATTTGCAAATATACTTTATCGATTTGACAGAGTTACACAACTCGACATTGATATGTGTTAAAAAGGTACGTGACAGAACAGGATTGTACGGTACCACCCACCGACTGTCTAGGTCTACTCCATTGATGTTGACTGTAAAACCACCATCAGCAGGAGACCTTCGACGGTACTGGGGGTAGCCATCATCAGCAGTTTGGGTTTCTTTAGATAAGGGATGTGGATATCTTTTGGAGCATGAGCCGTTAACCATGCAGGGTGAGTTCCTGTTTAAGCTTCCGCAAGGGCCATGAATCATTGTCGACTTAATAATTTCATGAAGTTCAGGGCCCGTTTCAGGGTCAGGTACCTCTGCGCTTATGACACTGTCAGTTTGGTCGGCCATGATCCTGTCCTGCAGCCATAGGAAGATGTGTGCGTGAGGCAAGCCACGCTTCTGCCACTCCACAGTATACATGTAACACCTACTTTGACCGAAAATGGAACCTTTAGTTAAAAGATGAACAAGTTTTTTAACTTTCAAATGAAACACTCGAGCTATGATGTCATGTCTGTCTTGAGGCTTTTGCCTGTCTCTTAAGGCAGCTCCAATTTCAGACCATTTCGGGTTACATGTAAATGTGATAAACAAATCAGGACGACCATAGTGACGAACATATGTCATGGCGTCCTGAGTTCTCTCGTGCATATAGCGGTGCCCACCAGTAAAACTGGATGGTAACACGACCCTCTTTCCCATATCTGAAATGTTAGCAGCCCCCTTACACATGGCGTCTTTAAGATGAACATAGTTTTACGCTTGCAGCTTACTCTGGTTGAATCTTATAAAGTTAAGCCTTTCTGTCTCTATCTTGGCATACATATCAACCAAAAACTGGTTGAAAAGACTACGATACAGCAATAGGTAACTTTCTTCACCTTGTCTTTCCATTATTCTGTAAGCGTAGAAGTCTGAAGCGGAAACTGTTTTCTTGAGAGATGCTTTAGATATTGGATCATATTGTGGAATATTGATAGAGTAGCCGTCTTCTCCACGGCAGAACATAAGAGGGTACTGGAGAGCGTCGTATGCACGATGAGTTTCGCTGATCCGTACCAACTTTGTGTCTCTGCTGTGAAGAATTATGTCTCTCTTTTCAAACTCCTGTCCCACAATAACCAAAGCTACCTCGCTTGTTGCTGGCGCGTTGTAACGACCCCTCTGTTCAACTGCAGGCTTCCTGTCTGCATGAATAACAACTTTGAGCTCCTGCCCCTCGGGAACATTTTCCATTGCGGTTTTAAAATCTCGTATGTAGGGATTGTTATCATGCAGACATTTTTAAAGTTGGCCAACTAACCGAGGCTTAACCACAGTAAAGAGGTTGGATCTGATTTCTGTTTCTTTTTCATCGTTTCCAACAAAATAAATTTGTAGAAAAGAGGGGTCTTGCTGGGGAGAAGGTAACAAACTTCCTATTCTATGGTAAACCTGCCCTTGGACCTTAAAAGTTGGCATGAAATTTCCTTCGTGCACCTCTTTAGCTCCAAATGAAGTCATTTGAAAACATCCGTTATACTTTCTGGTATTTGATAAAAAATGCTGAGACTGATGGTGACTGTAAGTAAGAAGACTATGGAGCGGCTCAGGAAGCTGTTGAGTAGAAGGAAGACGAACCTTGCCATTGCTGCAGCATAAGCCAGGGCTCTCTTCTTTCCACTTTTTCGCATGGCACCACTTGCATTCAATGTGGTGACCAAGAGAAACAACCTTGTCATTATTGTAGTCTGTACTACGGTCATATTTAAATCCTGATAAAGACTTTGTTTTCCATGGGATCAGTTGCCTCTTCTCAGTGTACCTTCGAACAGCTTCATGATTAACTTCCGGATGTTTCTTTGAGTATCTAGAAACTGAACCCCTGTTAGCGTCAGTGTTTGCCTTGTTGTATCTTTTAACAGCCTCTCTATGAACTTCAGGATTTTTGCTATTGTATTTTCTTACGGACTCCCTATTTTTGTGTCTTTTGATTCTGTCATTAACTCTTGAACGTCGATTTTTTCTTCTTTTCGAAATTAGGTCAGTAGGGGGCGTCACACAACAGTTCTGGATATCACGTTTAGCAGAGTTTAACAAATAAATAAGTGGTATATCATCCTCGGATTGGTCTTGGGCAGTTTGCTTGACAATGAATTTTTGTAGGCTCTCAGTACCAAGCGAGGTGCAGACGGGACGGTTAACAACAGTAAGTGGTATATCATCGTCGGATTGGTCTTGGGCAGTTTGCTCGACAACGATTTTTTCTAGGCTCTCAATACCAAGCGAGGTGCAGATGGGACGGTTAACAACAGTTGATGTATGAGGAGGAATGTATTGAGGACTAAGAGGTTCAAAGTGGGCATTCATCATGGGTCCAGAACACTTGAATCGCAATATGGGCTTTCCCTCCTCATACTCATCAGGCTGTACAATCACCTCACCATCACGATACACCACCAGATGGTAAGGGTATATTTCGGCAGCAGCCTGAATTTCACAGTGGGTGGCATATGTGGTGTACAGAGACATGTGAGCACAGTATTCAGCCAAACTTCTATAAATGTTACCACACGCCATCATTGTATGCTCCTCAAACCGTTGCCAGTTGTTACAAATGTACTGTACAACGCTTGTTCGCACTCGAGACGCATGGGAGACAGTACCGTACATGAGGTAAGACAGGGAGTAAAAGAAGCACGACCCATCTGCACCCACAGGCACAATACGGTGAGGTACCATGATCCCATCAACTTCAATTTGTTCCATCATGTATTAGGGATATAGAATTTATATAAAAAGCAGAAAAGAAAGCCTATTTACAACAAACTAAAACAAAATTATTCTCTTCTTAACAAAAACTGTAAGAGCAACAACGGCGGTAGAACAAAAACGTATTTAATAAAGTGGAATCTACACTGCAAAAATAAGAAAAATAGTCAAACTTGCAAACTTGACAAATAAACTAAAAAATAAGATACAAACTAATAAAAAATCAAGAATATCCAATGCTCAAACTAAAACTAACAAAATAATCGTCTTAAACAAAGTAGCAGGAGTGTGCAGTGGCACTGTAGCGACTGAACTGAACTGAACAAAGCAGCATTCTGGCCCGTTATCAGTGGCCTTTAGACTGAACCCCATGACGCAAGTGTGTCTGAGTTGTGTCCAGACCAGACTAAACATAACAACTCTTTATGGACTACATTGCAACGTAAAAAAAATATATTACGTAAATTGTGTGATAGTACTTCTGGGAACACGTTCTTATCACAGGAATGCATAAAATTCATGTGTTCATAAGTAATTAATATTTATTTAAGACAATAGTTAATATCGCAAGGCAATGGCAAACCAGCGAGAGGTATCCTGCTTAGTATAAACCTTCCCCAACTATGCCATTCGGATCCGGCATTAAACTGTAGGTCCCATATACCTGTGAGAGACTCAGTACGACACGCACCACGGGTATATGCGGGAAGGGTACTAACCAGTCGAAAGGCTGAAGGACTACGAATAGTTAATATATCGTATAACATTGTTTTCTACTGACAAATGTTTTCTATATATTTATTACGCTCCTTTTACAACTTTGAATCAATTTATTCGGAAATATTTTCTTTGTAGGCCCTGTTGTTCTTGAGATACAGTGATGACTAAGTGAGTAAGTGGTATTTAGCAAATATATTATAGATTTCTTTAGGGTAGTTTTAATTAAAATTATTTAAGATTGACCTTTGTGTTCTTTAAAAGAGGGTTAAGTTAACTTGTAGAACAAATTTCATGTTTCTATCTCATCTAGAAGCTGCCTAACAGTTGTCACGCTTTAACTGTCATGTATTTCTTATGAAAATATTCGGTCACTTTGACCCCTCCAAAACCCCCCTAAAATTTTGAATTTTGTCAAACCCCGTCTTATTGCACATCTACAGTATCTAGTGAATATTTATGTAAAGTTTCATCTTTCTAGGCCTTGTCATTGTTGAGATACAGTGATGAGTGAGTGAGTGAGTATGAGAATAATCGGTCACTTTGACCCCTCCAAAACCCCCCTTAAATTTTGAATTTTGTCAAACCCCGTCTTATTGCACATCTACAGTATCTAGTGAATATTTATGTACAGTTTCATCTTTCTAGACCTTGTCATTGTTGAGATACATTGATGAGTGAGTGAGTGAGTGAGTATGAGAATATTCGGTCACTTTGACCCCTCCAAAACCCCCATAAAATTTTGAATTTTGTTAAACACCGTCTTATTGCACATCTACAGTATCTAGTGAATATTTATGTAAAGTTTCATCTTTCTAGGCCTTGTCATTGTTGAGATACATTGATGAGTGAGTGAGTGAGTATGAGAATAATCGGTCACTTTGACCCCTCCAAAACCCCCCTTAAATTTTGAATTTTGTCAAACCCCGTCTTATTGCACATCTACAGTATCTAGTGAATATTTATGTAAAGTTTCATCTTTCTAGGCCTTGTCATTGTTGAGATATATTGATGAGTGAATGAGTGAGTATGAGAATATTCGGTCACTTTGACCCCTCCAAAACCCCCCTTAAATTTTGAATTTTGTCAAACCCCGTCTTATTGCACATCTACAGTATCTAGTGAATATCTATGTAAAGTTTCATCTTTCTAGGCCTTGTCATTGTTGAGATACAGTGATGAGTCCGTGAGTGGGCTTTGGCAAATATATTATAGATAGCTAACTACATAAACATGACAACAATCAAAAAACGAATCAAAGTAAAATCGATTATCCATTAACTATATTATAAGCGATACATTCAATTGCAATTCAAAAACCTCTGAAGCTACAGAATAATTTCTGTGAAACGTGTGTCAGGTGAAAACAAACCTATTTGCAGTTGTATTATTTGAAGATATTACATAACTACAGAAGAATAATGGAAATTTTGTATAGCTTTTAAATTTGAAAGAACATTAAAGACACATGGCATGAATGCTATGTGGGTATATAAATCTGACCATACAATATTAAATGAAATTTATAGCTTAACATCTTAATGGAAACAAGTCTTACATTTAACGGTTACATACAAGACAATGCACATACTGCACATGTATGCTACATTTATGAAAGTACAGTTGAAAGTATTTATTAAAGTTTTCAACACAGGCATTTTGGCACTTCAACTTCTAATTGGTGAGTATTTTCTTGTTTGGTTTCAGATTGTTTTATTAAGTATTAATGATTTACTGAGGTAAATGAAACTAAGGGCCTCTGCATGACTGGGAGTAATACTCAGCCCCTCTGAAAATGCCAGTCATAGAGACCATTAACAGAACTGATCAGCTGCTCAGGAGAGGCAACTCCTGCAATTAAGCATGAATAGTGAAAATTACGTGCTAAAATACCTAAATGATTGCATCTTGTTGAAATTCTTAGTTTTTTTTATATCGCATATATATTAGAAAATATAATACTAAAATATTGTCATTATTGTGAGATTTATTAAACTAAAAACTACTAAACGGTAGTAAAAAAAGTCTGTCTCAAAGCTGACGAAGGCGAACACCACGCCGAAACGCGTACGAGAGGAAAAGACAAGTAAGTTTCACAAGTTGAAAGTTTCATTATTATATAAAGTAAAAAAAGTAGTAAAACTTTTATTTGTTTTTTAAAATATTTCATTTTTTATTTATTTATAATACCAGACTACTAATAAAATTTCGGTTAGTCACATTCAAGATACTTTCTGTCCCAGCATAACATTCAAATAAATTTTTTTTCCGTTCTATCAGAGTAAAAATCAAATATGCAATGAAATGTTTTTTGTCTTTTTTGTATTGTTTTCTTGAAGTATTAATTTAACATTACAATCATATTTCTGGTACACAAATTGTAATACATAAATTTACTCACCTCACACAAAACAATTCCAAAAGAAAATATATCAACTTTTTCATCATATTTATTTCCTTTCATCATTTCAGGAGCCATCCAATACGGATTTCCCACTACAGTGTACCTCTTCTTTCGTTCACATCGCCTGTGAGTATTTGATCCATCTCTAGGAGACGTTTTAGACCCGTAGCGACGGGTACCATTACCACCACTCAACCTTCCACCACCTGGGCCCCGTTCTGAACTGCTCTGAGAGATTATACGTGCAAGCCCAAAATCTGCCACCACTACAGTCTTGTCCTGCACACATCATAAGTTTCTTTAAAAAGTACTTTAAACATGTGGGTAATGCTTTATATATTCTTCAATAAAAAATCTGTACTAGAAAAATGTAAACACCAAATATTTTAAACAAGGTCAACAACTGTTTTAAAATTTGTGTGTTATATATATGTTACTATCTTACCACTCATTTTATTTTACGTATAACTATATTTTATACTACTCACTTACAAAAAGTACATTCTCAAATAGCTTTCAAAAACAACACACTATATTTTTGTGATATCAACTTGTATAAAATCCCATACAGGTATACTACATATAAATACAACTGATTTCAGGATTCTCTCAAAAAGTTATTACTGCATGCAGACAATGTATTCTCCATTGTGTGAAAGTTGTATTAAACAGATAAGTATCCATAGTGTGTGACTAGTAAAATACACTTAACTCTTCTGTGCACTAAAGTGCGTATCCTTATCTGTAATAATTTTATTAGTATATGTATTTTAAAACTCAAGATCTCGTGGGCAAAACAAATGAAAGGCAACACATCTTGATACTTTAATTTTTTAATCACACGTGCACACTAAACATTCCCTACTGAGAGTCAGGTGTTTGTTGTCATCAGTTATTGTCAGATATCACACTGTCTGCCAAGGTGTATGTGAAAATGCAAAATTAATAAAAGGGAACCCCTTCTTGCTCAATGACTATGTTTATTACGCATAAAAAAACACAAACCAGATAATGACAATATCAATGTATATGAGGACAGCAGTTTTTCATTACTGACTCATTTAATTTGAAACAAAAATATCAATGATTATGAACAATTTCCTTTAACACCTTAAGAGATAATATGATGCTGTGATTTTGCTAACAATATTTTCTTTTCTGACATGGTTGTGTACAGTATAATGGTAGCTCCATGTTTTCCTGTTACGTTTCATGTTGTTCATTTCTACTTGAAACAATTGTTTGTTTTACATGGTAGTCTGCTTACCCACTTGAATGAAAGAGGCAAAAAGTGTGGTATAAAAATGAATTTTGCCACCTCATAAATATGTGTATACATAATGCTCATATTATTCATACAAAATGTGGCAGAAAACTGACAACAGTTGAATTCAGAGACGCTTTGGTTGATAAGATCATAGCAGAATGCTACACTGGAAAGCAACATGTGAAGAGAGGAACACCTGCTTCCCTTTAAACTGATCCACTACAAGTTCATCAATGGCACTTTACAGAACATGTTCCCATAATTGTGTGTTCAAAACATAAATAAAAAAGAGTCAAGATGCCAGTGTGCACAACGTGATGTGGTTTTTATGCAGTGCCTTGTTTCAAACTACTTCACACACAAAAAGATTATTAGTCAGATTTACAAAATATTGTTATTTTTCATTACAATGAAAAACTGTTCAAAATAGTGTTAATAAAGCAGTTGTAGAGAGAGAGACTCTGTAACTTTTGTACTATTTACAAATTCCCCCCCCCACATGACTTCTACTTACCTCGTGCGATCTTTTTACGCATTAACCCTGATTACACCTTATCATGGCTTACCAAAACAGAAGACTCCAAGATTACTTACATGTCACCACCAATATTTTTATTAGAAGGACAAATATGGAAACCTGAATACACTTTCCCCTTTTTGAACTTACTTGCTTACCAGGTCCGTTTTAGGCGTGCTTCTCGATACAACACAGGTTATGGGGTGGCGTACTAATAACTTAACACATATTTAGGTTAGTAATAATCATCTTATTTATTGCTATTCAAAAATGAACTTCTCTTTTCCTTATAACATATTATTTCATCTTATTTCTATTATGTAAACTTTTCTTATATTACTTTCTTTTCGCTAACCAATACTTTGATATTTTCCCACTCACACACACTCTCTTACTCTGTACACAATTCTTTAATACCCCCCGTTTTATTAAAGAGCTCTTATTGATTTATTTATAATCTTTTGGCCAACAACTAAATGTATTTTCTCACTGTACTTAACTTCTCTCGCTATCCAAATTGTTTCACCATCACGCTGTTCACTTTCACTTTTATCGTCACTTCGACCACATTAAACTGTCGTTGCGGTTTTGTTTCATTATTTAAAACTGTTGTAGCATTTTCCAGTGTCTGGTAGGCCTTTTACTATATTTAGACCTACCAGACAAAGTATTCCCGAGGCCACGCTTCACTTACGTCCGCTCAGTGTGAGTGTATATTGCCGACTGTCGCGTCTCAAAAATGACCAAGCGTCTCTTCGCGGCCACCAACTTGGTATCCCATTGGCTGGTCAACGTCTCGCAACTTCTCTTTATCTCGTATAAGGCGATAAGGAAATCTTGAACGTGACTTTCACGTTGTGAAAAGGCAGCACACTCACGCGCTCGCACACATTCCCAGACTTTTAATTGCTTTTGTACCTCCCTCGGCCTGACACCGAGCTAACCACAAGGTGTTAAAAAAATCAAGCTTTTGTGATCAAAAAATGTTGCCCAGCCACAGTTGGCCCCAGATTATTACAATTATTATGAAAAATAAACAAAAAAAAACCCTCAGCCTTATTTGCCTCGTTACAATACCCCCCCTTGAGAGGTTTTCTGTCAAAACAGAAAAACTCTCATTGCCTAAAAATCCTAAGAGGACCAGCTAGGATATGGAGCCAACCCCCTGAAAATCCTTATTTAAAACATGGGTAACCTAACCCCCTAGTCTGGTGATTGTGGCCACTGTGTAACGGTACGAAATTGTAGGGCCAAGTTAACATTTCAAAAAATTATATTCCCCATGCAGTCATTGTTCATCTTTTTAGAACCTCGAGTTAGTCAACCAAGTATGCAGTGTTTATTACAAAACAAAACGTCTATGTTTTGTCTCCGCACTCAAACAGTCCAGACAGATTGTGAAA
This sequence comes from Magicicada septendecula, assembly GCA_034769895.1. NCBI lineage: Eukaryota > Metazoa > Arthropoda > Insecta > Hemiptera > Cicadidae > Magicicada > Magicicada septendecula. The sequence goes on along the minus strand of CM068376.1, from coordinate 352,977,322 downwards.
CAACACACAATTTTGCGTCAGCCGTAAATCACGGAAGAGAATAATGTAACTTTATATTGCACCAGGCGGCAAATTATTGCTAAACCTTACGCCAGTGTTATAGCGCTCTTTTAAACAGCACCAATGGGAGCGCAGACTGGCGATCACGTGACCAAAAAGGACTCCGTGTTCTCTGCTTTACTAGTACCCAGTTCAGTTCTATTGCACCTAATGGCCGCGCGGCCAGAAAAAATTAACCACCTAAGTACTTAATTACAAGTAAAGTAGGCCGACTGAATTGTTAAACGTGAAATGTTCGAGCGATTGAACTTAAACAAACCGGTTTAAAAATACGCAAGCAATTAACGATAGACGAAGGACAAAGTAACTCTAAATAACTTCAAGTGACTTTCAAAGTGCGGGACAAAAAAGTGCTTCCACAAATTGGACCAGGTCTACAACCAGGCTGAGTATTTATTAAATCATTTTTTGCTAATCACAAAATTGAACAGTCGCAAAATTCATAACTATTATTACGAGATCTCTAAGGGAAGGGATTTTATTCAAACATTAATGTAAAAGCAAGACTGTGTATGTGTGTGTAAAGGCTATGTACTGGTTCGTTACAGCATTTAATATATTCATATCCAGCCAGTAAAATCGGTATACCGTAAAATCATTTATAATTGTAGTTAAAAAACTTTAGGGATAAGAAATAAATTCATGATTTTATATTGATATACAACAGTTGTACAACCTTTCGTAGAATGTAAAAGAAGGATGTGAGTTTATATATTTTAATAAAAAATAAGCATGTGATTTTAGATAGTATAAAATGCGTTAGCGTAATCATTTCGCACTCAAACCCGGATAACCTTGTCTGCAGTGGATTTTCGTTTGTAAGACCCTGGAAAATGCTACCAAAGGTAAGAGTTGATTTAATTGGAACAACCTATGTTGAAATCCTGAATTTGAAGTAACATATAGTGTTTCACTGGCCCCCGATACAGGGATGGTGAGTGTAATTTTTATTACAGTCGCCAGACCTAATTAAGCTGCAGAACAGGTTATTTGGTGGTGAGGGTAAATAAAGTCATTTCATAATGGAAAATGAAAATATGTCAACTGAGTCGGCCAATAAAGGCGATTCAGGTATTCAGACAGAGTCACTGTCAATCAGTGACAGTAATGTAGACGAATCTATCAAAATTAGTGAGGCAGGAGCAAATTCTACTCCTGTAATACGTAAAACAAAAGAAAAAGAGTATTCAACGAATGATATATTTAATTTTATGAGAGCAATGTCCGATGATATTAAGCAGAGTGTGAATAGTCGTTTTGATAATAATGAGAGTAAATTCGACACTAAATTCGAGGAACAGAGTAGACAGTTTAATGAACTTAAATTTGATATTAATGAAGTAAAAATTAAGTGTGAAAGTAACTTTAATAAATTGAAATATGAATTAAATGAAACGTTGAGTCATTCATTAAAAAATATGAATAACAGAATTGATGAAATAGAGAGTAGCATAGCAGAAAAAATCAATAAACAAATACAGGAGGTAAATGAAAATTTTGAATGTAAAATAAAAGAATGTAATGTTGGTAGTGAGTATAAATTCAATTGTGTAGTTGACAAAATCAATACATATGAAACTAATGTTAATTTCAAAATAAATGAAATAGAAAGCAAATGTGAAAGCAAAATCAATGAATACAGTGCTGATATTGAGGATAAAATAAGTGAATATCAATTGATTTTTGCAAATAAAATTGTAGAAATCAATGAAAATGTTGATAGTAAGATTAGTGAAACAGAAAGTAGTTGTAAGTCAGAAATACAGCTACTAAAAGGTGCTGTAGAAATGGTAAATAATGCCAGTATTCAATCTGAACGTGTAACTAACAACAAGTTTAATTTAATGGAACAAAAACTAATTAATGTTAAAGATGATTTAAACATGGTAATAAATAAAAAATTAGACAGTGTCAACGAGCAAGTAGTAATCACCCGTAATGTAGATAGCGAAATAGAGTTAGAGTCATTCACTGGTGATAGGAGGGGGGTACACCCTATGCAATTCCTAAACAGAGTAAGAGACTTTAACAGATTTTGTAACAGTAATTGGGAGATGAAATTATTAAAAGTTATGAAATGTTTTAAGGGAAGCCCCTCAGTTTGGGCGGAGGTACATAAGGGAGATTGGTTAGATTTCCAAAGCTTTGAAGGGGAATTTAGAAGTAAATACTGGTCTGAAGAGGACCAAGAAGTGGTTAGAAGTAAGATAATGGGGCCAGGTAATTTTGGGACTAATGGTAACAATGTTACTATCCATGTGATGAAAATGTATAATGAAGCCAAATACCTTGAACCCCCATTACCGTTTAGATCATTTGTACGCCATATAAGTAAACATTTACCAAGGGAGGTGCAAATTAACCTGATGACGCGGGAAGTGGAGGGTATAAATGACCTTGAACAAATATTAGATAGTTTCCAGAATATCCGGGACCGGGAAACTGGTAGGCACTCAAACCCGTCAGGGGTACATAACAATGATAACCATAATCAATCTAGGGGGACACCAACCACAGATAGAGGGACAAGGGGAGGTTACAATAATAACTATAGACATGATGACTGGCGATGTGGAGAGTGTCATTGCGAGAACTATGGCAGCAGAACGACTTGTTACAGGTGTCATAAAGAGAGGAGTTGCCAACGCAATAATATTGAGCCTAACCAAAATAGTCAATCACAGAGAGGAGGGAGTAGCAACCGAGGAGCACCGGGAAGTAGGGGAACTTCCAACAGAGGTCGTGGTGGGCACACTCCAGGCCGTGCAACCACTCAGACGGAAAACTAACAAGGACAGTGAGTGAAGGGACCCCACCATTGTCAACAAATGACTGCGGGACCCAAGACAACAATGACTATATAAATAATGTCATCCGCACTGATCTGTCCAAGGAACTGATGGAGGAGGAGGACTTAGAGACAGCAAGACCAGAAACCGGACAGACAGAGGTAAGAATTCAACTTGAAGGTAAGGAAGTAAAAATTTTAGTAGATACAGGTAGCGAAATTTCTGTTATTTCCGAACACACATTAGAAGGTTTACAAGAAACAAACAAAAATATCCCAATTTTGCCAGTAGCGGGGGTGACCATTGTAGGTATTACCGGGGTTAGGAGTAAACGTGTAACTAAACAAGTACATTTGAACATGGTAATTAATGGAGTAGAGTATGAGAATACATTTTCAGCAGTACGGGGGCTAAATTTGGAGGTTATTTTGGGGAATGATTTTTTGATAAAGCATAAGGCGGTAATTGATTTCCAGAAGTGGTTGTTAGTACTTAATAATGAAGGTAAACCAGTTGAGATTAGCTTTGAACGGGTAGTAGATAAAGTGAGAATTTCGGGAGTTAAGATGATACTAGATCGGGCTAGTAAAATAGAAACGGAAATTAATGCATGGGTATGTAGAACGGAAGAGTTAGGGGGTACTATAAATGAACGAATTTGGGAGGATAGAGCGGGAAAATTTTGTAGCGAGGTGGGCGACGTAGGGAGTTTTCAACGTAAAGCGTTGTGGCAGGTAATAGAGTGTTTTCGAGAAGTGTTTGCCGATGTACCAGGCAGGGCAAGAGATTATGAATGTGAATTAAAAGTAAGGGAACACGCACCCTATGTACAAAGAAGCTATCCGGTACCCTATTCAAAAAGAAGGGCGGTTCAGGTGGAATTAGATAAAATGTTAGAGGGGAATATAATAGAGAGATCAGTATCACCGTACTCTAACCCGTTAGTAGTAGTCATTAAGAAAGATGGCCGCGTTAGATTATGTTTAGATGCCCGCAAGATTACTCAAATAATTATCCCGGACCGGGAATCACCCGAAGCAATAAATGAAATATTTCAAAAATTCAGTGGAGTTAAATATATGACCTCATTAGATTTAACCGCGGGGTACTGGCAAGTCCCGTTAGCATGTGAAAGTAGGAAATACACAGCATTCCTGTTTAATGGAAAGAATTACCAATTTAAACTATTACCTTTTGGGCTGAATACCAGTGTGGCCAGCTTTATAAAATGTTTAGATGAAATACTACAGCCACAAAATTTAGATTTTTTAACCATTTATGTAGACGATATATTGATAGCATCACGAACGTTTTCGGAACATGTGGAACATTTAGAGTACGTATTAGATAAACTGCGTAAAGGGGGGTTGACTGTCAATTGGGAGAAATCTAAATTCTTGCAGAAAGAAATACATTTTTTAGGGTTCATAATTACACCAGATGGGATAAAAGCGAACCTCGAGTTAGTCAACCAAGTATGCAGTGTTTATAACACAACAAAACGTCTATGTTTTGTCTCCGCACTCAAACAGTCCAGACAGATTGTGAAACAACACACAATTTTGCGTCAGCCGTAAATCACGGAAGAGAATAATGTAACTTTATATTGCACCAGGTGGCAAATTATTGCTAAACCTTACGCCAGCGTTATAGCGCTCTTTTAAACAGCACCAATGGGAGCGCAGACTGGCGATCACGTGACCAAAAAGGACTCCGTGTTCTCTGCTTTACTAGTACCCAGTTCAGTTCTATTGCACCTAATGGCCGCGCGGCCAGAAAAAATTAACCACCTAAGTACTTAATTACAAGTAAAGTAGGCCGACTGAATTGTTAAACGTGAAATGTTCGAGTGATTGAACTTAAACAAACCGGTTTAAAAATACGCAAGCAATTAACGATAGACGAAGGACAAAGTAACTCTAAATAACTTCAAGTGACTTTCAAAGTGCGGGACAAAAAAGTGCTTCCACAAATTGGACCAGGTCTACAACCAGGCTGAGTATTTATTAAATCATTTTTTGCTAATCACAAAATTGAACAGTCGCAAAATTCATAACTATTATTACGAGATCTCTAAGGGAAGGGATTTTATTCAAACATTAATGTAAAAGCAAGAGTGTGTATGTGTGTGTAAAGGTTATGTACTGGTTCGTTACAGCATTTAATATATTCATATCCAGCCAGTAAAATCGGTATACCGTAAAATCATTTATAATTGTAGTTAAAAACTTATAGGGATAAGAAATAAATTCATGATTTTATATTGATATACAACAGTTGTACAACCTTTCGTAGAATGTAAAAGAAGGATGTGAGTTTATATATTTTAATAAAAAATAAGCATGTGATTTTAGACAGTATAAAATGCGTTAGCATAATCATTTCGCACTCAAACCCAGATAACCTTGTCTGCAGTGGATTTTCGTTTGTAAGACCCTGGATAATGCTACCAAAGGTAAGAGTTGATTTAATTGGAACAACCTATGTTGAAATCCTGAATTTGAAGTAACATATAGTGTTTCAACTGAATCACCAGACTCTGAAACAATTCATAAAAACATCAATAATTGGCTTTTCACTATACCATATCCTCAACTGATTTGGTTCCCCTTAGTCGTACTGGTTTGTCTTTAGCAAAGTACTGGTTTTATCTCAATGGTCTATTTAAATAAACAATATTTCTTAACACATCTATCCTTGACCTGAACATATTACATTTTTCTGTATTACATATTCCATATTATTTTTATTTCTGTAACCTATACAATACACATTGACCATTTAGGTTAGACACAACAAACAACAAAAATTTAAACTCCAAAATAACTCAAATTAATCAAACAATCTACTCCACTACTTCACTATTCTCAGCACCATTACAATAATCATCAATTTTATTTTATTTCTTTTTCAATAGGAACTTATTTATTAACAATTTAAAAACCTCCTTCCACACACACTATTGCCCCCCTGGACTGTAGCGCCCAGTTGCCTGCCCCTATTTGGTCTACCACCCATACGATGGTGTATAGCCGTGTTCCAAAAACATAATTCTTAGATTCCCCTTTTGTTCCCCGTTAAATTTCTATGTTACACCAATTTCAAAACAACCAACCATGGTCAGTGTAAAATAAGTCTGCCCATAGCTGGTTGTAAACCAAGACCATGGTCTGGTCTGGTAAGGCCGGGACCGCTCAAAATGTTGTAAATCGCATTTAAAACATATCTTATACATGTTTTATATCCCTACACAATTACATATTACTCAGTTAGACACTTTATGCTTCTCATAATCAACATAATAAACACTCAAAATAAACATTACCATTGTTACATTAACATAAACATTTCATCTCTAAATTTGAATAAAATTTCCTACCATTACACAACTTTTAATTTCAATTTCTATTGATTCAACATTTTAATCATTTATTTTAATTGTCTACCATTTATTATCCATTTCAAATCAAAAATAGATTATTCAAATTTATTACACATTTCTCCATCATTTAAATGAATTTAATTGACATGAATTTAATTTTCATTATAAACATTCATGGTTACATACTGACAATTATTCAAATAAAAATTTATTACTATTACAAAATCTATTACAACTATAAATTGGTTACACAAAATATAATATACACATAACACAGTGTATCAGCTGATATCTTATCATAACAGCATAACCTTATACAGAGAACATGAAAACATAATACAACTTTAATTTCGACTTTCTATTGTATCTTCCAATTGTTACATTATAACTTCTACTCAGAAAATTTTTTATTTCATATTCTCATTTATCAATAAACGAGTGACTCCCTTTCAAGAATAATAATCTGTTTTATCCTACGGGTATTTAAACCTAACCCCACTCTCACCTTCTTTTTTATATCAACAACTAACGGATTTGAAACAGGGTGACACTGTTCTCTCAATATTTCCCTCCACTATTTACTCTAACTATATTTGAACCTCTTCTAGAATAGGGCTCCAAATAACTTCTTGTTACAAAAGGTGTGTGTTCCCGTGCTTTCCGCTACACTCCTAGTTCCTGGCCCTTCCAGGTAACTCCGCCAACACCTCTTTAAAACAGTCCAAATCTGCCCTCAATTCCTCATGTTGGGGTCCCCCAACAGCTCCACCCTCATTTTTAAGAAATTATGTGCTCTATTCTCCCATATTCGCTGTTTACTTTCATCACTCCTTTTCTCTCTACACACATTTACTCTCGCTACTGTGTCCCCCTTACTGACCCGTGTTTATCTCACTTTACCTCCAGAAATTCTTATGATGTCTAGTACCCGTGCAAAACTAACTCTGACCGGTTTAATTTCATTACCTAATTCTAACACCCGTTTACTGAAATCAATTGCTGTTTTATTTAAAAAATAGTTACCAGAAAATCCAACCTTTACCACACTTTAAATTCATTTAAATCCATATTTTCCATTAATTTAAATTAATTACCTTAAATTACTTCAATTACATTATAAAATTTCAATAGTGTCAATTACTTTATCAAAATAAAATATTGTTATTATCACCTCACTCAAAACTATAAACATTGCTTACACAAACTGCCATGTATGCACACAACCCTGTAAGTATTTTGATTGTAATATCTTTACCATTACATTATAAAATATTAATAATTACATACTGTTAATCACTTCATCAATTACCCTTATTATCATGTACTCGATAAGAATTATCAATGTTAAGTACCCAAAATACAATGCACATACACATAATATAACCTATTATACAATCCATACTGCCTGTAATCTCAATGCATTAACACCTTTTACGTTTAATTATTTATCATTTATTACACAATTCAATTCAAAATAAATTTCTCAACTTTATTATCAAAGTTTCACATCTTTTAAATTAATTAACCCATCTAAAATTAATTTAATTCCATCATTTTTCAAAACGTAAGTTACTTGAATCACATTATTCAAAACAATTTCAATTCATCTAATTTCCTTATAAAATTCACAATTACATCCTGTTAATTATTTAGTCAAATGCAATATTATTATTATTATAAACTCAATCCCTACTACAAACACTTGTTACATAAACTACTGTGTACAACATAACCTATTACACAAATACATCTAATACCAATACACATTTATATACAATGTTTTACATTAATAGTCATTGTTTACCAAAAAAAATCATTCCTTTCATCAAAATTTAGTCTGATATTATTCCAACACTTTTCATTTTTGTTTACATTTATTATATCTTTTTTAATATAATACCCATTTACACCCAGGTAAGTGCTTATTCTCAAAATACTCCTCATTTGCTACCGTGCTGTTTACTTTATAAGGTAAGTCTTTATTTTATTAACTCTCTATTTATTTATAATCTGTCTTAACTCTTCGTGATCTTTATTCACCTTAAATATTCCTACCTCTCTCTCTCTCTCTCGCTCATATAATACCTCTTCCACCCCAATTTCACATTTTCATTCCCTGCAGAGGGGAATACAACAACATTAAAATATCATCTGGCTTACACACCTTATTGGCTTAAAAACCAGATACACAAAAACCACTTATTGGACTATTTGCTGACACCTTGTCACCCCAAATATCCTACAACAACATCTGTGAAGCTTTTCTTCACATATAACCCGGAAAAACCTGCCTTCTGACCCCAATATCCACTAAAACACTCTTCATACTCCCTCACTAATACTCCTCTAACCTCAACTAACTTTCTACTCGCATCATTACCACCACTATTTACCATATCATTTTTAGATACTACATTTTCAACTCCTTTGTTAACATCATCATAATTAAAATTATTACAATTATCACTTATATCTTCGTTATTTTCACTTACCTCGTCGTTTTTTATCTTCACTGCACTTAAACTAACACAGTTGATTGTAAAAGTATCATCATCTCCACTATCAGAACTACTTACCTGGTTTAAGTTACTTTCTTTATTTTCTTTTAATTTATCTGTCTGTAGTTTCCACCTTTCATTTCGTTCCTCATATTATTAGATAGTTTTGCCATATTATTAATTATTTGTTTTTGTACATTAATTAACCTATTAAAACCCTTATATCCCATGAAGGACCTACTTCGTTTTACCTCGGCCATGCTTACAGAATTTTTATTTTTATTTTTATTATAATACCCTTTATATAAAACAATTACAACCATCCTATTACTCGGTAATTATTCAATTTAACTCCACATACCCACTACATAAAATTGTCCCTAATATATAAACGTAAACAAATAATAACCTCCCCAGTTTTACATTACCAGAACATAACCTTATAACAAACGTAACGTAAATATATACGCTACTTATTCCAAATTAATGCCATTCCACAACCTGTTTCGTATTTCAAAGGAGGCCTAACTCATATAGAAATTCTATACAAGATCCTGGCAGGGATACGGCATTTGTAACTTTTGTACTATTTACAAATTCCCCCCCACGTGACTTCTACTTACCTCGTGCGATCTTTTTACGCATTAACCCTGATTACACCTTATCATGGCTTACCAAAACAGAAGACTCCAAGATTACTTACATGTCACCACCAATATTTTTATTAGAAGGATAAATATGGAAACCTGAATACACTTTCCCCTTTTTGAACTTACTTGCTTACCAGGTCCGTTTTAGGCATGCTTCTCGATACAACACAGGTTATGGGGTGGTGTACTAATAACTTAACACATATTTAGGTTAGTAATAATCATCTTATTTATTGCTATTCAAAAATGAACTTCTCTTTTCCTTATAATGTATTATTTCATCTTATTTCTATTATGTAAAATTTTCATACATTAATTTCTTTTCGCTAACCAATACTTTTATATTTTCCCACTCACACACACTCTCTTACTCTGTACACAATTCATTAATACCCCCAGTTTTATTAAAGAGCTCTTATTGATTTATTTATAATCTTTTGGCCAACAACTAAATGTATTTTCTCACTGTACTTAACTTCTCTCGCTATCCAAATTGTTTCACCATCACGCTGTTCACTTTCACTTTTATCGTCACTTCGACCACATTAAACTGTCGTTGCGGTTTTGTTTCATTATTTAAAACTGTTGTAGCATTTTCCAGTGTCTGGTAGGCATTTTACTATATTTAGACCTACCAGACAAAGTATTCCCGAGGCCACGCTTCACTTACGTCCGCTCAGTGTGAGTGTATATTGCCGACTGTCGCGTCTCAAAAATGGCCAAGTGTCTCTTCGTGGCCACCAACTTGGTATCCCACTGGCTGGCGAGCGTCTCGCGGCTTCTCTTTATCTCGTATAAGGCGATGAGGAAATCTTGAACGTGACTTTCACGTTGTGAAAAGGCAGCACACTCACGCACTCGCACACATTCCCAGACTTTTAATTGCTTTTGTACCTCGCTCAGCCTGACACCGAGCTAACCACAGGCTGTTAAAAAAATCAAGCTTTTGTGATCAAAAAATGTTGCCCAGCCGAGTTGGCCCCAGATTATTACAATTATTATGAAAAATAAACAAAAAAATAAACCCTCAGCCTTATTTGCCCTGTTACAACTCGGCTAGGATATATTTTTATTTCACACTGACTGCAAACCAAAAACCACAATGTCAAAAATTAAAAATCTGAAATTTCATGGAAAATGTAAGTTTTTCTTTGATATATACTATAATCGTATATCATTAGTATCACTTTAACAGTAACCAGACAGAATACATACATTTTAAAGAAAAAAAAGTTGAGCAGTTTTCAGGTCAAATTGTCAATTAAATGAACCGTTAAGGGGTTAAACACCTTAGAGTCAACACATTCTATAACTATGTAGGACTAAATATATAACTGGAATAATGGTTTCCCTACAAACTGGTTATATTACATACATCTTGTTGTATAACATGTCAACCACATTCAGGCCCCTACAACATAAAGAGCATGCAGATAGTCTACTGCTACTGACAGTCTCTGCTATCACACACACACACACACACACACCAAGCAATCTTGCTTGAAGAAATATAATGTGAACTGGGAATGTTTTGGTTACAACAGACCTCAAGTTTCATGCTCGAAACAAACAAACATTTTAACGCTCATCATGTAATTTTTAACAGTTGTGTTTGTTTTATTCGTTCGTGTGTGTATGTGTTTCTAATAATTTCAACGACGACTCCTATATATTAGGAAGAAGTTTTACCTGATTATGGGAATTTAATTCCCGAAACATGTAGTGGAATATTAAACTAAAAGATCGCTGACGGATCAGATAAGGTATATTTTAAATTAATTGAATTTTAAAGCTGTTGATGACTTTGCAATTTCATAAAGCCATTTAATAAAGTATGGTAGTGAAACAGGTTATAACAAAGACTAATACAAATGCAAAATTAAAATTACTTACGTAAGTTAAAAAGGAATTTAATGGTACATTTCAATGGAAATTTCATGGGTGAGACAGCATCGAACTGCATATGTGACTTTGGCCTTGGAAGAGATTTGTGCATAATTATTTATATGGGTTCAAGAATCAGTTTCACAAGGTCGATAAGTATTTCATCAGACAAACAATGTCACGCCTGGAAAGAGCTCGAAAAAAAGTTTTGTGGGCAGCAGTGGAGTGAATAATGCCAAGCCAAGCGGTAGTTAGTCGCAATTGGAACACTGGTGACACAGCAGACGTAAGTGAACTGCATATCTTTCACAAAGTTCAAACCATAGTGAAAAAATGTAAAACAGTTGTAATACAACAGTGAAAAATATTAGTAGTGTCCGGTGCGAGAAAGTAATTAATTGTATTATAGTCAGTTGCTGTAAGGGGGCAAACTAAGGTGTTTTGTAATTTCATAATTTTCTTGTAACAATTTGTAGCCAGTCAAGCTAGGCAACACTTTTTTAGATCACCAAATGTGTGACTTTTGTGAACACCCGGTAGTCAGTTCGGTGTCATGCAGTGCAAGGTACAAAAGCAATTATAACATTGGAATGTGTAAGAGCGCGTGTGTGTGCCACCTTTTACGGCGTAGAAATTAACACGAGGCGACCGTGGTGGACTGATTTCCATTACGTCATGCTAATAATGAAATTTTACAACCAATCACAATCAAGTATGGACCTGTTTCCTGTGGAGAACGAGAGCAGGTGGACTGGCACAGACGCTTAGCCATTTTTGGACACTTTAGTTGACATCCAGATTTCAGACCGCGCGGTCATACATACCAAGTACCCGGGTAAATTCAGTTGGCCGACTACTAACAATTTTTTTTAAAATTGTTTTAAAAACAGTACCGGAGTGTAAGGTAAACCAACATTCAGCAATATCAGTTTTAAACAGTTCAGAACATATTTCGGAGTGTCTTGTGAAAGTATTGAATCTGCAGCGGTGGTAAAATATTTGGACAATGGCTACAGCAAGGATGAGTACCATTTAAAACGTTTAAACCTTTAATCATATAAATAAATTAGACAACAGCATACTCAAATATTTGAAAAACTAAAAGACCTCAATAAACGAGGGTTATGAATATGTAAAAGAAAATGAGAAGGGGTTAAAAGTACTGGCTTGCCTTTGTTAACATGTAATCTAGTTGGATAAGTAATTTTTTGTTTTTGATAAGTGTTTCGTAGTTACTTGCTAAAAAGAAAGAGTAAGAGAAAGAAAAGTAAAGGAGAACTAGAAATTTTGAAAGAGTAATAAATGAGATGATTATTTAATGAAAACCATGTGTTATCGTAATTATTTCGCCAGTCAAACCCAATGAATCACTTCTATAGTTCACAGATTCGTCCATAGAACCCTGGGTAATCAACAAGGTGAGAGAATGAGATATTGGACTTGTTTTTTGTATTAAATAAGAAGAATAGTTACAATTGGCGCCTCGAACTGGGACGGCTTATATAAACTTATTTTATATAAGCTGGACTTACATGTGAACATGGAAGTGAGTCGTTTGGGGTGACGGCGTAACATAAAATAATGAGTTCAATTTAAACTTTTCGATATTTGTATATGTAAACTGTATAATTAAAAAAAAAAAATGGAAAATATAGAGAACAAAGTAAATGTAACTGACGTAACCATCATTGATGAATCTGAAAGCAAGTTTGTTAACTAACTTAAAGTCACTGTTCGGGTCGTCATTTGTTAACTAACTTAAAGTCACTGTTCGGGTCGTCATTTGTTAACTTACCTACGTTTATATATTTTATAAGTTGACTTACCTTTTAAAATCTGGTTCACACAATTTATTTACCATGCTGATTCAGGCGCCATGTTGCTTATTACCAACATCGGATTTTATTTATACCTCTTTATTTATACCTCAAATAAAGGGTCACAGGATTTTATAAGCGTGTTCAGAAACTTAATGGTTATTAGAAATGATCAACTCGAATATCATTAGTAATACTGGTGTTTATTGAACATCTGAAAATCTATACTTTAATAACAACCAAACAAAATGGAGTCTTCTCCTTTTGTTACTACCAACAAAATGGCGGCGAAATACTTTCGCTACTTCAGCCTTACGTGTATCACAATTACATAATATATATTTTGTCTTCAATTTACCCTGATTAATTAGTAAATGAATTTAGAACCTACTGCAGCTTTGAATAATTTCAATGGTGAAGTTACATGGATCACGTAACATAAACCAATGCCTCGTGATTTTTTTATATTTGGTATACCGGTACATGCATTCATGCTCACACACACACACACACACTACAGAAAACGGTACATTTTAGTTTAATTGGGCTCAAATTAATGGGTTAAGGTTGCAATTTTGAAAATGTCTACTTTCCTGAAATGGTATGATTGAAGATCGTGTTAGACGTCCCTCATGATCCAGGCAGGTGTTCGGCCAGATTGTTAATTGTTTCTCTTTATACTGCACCACTGACTCTAATTTACATCTTACATTGCTAGTCTTCCACTGATTGAACTTTTCACATTTCTACTTACATTTTTAACACTTTTGAATACTTTTGCTGGCAATTGCTGGCCAGCAGATTTTGTAGCGTGCAGTCGCATGGATGGTGTTGTTTCAACTGAGAGAGACAACATGGCATATTTTACCCAAGTGGAGCGGTTAATGCATCATCGTTCTATTGTTTTGTGGCGATGACGTCACAAGAGAGGAAGAACATAGAGAGGGTGTTGGATTACTGATTACCCAGAAGACAAGGAAGAGTTTGATAGAATGGTACCCAGTCTCAGAAAGGATTGTAGTAGCTCGATTTGCATCAAGGGTTAGACCTATTACACTGGTGCAGTGTTATGCACCGACAGAGACAGGAGATGAAGAAGACAAAGAGCAATTTTATGGTCAGTTACATCGAACCCTGTTAAAGGCAAAGAAAAGGGATATTCTGGTCGTGATGGGAGACCTGAATGCGAAAGATGACAATGATAATCAAGGAGTAGAAAATATAATGGGAAGACATGGCATAGGAACTAGAAATGAGAATGGTGAAAGACTTATTGAACTTTGTAGTAACCACAGGCTGGTGATAGGAGGAACTATCTTCCCTCATAAGAACTGCCATAAAGTGACATGGGTTTCCCCAGACCATAGAACGGAGAACCAGATCGATCATTTCACTATTAGCAAGACATGGCGAACCTCCCTGTTGGATGTGAGGAACAAGAGGGGGGCAGATTGTGCCGTTCTATTTTAGATCGGCGAGTATACGGTGCGTGTTCGGTATTTAGCGTCAAAAAATTGACGTTAAATGCTATACGGTATTTAGCGATAGCGGTCTTGATAAACTATCTGTAACTGGTTTTACCATTTAAAGTGGCTTGATTAGTGCTGCACCCTAGCGTGAGCCACGGTTTACGAGGTCAGAACGGAAATTGCGTTTTCTGCAATTCTTTGTCTCTGGCCGACCGCCGTGCTGTTAGCTGCGTCTTTTGTTTTCTCCGGTAGAGAAGAATAAAATTGTTTCACAATCTACATCTATGGCAGGCTAAATCTATACAGAACTGCGGTAAGTTATGGCATTATTATTATATAATTATCTATTTAAAGTTTTACTAATGAAAATTGTTTAATAGGCCACATTAAGTTGATGCAGATAACCTGTTGAGTCACCTCGGGTTGAGTTGTGCAATACGTAATTTAAAGGTAATTTTTTTTTAAATATTGTAATACTATATTAAATCCACATGTATTAACTAAGGCACTAAAATTGAGAGTCATGTAATTGCCAAAAAGTATTAATTTAATAAGTATAGAAATGATTGTAGTCAAGTAACATTTCTGACCACGTGGCAAAAATTCAGACTATGTGTAAATTTTATTAAAAGTGTAACAAGCCGAATAATTAGCTAATCAAAATTGAATTATGTTAACCCACATGGGTGAAGTTTATTAATATAAAATTTAACAGAACTAAATATTTTCAAATAGGGCCTGTTGGCCATATAACCTTTGTCAAGTGTGTCAAACATCATTTTCTAAATAGCCCTAAAGCTGTGTTAAATTTTGTATATGGGTTTTGGGTGTGTGTGAAGTTTCTGGGGGAATTTGTTTGTGAACTCTAGCTGATAATATGTGTATGATCAGGGTCCTCCGCTGAAGACGGGGACAGCTCCACCACCTGAACATGTAACACCCAGATTCTCTCTCTCTCTTCATCTGCCGGAGGAGAATGGCAATGGCTAACACAAACACCCTATCATGAAAGCCAGAAAGGAGATCACCACTTCACACCCATGGAAAAATTAAGGTGAACTCAATCCGTATATATATTCTTTACACATTGTGATGTAACTCAATAGAGCCAGTGGACATTCTACCACTCAACAACATGACAGTTTTGAGTTTTTAAACATTTTAATTGGGTCCCCGATTAACGGGACAGAATAGTGCGTGAACTGGGAGGGGAATCTTTTGTAAATTTTATTAATTTGTTTGTATAATCTGTGAGCTCAGGGGCTGACATCCATCTTTGGCAGCTCACCATTCAAACGAGCAATTCCTTCTTATTTTCAGTATAAGGGTTTCATCACTGCTACTAATTCATTCAATCAACTTGTAATTTCTTTGTTTCAATTTAGTGTTCATTTTATATATTAAATTCTCATTATTAAATTCAGTTTGGATTATATAGGGATAGAAGTTTCTGTGGTAGTTAAGTAGAGTCACAAGTTTAATCCTGTACAGGTGCATGTTCATGCAGTGTCAAACATGCTGTTGAGACAGGTTGAATTATGCACTGACTTGCCCATGAACATGTCGGTCTCTGGGCCAAAATTACTTTTAAAAGGGTTAAAAGGTTCATGACACATTACTATTTTCAAAACTTAACAATATTTATCAATATATAAATTCTTCTAATTAATTATAATCACTGGGGTGTTCACTGTATTCTAAATTTTATTTCTCCCAGTATAAGTGCCCAGTGTGGCAGCATTTTATAATAGTATTAGGCACTTGGCCAAATTTTTGAATTTATTATGTCCTGGGGACTACTGGTGTTGCATATATAATCAGATACACATGTAATGTGTTATGCACATATTAAGAATTAAAACCTGACATGGATTTTCATAAATTATTAATGATGTACCTCATGGGGGTAGAAAAGGGTGTGGCAAGAGATCTATGTAATAATTGTCCTGTATTGTGGAACATGTAGATGTATATTCGTGTGTGTATTTTGTGGGGTTCAATAGGTATTGTACATTTGGGTGTATTTTTGGGGGAGTTAGATATAGGGCTTATAAAAAGAAAAGATAAAACATAGGGTTATATATATATACATTTAATTTTTGATGACAATTAATTAATTCTATCTCTATTAATTTTTAATTAATATTTTTTCTAAGAGAGTTAATTTATTTTAATTAACTTTAATAAAGAGGATGTAGATTTGTCTCTATTTTTAATTAATTTTTTTTTGAGAATTAGTTATTCTAATTAACCTTATCAAGAAGTCTATAAATTTTATCTCAATTAGGTTTCAATTGATTTTTTTTTTAAGAGAAGATAGAAAATAAATTTTGGATTTATTAATAATTTCAAGTAACCTTTTTAAAGAATATAAATTATTTTAATTAACAGTTTTTAAGGGGAAAATAGATTCTGAATGCTATATTTATTGTTTTTGTAGGTAACAGAAAGGAGATAGAATAATAAAAGGATTTTATTGATTGTTAATTTTATGAGTTTTAATTGCAAGTCCCATCTCACTGGATCCAGCGCATTTTTGGCTTCTCTAGGCTTTGGTCTAGTTTTAATTATCTTGTGGCCCCTCTTTAGAAGAAGAAAAAAAAATAAAAATCAAAAAAAATGTTTTGCAAAAAAAAAATAATTTTTTTTACCAGTCTAAAAAAAACCGCTAAGTTAAAGCGGGGTTACAAGATGTGGGAAGTGACCATCATTTGGTAGTAGCCACGCTCCGATTGAAGATTGCAAGTATTAGGCACATACATCAAAAGAGGAGGATAAAGTATAACTTTGATAAATTGAAGGATAAGGAGGTGCAACAACATTTTTCACTAGAATTGAGTAACCGATTCCAACAGCTAAGGGAGGAAGAAGAAGGACAGGATATTGAACACAATTGGAAGAGCATAGAGAGTACCTACATAAATACCTGTGAAAAGGTCCTGGGCAAGAGGGAGAGAGGAAGAGAGGAATGGATTACTTCAGAGACATGGGAAGCCGTGAATCAAAGGAAGGAATGTAAGAAAAGACTCAATACCGCAAGAATGCAAGAAGAGAAGGTACAAGCTAGAATAGACTTTAATCTACTTAAAAAAACAGTGAAGAGGAGTTTTCGACGAGACAAACGAGCATTTATCAACAATCTTGCAACACAAGCTGAGACGGCAGCACAAAGCAATGACAGTAGGACTCTGTACCACATTACCAAGAGATTAACAGGAAAGTTTTCAAGAGCGGACAAACCGGTGAAAGCTAAAGATGGGAGATTACTGTCCACACAAAAAGAACAGCTGGAAAGATGGAGAGAACATTTTCTGGAGATTTTGAATCGTGAAACAATCGAAGAAGGGGAGACAGAGGTGATGATGGAAGAAGAGCAGTAAGATGTTGCTATTAGTACAGAGCCACCATCAAGAACAGAGATTCAAAGGTCCATTAAACAACTTAAGAATGGCAAAGCGGCAGGCATGGACAATATCGCACCGGATGCCTTGAAAGTGTATATGGGTACTTCGGTTGAGATTCTATTCCCACTTTTTAAGAAGATTTGGGAAGAAGAGAAGATCCCCTCAGATTGGAAGAAAGGACTGTTGATTAAGCTTCCGAAGAAAGGAGATTTATTAGAATGTGATAACTGGAGAGGGATTACCCTCCTTTCAATACAAAGTAAGGTACTCTCACGAGTAATTCTTGAAAGGATAAAACAGCGAGTTAACTCAAGGTTGAGGAAAGTACAAGCAGGATTTAGAGAAGGTTATTCCTGTACGGACCAGATCAATACACTGCGTATAATTATAGAACAATCCACGGAGCTGCAGTCGTCACTGTATATACTATTTGTAGACTTTGAAAAGGCGTTTGATAGTGTAATGAGGAAGAAGATGTGGAAAGCCATGAAAGAGTTTGGGATTCCAATTTTTCAGATACACATGCTAGTCTTCCACTGATTGAACTTTTCACATTTCTACTTACATTTTTAACACTTTTGAATACTTTTGCTGGCAATTGCTGGCCAGCAGATTTTGTAGCGTGCAGTCGCACGGATGGTGTTGTTTCGACTGAGAGAGACAACATGGCGTATATTACCCAAGTGGAGGGGTTAATGCGTCATCGTTCTATTGCTCTGTGGCGATGACGTCCCTGTTTTACGGTGCAGTTATTACATTTTTGCATTATTTTGATGGCGTTTCTAGGAGTGGTCTGGTCGTTGTTAGCAGACTTGCTGTCGTTGGTCACGTACACCATTTGGCCTTGACGCCGACTCGTCCTGGCATACTGCGTTGTTTCATATTGGGAAACTTTTACCCTCACATATTTGATTACATTGAATTTACAATACAATTATATTGGTTAGGTACCCAAAATTTCCTATACGGGCCTACTGTACCGTTACAAGTTAAAGTTTATAAACAAAGAAAGTGGGTCCACCGAGTCAGCTGATATGAGCGATTCGGGAATCCAGACAGCTTTTATAGTAACAAATGAAAATAATTTGACAGAATCAATTATAATGAGTAATGCGGAGGCACAATCTACTCCCATTTTAGTTAAAGAAAATAAAACTGATGACGAAACAAGAAATTGGTTTTGTGAGATAATGGGGGAGATTAAATGTCTAATGAATTAAGAGGGGAAATAAAAGAACAATCTAATGAATTAAGAGGGGAAATAATATTAAGAACAAAATATTAGTTTAAAAGGTGAGATGAGTAATCGTTTTGATATTAATGAGGTTAAGTTTAATGAACAAGATGTTAAAAGTGAAAGTAGATTCGATGAAATAAAGAGCAATTTTAATGTAAAACTTAACGAATTAAATAATCGCTTTGACGTTAATGATATTAAATTTAACGAGTTAAGGTGTGATATGAATGAAATAAAAGAACAGCAAAATGTAACATTTAATGAGATAAATAGTAGTTTAGTAAAGCAGTTTGAGAAGCGTTTGGATGAGATTAGTGAATCACAAAAACAATTGGATGAGCGTATAAACGCCATCGATGAGCAAATAAATAATCGCATTAGCGATGTAAATACACAAATGTCAAATAAAGTGATAGAACAAGTTAGTGAACTGATAGAAATAAAAAATAATGTTGAGAGTCAAATAAATAAATATAATGCTGATACTGAATCTAAATTTAGTTGTGCTATTGATAAAACTGAAAAGAATATTCACAATAATATTGATGTATATGAATATAATACTAACCTCAAAATAAGTGAAATAGAAAATACTTGTAAAACTGGAACTCAAGCAATACAAAAAACAGTAAATGTCATTGAGTGTGCTAGTAACAATAAGTTTGTGACCATTGAACAGAGTATTAGTAATGTGAAAGATGAATTGAGTATGGCAATCAGCCAGAAAATAAATAATATTACAGAACGGGTAATAGTTTCTCGAGATTTAACAATGAAATTGAACTAGAACAATTTAGTTGCGACAATCTGGGTGTGCATCCTATGCATTTTTTGAATCAGGTCCGAGAGTTTAAGCGATTTAACAATAACAGCTGGGAAGTACAACTACTAAAAATTAGCAAATACTTTAAGGGGAGTTCTGCGATCTGGGCGGAGGTTCATAAAAACGAATGGGAGAGTTACGAGAAGTTTGAACAAGCTTTCCGAGAAAAATATTGGTCGGAATAGGATCAGGAGGTGTTGAGGAGTAAGATAATGGGAACAGGGAATTTTGGGATGCATAGTGACAATGTGACCATCTATGGGATGAAGATTTTTAATGAAGCTAAATACCTTGAACCTCCACTACCATTTACATCGTTCGTGCGACACATTAGCAAACATTTACCCCGTGAGGTACAGATATCGTTGATGACCCGAGAAATAGCAGAGATAAGTGAATTGGAAAAAATTTTTGACATTTCCCAAAATATAAGAGACCATGAGATGGGTAGGCGTCTAAACCCACCGGGGACCGAAAATAACGGAAACCGTAATCAAACAAGGGGGCCACCACACGTACATCGAGATGCGAGGGGAGAAAATAATAGTCGAAACGAATATTGGATATGTCAGGGGTGTAAATTTGAAAATTTTGCTCAACGCATATTCTGTTATTGATGTAGACAGGCGAGGAATGGTTGGAGGCACGGAACACTACCACAACACACCAATCCAAATCAGCGAGGAGAGGATGGCTGCCACGGAGTGCCGAGGAGTAGTGGGAATATCACCGGTAACGGAAGTGGGTACATGCAGGGTGGTGCAACAGCTCAACCGGGAAACTAGAGAGGGCAATGGAGGAAGGGACCCAGCCATTGTCACTAAATAACAGCGTGGTCCAGGATGACAACAGCTATCAGAATCACCTCGTATTAACTGATATATCCCAGGAATTAATAGAAGAGGACAACTCCGACGTGATGAAACCAGAGGCCGGATTGACTGACGTAATGATCACCATAGAAGGTAAGAAAGTGAAAACCTTGGTAGATATGGGGAGCGAGGTGTCAGTAATTTCAGAACATATTTTAGAGGAATTAAAAGGGGTAAACAAAAATATTCCGTCATTACTTGTAGCGGGCGTTACTATAATAGGGATTACCGGGGTGAGGAGTAAGCGTGTCACAAAACAAGTTCAATTAAACATGGTCATAAATGGGGGGGGAAAATACATTTTTAGTCGTACGTGGTTTACACTTTGAGTGCTAACTCCGTCAATTGATGGACTAGCGAAACTTCCGTAAAATGTGAAATCCGTCAATTGACGGAGTCGTGTTTTCAATGCTTTTATACGGGTTAGTCATTCATATGATGGTTTAGCAGCACCATACAGAGTTGGTAATGCACACGCAGTTCACATTTTTACCGCTAGATCTCATATGCGGCCACATAATAGTCAACAGATTGAGTTGAACCTAGTCGTTGTTTGGCGCTCAAAATGTCGGGACGCGGCTTGACCGTAGACGACATTCTTGCTGAATTGGAATGCGATTTTAGTGAAAGTGATGGTGATATTGGTGATTATGGTTTTTCTGATAATACACATGATGATCCAGATTATGTTCAAGAAGATTTGTATTCAAGTTAGTATTTATAACCATACAATTTATAACCTTTGTATTTGTTGTGAACGTATTTTTTATAAACGTAATTTTTTTGTGAACGTATTTTATTTTGTTATTTTTTTATAAATATTTACACTATTTTGTTTTTTGTGTTGTAGATACTGAAAACGAAGAATCACAGTCTGAAAATGAAAGTAAGCAACAACATTCTGCTCCTGTTCAAGTGAGAGGAAGGCCAATAAATAGTCGTACAGGCAGAGACAGGGCCAGAAGAAGTGACTCAGCCAATGGTTGGACAGCAACTGATCTGGTACCAACTACTGATGTATTCACAGGATAATCAGCTATAACCGATATTACAGAATTAGACGAAAATAGTTCTGTAACAGACTTTTTCTGTTACTTCATTGACAATGAGTTTTTGCACCATATCAAGGAACAAACAAATCTGTATGCCCGACAATGTATTAGAAAGATGAGAAGTACAAATTCGTTATCTCCCAAGTCTAGAATGGCAAATTGGAAGGGTGTGACGATTTCTGAATTACATAAATTTTTTGGCATTATTTTTCATATGAGTGTTAGCCAGAAACCACACATTTCAGATCACTGGTCCAAGAAGGCTGTAATATCATGTAACTTCTGTCCTAATTTGATGAGCCGTGACAGGTTTCTTTTGATTCTTCGCAATTTTCATATAAACGATAATAGTAGTGAAAAAAAAGAAAGGGGAACCTGGATATGATCCTTTGCATAAAATTCGCCCTTTAGTTGACAAAAGTCCGCTTGTGCTTTCAGCAGGCATACCAACCAGCTGATGACATTATAATCGATGAGGGCACGTGTAAATACAGAGGTAGAATTTTTTTCAAGCAATACATGCCTCAGAAGCCTAATAAATATGGCATCAAATTATACATGCTTTCGGAGTCAGATTCTGGCTATATATGGAATTTTTCTATTTTTTGTGGGCAGAGTAATGTTGTCACTAATATTGTGAAAGATCTATTAGGAGACTTGCGTGGGAAAGGACACACTTTGTTCACTGATAGATACTACACCAGTCCAACTCTTGCAAGTAAGCTGGAAAATGAAAATACTGCACTGGTGGGAACAACAAATAAAAACAGAAAAGGTACGCCTTTGGCGTTGAAAAATCCAACTCTTCAACGAGGAGAACAAATATACAGACGAAGAGGCAATAATCTGGCTATTTGTTGGAAAGATAAAAGAAATGTATATATGATCAGTACCAGACACTGTGCTGAGATGGTCACATGTGTAAACAAAAGAAGACAAGAAAAAACCAAACCAGCATGTGTAATAGATTACAACAACAAAAATTGGTGTAGATCTGTCTTGAACATCGTACAGTAAAATGGTGGAGAAAACTTGCTTTCCACATTTTGCTTATGTGCATTGTAAACTCAAGTATTTTGTATAATAAAGTGAAAGGTCTGAAGATTCCAGTGACACAATTTATGCAGAATTTGAGTGAAGATCTTGTTGCGGTTGAAGATGATCCACCTATGGCAAGTACCAGTGGAAACAGTGGAAATCAGCTTTCTCGGTTGGCCACAGGAAAACATTTCTTGGAGAAGATACCACCACCACCTGGTAAGAAGAGATTACAGAAATGCTGCAAAGTACGTGGAGACAGAGGGAAAAAAGAAACAGGAAAGTTTGTGAGGAAAGACACAAGTTACCAGTGTTGTGAGTGTAAGGTAGCATTATGTATAAACCCTAGTTTTAAATTATTTTCCTCATTAGTTTCAAAAAAAAAAAAAAAAACTATAAAGTGTGAATTTATTACATACTATATACATATCTTTTTAATTAAATTGAATAAAGTGTTAAAACTAAGTGTAATTGATTAATAAAATTGTAAGTTTAACGCGGTCAAGTTTAAAAAATTTTCAAAAACAACTAAATTTGAAATTTCAGAAACAGTTTAAGCTTTTCCTGTACAATATTCACGATACAATCACTATAAAGAAGAAAGTGTAACGTGACGAATTGGAGGGAATTTTATTTTATTAAATTTTTGGGGTTTATTAAAAAATATTCATAAATATAATTTCCATCTGTGACCAGGCCACGTGTTGAATTAAAACATTGCGCTAACAAAGGAGCAGTACGCCGTATCAGTTGTGTAATCGTTACAAAAGAATGCACCAGGGCGTCAATTCAAAGAACTCTACATTTGTGTGACGTCCACGCCCGAATGCACCACACGAGCAGGTGCGCAGACCGACGCGGAATTGTAAAACTCAAAAATGGCTTAGAGAAGAATCCCTGTTCGCTTCCTTGACCATGCTGGCGGATGTGAGTCTAAGCCCAGCCTCTTTTGTGACATCAACCAGTGCTGACCAAATGTCATCCACGACAAACACACAGAAAACTACGTGTGTTGAATGGGACACAACAGTGACAATTAAATAGCAGGCATTGTTTTCCACCTTGTGAAATGCAATCTAGTTGACAGTGAGCATAGAGACGCTATCCGCAGTTCGCTTACAGACGCAGATAGTGACGCGTGGGCCCGGTCGGCTGAACTTTAAAAAATGTGAACAACTCAATATAATACCGCTTTCATACCGACCGGGACCCAAGGAATTCATGGACTTTCCAAATTTATCACGAGTGACGTGGAGTGTTCAATAGACATGTTAATTAGGCATTGAATCAGTGAACAAAACACGTGTCTGGCCGGAATCGCGGTCGTGAACAGTTAGATCGAAAATGATTTTTGTAAATAAAAATAAGAGGTAAGGTTTTAAAATAGTGTGAATGTGAGAATGTTTGACAGGCTGGGCTGTGTCTGTGTTTATGTTGATGTATGACCATTAAGGTAAGAGAATAGAATAAGTTAGCATGTAACAGATGACCAAGAGAAGAAATTGAAAAAAGAAAAAATGTAATTTAATCTGTACAAACATGAACAACAATTTTGGATAAAATTTTAAATGATTCTAAAGAATTAAATTATCAATTCTCTTCATGCAAAAAATGAGTCGAGTCACTTATTTCACTAACCTATGAAACACGTTTGTACACTGACCGGGACCCAAGGAATTAATGGACTGTCCAAATTTATAACGAGTGAAGTGGAGTGTTCAATAGACATGTTAATTTAGGCATTGAATCGGTAAACAAAACACGTGTCCGGCCGGAGTCTCGGTAGTGAACAGTTAGATCGAAAATGATTTTTGTAAATAAAAATAAGGGGTAATGTTTTAATATAGTGTGTGTGTGTGTGTGTGTGTGTGTGTGTGTGTGTGTGTGTGTGTGTGTGTGTGTGTGTGTGTGTGTGTGTGTGTGTGTGTGTGTGTGTGTGTGTGTGAAAAGGCAGACTGGGCAGTCTGATGTCTGTACATTAAATTAAGGTAAGATGCTAGCATAAGTAAAATTAGTAATTGTAGTCATGGAGTGAATCACACAACAAGAAGTTATTATGCTGGTATTTGATGTTCAAAATTTTGAGTACAGATCTGATAAAGTTTTTTAAAAGTTAAAAATAAAATTCATTAATTCTCTTCAAAAATGAGTTACGCAAATGATTTACATAACCCTTAAACCATGTTTGCATCTTACGTTCGTGCGACCGAATTCTGGACCCAGATAAATTTTACAGGTAGGTGGAAGTAAATCATGTATTTATATTTATAATAGAGTAATTAACATAACAATGGCGCCCGAACAGGGACGATTTTTATAAATTAAAAAAAAAAAATTAAAATTAAATCCACACCTACAAAAGATGCAAGCGTGATTTGGAGGTTAAGTAGAAATGAGTACTAATTACATATAAATGATGTTAAGGTGTAGTTAAGTGATACTTAGATTATACTATATTGAATAATACTGAAAATCTTTAAGATTGAATTTTTATGTAGAGCAAAATCTCATAAATAAGATCAAAATGGAATACGGAGATAAAGTTAGTATGATTGATGTAACTGTCATGGGGGAGGGAGAAATTCATCCAGACCCTAATGTGGTCAAAGAAAGCGTTTTAAATGAATCAGATAATATAAATGATTCAGGAATGGAGACAACTCCAAGCCTGATAGACGAGAATAATTTGATGCAATCGGTAATAATGAGTGGAGCAAAAGCAGAATCTATTCCTGTAATAAATAAAGCAAAAGAGTTGTCACTGGACGATCTATATAATTTCATGAGAACAATGTCTGATAACCTGAGTAGTAATATTAACATAAAATTTGACGTTCAAAATAGCAATTTTAATAAAAAATTCGAAGAACAGAAGAATAGTTTTGACAGAAAATTAAATGTACAGAATAACAAATTTGACGAATTGAAAAAACAGAATGATGAAAAATTAATAAACGTTTTGAAAATACTAATGAAATAATAAAAAATAGTTTGAATAAATTAGAACAGAGTATTGAGAGAATGGGAGTGGGATGCGATGAATACAGACAAAAGTAATACAAATGAAAATTATAATGATATATGTAAAAATGTGGTACTAGATAGAAAGTTAACAATTGATAATGATGATGTCGAAAATAATAAAAATAATATTGAGAATAGTAATGTAATTGAAGAGACAGTATCAGAGAGTGGTACGTTGAAAATAAATGGTGAGAGTACTGATGAAGTTGTAGAATGTAATAATGGAATGTTAATGTGTGTTTATGAACCAGAGAGAAAGTGGAAAGATAGTATAGTGGTAGAATGGGGGCAGAGGGTAAATGTTCCCCTTATTTGTGATGAACCAGGGTGTTCACAAGTGTTGTTTTTGAAGGGCAAGAGTCCCGTGTTAATAGAAGATTTTTGTTTCTCAGTTTTGTATAAGTTAATACCCTCTGTGTGGAATGATGTTAAAAGTATGAGGTGGTGTTATGATGAGAGAGAGTTAGATAGAGAATTGTGTGTTGATAGAGAAATAGAATTATATAAGTTAAAGAGAGGTTATGGTGAGTGGAAAGAAATGTTAGAAGTATGTTTAAACAAGAGTAATTTAATTTATGATGAAAAAATAACTGACCCGATATTGAATATAATTACTAACGGAGACTTGACAGAAATACATTATGTTGACTTGGTTCATGATTATTGTGATAAAACGAATGAATTTGATTTTTATGGTTATGACACACAAGATAGCCATATGTGTGTAACTGAAATTGAAAATTGTTATTTGAAACAAAGATTAATTTTTGAGGATGGAGGGTAAACTATAAAACAATCAATGGACAATTTTAAATACTTTGTTTTACGGTTCAGACCTCGCAACCTTGGACATTGAAGTGTGATATAACTGAGTAATCAATGATGAAGATTTGTAAATAAATGTTTAGTGAATTTAATTGTGTGTATTGTAAAATGTTAGGTAAACAATGTGGATGTAGGTAATTGTTGTAATAATAATATTAATATTTTGCAATCTAAACGAATAACAAAATTAATTTTGAAGACAGTAATTAGCGAATTGTAATGGTTTTGATAGCAATTGAACTTGTATTTTCAATAATTAATTTAATTAAAATAATTTGAAATGTTTAAATATTTTTGATTGATTCAAAGGTTATATAATTGAATTTTCTAATGGATTTAAATTATTTTGCGAGATGTGAATTTGATAATTAATTAATAAATAAATGTTAAATTGTATGTTATGAAATAACACTGTAATTAAATGTTTCAGAGGTTACGTGGAGGTATTGGTGTGTATTGTGTATATATTTTGTGTTTATGTCAGTAGGTGAATTATGTACTGTAAGTATAAAATTTATAATACCAAACAAAATGTTTACAGATGTGAAAAGAATTTTAAATTCAATAATGAGAATAATTTGGGATAATTGTTTTAAACAGAAACGATTAAAAACAATAGTGTGTGTGGATTGGGGGGTTGCTCAGGTGAGCAACGAATTTAAATTTTATAACTTAAAGATGGTAACTCAATTTTGCTCTAATTAAAGGCTTGCATTATGATTTGATAAATAGGTGTTCATATGTTTATTATACTATGTTTATTCTGTCTCATAAATGTTTTATTTTATTGTGTTAGGAATATACGGATTAAAGGAATATGTAAGCTATATAATTTTGAAATGTGTTTATAACAAAGTAAATACCTAGACCGACCGGCAGGCGGTTTACATAATTGTACCAGAGTCAGAGAAAGGGGAAAAAATGATGTGTAGTATGTTAGATATAAGGAGTGATAAAAATATGTATTTCATGTAATTTGTAGAGATTTGTAATGTGTTTGTAGTAAGGTCCTTCACCTTGCTACGAAAGTCAGCTGATCCGCTGTAGAATGTCAATTATTAATGTTTGCAAATTTCCAACTTAACTGATGTTTGGATATAATAATTTTAATGTGTTGTTAAAGATTTTATTTGAATGATAGACAGAATTGATATATTTACGAATTTTAAATGATTGGTGAAAGATAGTAAAAGGTAGATTTTGGGTGATTAGTATTTTGTTGGGACATGTAGATCAGTCCAAGTTGAGTTTAAGGTGGTAATAGAGAGAATAATGTTCTTACGAATTAATGTAATGTAGAATTTGAGAAGTATTGAGGTTGACACAGTAGTTATGGGGAATACATGTAGAGTAATGATTGATATATTGATGTTTATAAATGATAATGTTATTTTGTAGTTGAAGTGAGGTAATAAGAGTGTTAATTAGGGGATGGTAATTTTGTAAGAGGGGATAGTGTAGTGTAGGAGTCCGCAACAAAAGGGTTGGGACGGGAAGGGACCGATTGGCGGGAAGGGGTTGCCTTAGGTAGAATCCAGGAACCAGATTAAGGGACTGAGCTTTTGGGGGGGGAACACATATCCTAAGTACAAAGGGTTAGAGAGTATTTTTTTATTTATATCAAGAGAATGATGCGGATTGAGTTTAGTAGTAAGTTGGGTGTAGAGATTGTTTGATAGATGTTTTGACAGAGATGGGTGTCATGTTAGTTAAAGTTGTTAGTGATATTAGAGTCAAAGAGGTAAAGATTATATATGTGTATACATGCCAAGTGGCAGATCGAGTTAGTATAAATAATTAAATCACCCAAATTAATGGAGAATGTGATTATTAAAGAAAAGAGATTCATAGTAAAAATATAAAATTTTAATTGAAATAAGTGACAATTTTAATAAAATCTGAAAATGTAAAGTTATAAAGTCTTTATTTTGAGTAATTTAAATATCCATTTTATTGTTAATCATAATAATATTTTGTTACTTTAAATGTTTTATTTTATTATGTTTTTGTGTTTAAAGATAGCATTCTAACGATGTGCAATGTATTTTCTGAAGTAACTTGTGTATAACTTATGTAGGTCAAGGTTCTTGCCTTGACCCAGTTTGATCAGCTGATGGGTGATGTGCTATACTAGACCTGTTTTGGCAATGAAGTGATGCCAATTTTGTTTCTCAATTAATTTAAATAAATTTAAAGAATTTTAATATTGAAAAAAGAAAATATATTTTAATAAATTTAAAACTTTTTATTGAATTTGAAAAAAAAATTTTTGATTTTTGCCTGCCATCCAATTGATGTTTTGAACTCTGATTATATTATTGTTTGTGTGTATTAATAGTGTTTGTTATTGAATTGTATTGTTTAGGATATATGTATAACCACATGTTAGGATAAGGAGGTTCATGTTTTAATAAATGTTCAACTTGTTTATTTTCTAATGATCAAAAATAATGAAGAGAATTATTCGATCTAGATAAAAGATTTGTATTTTGATTTTGAAACTTGGTTTCAATTTAAAGAAAATTCATAAACTTAACAAGATTTGATAGGATGTAGTTATAAGTGTGTGTGCGAGCCCAGTAACTGCTAAAGGCAGCCCAGTGTCCATGATAAGGGGAAACATATCGGTTGAGGATCTGGCATGATATAAGACCAGGGGTTGGATTTAGGGGTGGCATGTTAGAAGGTGAGGTGCGCTGTGGTGCGTATCTGTTCGATTTTACGGTGTTGGGATCTCGCACAGAGAAGTCCAGTAATCTTGTTCAGATGCGGCCATAGTCGCCGAGCCAGGGGGGTTGTTTACCCAGGAAGTAGAAGAGCTAAAGGGGGTTGTTGGCACCAGTTCCGGTCCTCTTAGGGGTTAGCAATGAGATTTCTTCTGTTTCGGCAGAAGATATCTCATGGGGGGGGTATTGTAACGTGACGAATTGGAGGGAATTTTATTTTATTAAATTTTTGGTGTTTATTAAAAAATATTCATAAATATAATTTCCATCAGTGACCAGGCCACGTGTTGAATTAAAACATTGCGCTAACAAAGGAGCAGTACGCCGTATCAGTTGTGTAATCGTTACAAAAGAATGCACCAGGGCGTCAATTCTAAGAACTCTACATTTGTGTGACGTCCACGCCCGAATGCACCACACGAGCAGGTGCGCAGACCGACGCGGAATTGTAAAACTCAAAAATGGCTTAGAGAAGAATCTCTGTTCGCTTCCTTGACCATGCTGGTGGATGTGAGTCTAAGCCCAGCCTCTTTTGTGACGTCAACCAGTGCTGACCAAATGTCATCCACGACAAACACACAGAAAACTACGTGTGTTGAATGGGACACAACAGTGACAATTAAATAGCAGGCATTGTTTTCCACCTTGTGAAACGCAATCTAGTTGGCAGTGAGCATAGAGACGCTATCCGCAGTTCGCTTACAGATGCAGATAGTGACGCGTGGGCCCGGTCGGCTGAACTTTAAAAAATGTGAACAACTCAATATAATACCGCTTTCATACCGACCAGGACCCAAGGAATTAATGGACTGTCCAAATTTATAACGAGTGAAGTGGAGTGTTCAATAGACATGTTAATTAGGCATTGAATCGGTGAACAAAACACGTGTCCGGCCGGAGTCTCGGTAGTGAACAGTTAAATCGAAAATGATTTTTGTAAATAAAAATAAGGGGTAATGTTTTAATATAGTGTGTGTGTGTGTGTGTGTGTGTGTGTGTGTGTGTGTGTGTGTGTGTGTGTGTGTGTGTGTGTGTGTGTGTGTGTGTGTGTGTGTGTGTGTGTGTGTGTGTGTGTGTGTGTGTGTGAAGGCAGACTGGGCAGTCTGATGTCTGTACATTAAATTAAGGTAAGATGCTAGCATAAGTAAAATTACTAATTGTAGTCATGGAGTGAATCACACAACAAGAAGTTATTATGCTGGTATTTGATGTTCAAAATTTTGAGTAAAGATCTGATAAAGTTTTTTACAAGTTAAAAATAAAATTCATTAATTCTCTTCAAAAATGAGTTACGCAAATGATGTACATAACCCTTAAACCATGTTTGCATCTTACGTTCATGTGACCGAATTCTGGACCCAGATAAATTTTACAGGTAGGTGGAAGTAAATCATGTATTTATATTTATAATAGAGTAGTTAACATAACAAAAGTATGACCTTTAAAATAAGGTAAGTTATATTTTTCTATCTGTTCTAGTTTATGAGTTACATTAAAATGAAAAGTTCGAAAAATGGCCAGCATTTTTCGCATATTATGAGTAAAAACACACAGCACTATAAGTGTTAAATTTGGAGGTTATTTTAGGTAACGATTTTTTAATAAGGCGCAAAGCGGTGATTGATTTCTATAAACGGGTATTAGAATTAGATAATGAGATTGAGCCAATCAGAATTAGTTTTGAACGGGTAGTGGGCACGATAAGTTTCAGGTATAAAAGTGATACAAAATCGGGTCGGTGATGCGGACACAGTAGCAAGAGTGGATGTGTGTAGAGAGAGCGAGAGTACTGAAAGTAAAGAACGAATATGGGAGGACAGGGAGTATAAATTTTGTAGTGAGGGTGGTGCTGTAGAGAGTCCCCAACGTGAGGCATTGTGGCAGGTTGTGAAAAGTTTTAAAGAGGTGTTCGCAGAGTTGCCTGGTCGAGCCAGGAACTATGAGTGTGTGCTAAAAGTAAGGGAACATGCACCCTAAGTACAAAGAAGTTATCCCGTACCATATTCGAAAAGAAGGGCGGTTCAAGTCAAGTTGGATAGAATGTTGGAGGGAGATATTATTAAGAGATCGGTGTCCCCGTATTCTAACCCGTTAGTAGTAGTTCTCAAGAAAGATGGGAAGGTAATATTGTGCCTAGATGCCCGTAAAATAAATCAGATCATCATTCCGGACCGGGAGTCACCCGAAGCAATAGATGAGATATTTCAAAAATTTAGCAGAGTTAAATACATGACCTCATTAGATTTAACCGCGGGGTACCTAAAAGAAATAGAAATATTTCGGCTTAGTAGGGAAGATAGACTTTTCGGGGAGGAATTAAAAGACATTCAAACGATGCAGCGATCAGATACAAATATTGGGTAAAATAGTATCAAGTTTAGAATCCGACCTAGATAATTCTGTATATAGCCGATATTTTCAAATATATCAAGGGAGTTTATTTAAGAAAGTAGAGGGGGAGAGCGTGATTGGAGGTTAGTTATAACGGAAGGGTTAGTAAACAAAATAATATGGGATTGTCATATTAGGTATGGGCATTTCGGGGCTAGAAAATGTGTGAACGTGTTAAAAGACTCGTGCATATTTAAAAATATGGAACGGCGGGTTAGAAAATTACTACGGGGTTGTGATCTTTGCCAGAAATAAAAAGTAGTCAACTATCGGTTGGAGAGGGAAATGAAATTCATTAAAGTCGAAAAACCTTTTGATTTAGTCGTGGTGGATCTGTTCGGCCCGCTACCTAAGGGTAGGGGAGGAGTAATGTACATCTTTGTAGTATTAGATACTTTTAATAAATTTATAAAGCTGTATAGTGTTAAGAGGGCGATGAGTAGAGTCCTAAGTGAAAAGATAACAAAGGATTATATGATTAAAACCGGGAAACCTAAGGTAATACTCTCTGATCATGGGCCCCAATTCATTAGCGGGACTTGGCAACAAACTCTGGGTTGTGAAGGAATTATACCTAAACACATAGCGGTATATCACCCCCCAGTCAAACCAGGCAGAGAGGGTAATGCGTGAATTATGTAGAATTTTTCAGGCGTATTGCCATACTAAACATAGTGAGTGCCGACATATGTGAATAAAATCGAAGATTGGTTAAATTGTACTACACGAGTCAACCGGGTTTACACCATACGAGTTAGTCAAGGGGACACGCCCACCTAGAATTTTAGAACAACTTTTCAATTATACACCTGAAAGTAAAACAATAGATGTCAATATAAAGCTTAAACTCGCTAATGAGAATTTATTGACTAAAGGGGAAAGAAGAAAACGGCGCCATGATGTAAAAGGTAAATGGACCAAATATGAGGTAGGTCAGTTGGTGTTGGTACGGAGGCATGATTTGTCCCATGCCCAAGATAAAGAAATTAAAAAATTCTTCTTGTTGTATGAAGGCCCATATAAAATCATAGAAATTAAAATGAACAACGCATATGTCTTACAGAATCAAGTAACGCGGGAGATAGTGGGTACCAATAACGCTACAAATTTAAAAATGTATTGGTCGACATAAAATATATGAATAACTAATATAATTGTAAAAAATGTTTTCAGAACGGACTCTCCCCCATTTTCGGGCGACCACGGTCTCACCAGCAGTGGTCGTGGATTTTGGTCTTTTAGGGGTGGACCATGGTTGGAGCTAACCTCATACATGGGGTGGGACAACGATGGTCTTTCCCTACCAAATTGGTAGAAGTGTCAAGAACGGGGAGGGAGACCCCTACTGTTCGTGGGTAAATGTTACTGAAAGAGGTGCATCAATTGGCACATCCCACGAACCCAACAATTGCCTTGTTTCTAAATTAGAGGTCTGTAAGGCAATCTTCAAGTTATTTCGTTAATAATAATTAATAATTGTTATAATAATAATAAATGTCAATTTTGGAGGCTCTTTATACAACTACTTTAACGTTGCCATAAGTGCTTTTAACTCATATTCATTAACGTATGGGATCTGACCATCACCAACCCCATCTCTATAAATCATATTTCTGTCACGTAAAGCATTGTATACTTGCTGGTCCTCTAAAAGCCATTAGAACACTGGAATGTGTACGAGCGTGCATGTGTCACCTTTTGCGACGTAGACACGACCACGAGGCGGCGGTGTTGAACTGATTTCCGTTACGTCATGTTAATTAGGAAATCTTACAACCAATTACAAAGTAGTATGGACCTGTTTCCGGTTCAAACAACAGAGCCGGTGTACTGGCGGTGATGCTTAGCCATTTTGAGACGCGGCAGTCGGCATCCAAATTCAGAGCTGCATGGTGGTGTTAACACGCTGTTCCGTATGTCAGTGCTCGCGAGCAAAGTAACGGTCGACCAACAAAAAGTGCTTTGAAGTAATGTAAAACAGTAATAAAAAAATGTAATCAAAAGTACTATACATCACAGTTTTAAATTTGGAACAGTTTAACCAAGATTTCGGACATAACGTGAATAAAAGCGAACTAACGGTAGTGGCGAAACAAATTGTAGACGGCCACAACAGGAATGCGTAAAGCAGGAAAGTAACTATATTAAATTTAATGAGACGAGAATTAAACTATGGTAAAAAAGAAAGAGCTCTATTAATAGAAAGGGGAATTTTAAAGATATGATGAGAATGAAAGTGTGTGTGTGTGTGTGTGTGTGTGTGTGTGTGTGTGTGTGTGTGTGTGTGTGTGTGTGTGTGTGTGTGTGTGTGTGTGTGTGTGTGTGTGTGTGTGTGTGTGAATACAAAAGTATTAAAAGTACTGTACTGGTTAGTCAAGAATAGTTTTATCGTAATTAATCATTTTGATAATCAATTGTAATTTCATATTTATGATTCTGATGTTATAAAAAGGGAATAGTGTGTTAAAAGAAAGTGGAGAGTTTGAGGAGTTGAAAGTAGTACTAGTAAAAAGAGAAGAAAGTTTTTGAATAAAAGAAAATATTTGATTTAGTCAGCATAACAATGTGTTTGAATAGTTCATTTCACCGTTAACCCTCTCCTATGTTCTGTGCCCACTCAAATTCGTCTCACGACCCTGTGAGTCTTCTGATTGCAGGGAGTTAGATGCATTAAAATTATTCAAGGGTTAATTAACGGGAAGAGTACTAAAGTTTTCCATATTTCACTTAAAAAATATAGGTGGCGGCCCAATAAATTTCTGACGTTGTGTAAAAGGTAAGTTAAGAGAGAGAGAG
This sequence comes from Magicicada septendecula, assembly GCA_034769895.1. Lineage (NCBI taxonomy): Eukaryota > Metazoa > Arthropoda > Insecta > Hemiptera > Cicadidae > Magicicada > Magicicada septendecula. The sequence goes on along the minus strand of CM068376.1, from coordinate 352,942,585 downwards.
ATCACAGATAGGTAAGTTTCTGGCAGGTAATAATTTATTACAAATGTATGTTTAGTTACAAATGGCACGCCTGCCAGGATTTTATATAAAAATATTATATGAAAGAGACCAATTGGGGCACAGAAAGCAGGATTTGGTAAACGGCGTAAGTTGTGAAATTATCGTATATTGTAACTTTAATTCAAACTAGTCGCTGTTCTGGGCGGCACTGTAACTTTAATTACCCTTTTTACTTTTAAATAATAATAATAATAATAATTTTATTATTTACTTACCATATAATTCACAACACACATCCGGTCTGTACACGTGGTGCTATGACCACCATTACTTTCTTATTTGGGTCCAGGGTTCTTTACTAAGCGAGAACAGAAACAGTTTGGGATTTTCGAAATAATGAGTCTGTAACGGGGTGAAAAAGGGTATTTTCAATGTTATTTAAATCATACGTTTATTGGCCAACACTGCCAGTCCTCTACAAAGAACAGTTTCGTCAATCAAACAAAGAACGCAGTAACAGGGCAGTGTGAGTGAGGCGTGACATTGGAATGCAACACAATTCCAAGAAATGCAATGTTGTGTTACACTCCCGGCGCACGACCACAGCATGTGTGCGGGAGCGACGCTTACAAAATGTCGCGCTGGAGAATTTCTTTTGCCACGAGGTTTTGTGACGGCGGATGTGGCGGAGTAAACAGCAGAGGCCACGCCTACCGGTGCCTATATATCGTCACCGTTGAATATTCTCAACACCTGATGAACATTGAGAAAGCCGTACTAAGTTCACGGCGGCTAACCGTTTAGGCTCAGAAGGCATTGCCTTCCCTGTAAAACCAGCAGCAGGGTGGGGAGTTAGTGAACAGTTCCCCCTCCCAGTCTTATAACGTCTAGAGGCCAAGCTTGGCCAAACAAATTTTGTGCTATTTTTTTTAAGGGTCGGTCGACCTAAATAGTTTCTGTGAACAATGTCGGAGACAGTGTAAAATGAAAATAATTATGAAGCAGTTACACTTAATTTATGGGAACTAAGGTTTTGTTTTTGTACACCAAACCTTGGAACTATGTGAAACGCAAAACGCGGAGTTAACTACGACGCCACACCAAGTAACCGTATTTTAACAGTTTATTATCAATATTCCATATAAAAGGGGAATGATTTAAAGTATGGGGATTTTAAATGAATGAAAGTGTGTGTAAGCAAACTGGGCTGCTTATTTAGTTTTAGTAACATGGTTAGAGTTTAATTATTAGCGGTAAGTGTTTCAACAAATTTGGTTTCCTGTATAATGTACATAAAGTCAAACATTTACAATGGTTGTAATTATCTATTAAATTTCAATGAATAGTACAGTTATTACTGTCCATGTAACGTAAAATAAATTGTTTACAGAGGAGTTTTGATACTATTTAGATGATGAATTTAGATATAATAAAACAGTGTTAATTTACCATATCAAGATGTATTGGTCATTGTGTTTACCTATTTCTCTCTGCTAAAAAGTACACCAGACGCGACCCTGGGTTTACGAAAGGTAGGTGATACCACAAAATTCAATATTTTATTTTTTCATTAATCAGTACTGCTTTAATTGGCGCCCATTTAACAGTGACTTTGTAAATTAAAAAATTTTTTAAATCAAATTAATTTACAAACTGGTCGAAAATGGCAGAGGGAAATAAGAATGCAACTTTGTGTGAACGGTGTAGAAGTGGAGTTAAATTTAAATGTGACGCAGGACAATTTAGTATCGACAAATATTGACGAGCACGTAAACGATACAGACGAAACTGAGGTAGTAGACGCAAAAAATAGCAAAAGCGATAATGCAAATATATTTAACCAATTAGCGTTGATGATGGAAATGATGTCAGGAATGAGAACTGAAATGAAATCAGAAAATAATAATTTAAAATCTGAAATCAAATCAGAAAATAATAATTTAAAATCTGAAATCAAATCAGAAATAAATGCCGTAAATATTAAACTTACCGATTTAAATAACGAGTTCATGAACGTAAGGAGCGAATTAAGAATGAGTGAAATAAATATGAATAGCAAATTAGAAAGTATGAATAAAACTATTGCGGGCATGAAAGGTGAGATAATAATAAATATAAATAAAATAAAAGACGAAATAAACGAAAGTAGAGTGCTGAAGGAGGAGGTAGAAAATGACACATTTACAGGTGATTGTGACGAAATAACAGACGACCAGGGTAATAGTAAAATGACAAATAATTACGAAGGGATCATCGACAAGGTAGGTGTTAGTTACAAAAATGAATTAACAACTGATAGCAGTAAGATAGTTGAAAACGAGATATATAAAAATAATACCGTGAAAATAATTAGCGATCATAATAATATAGAAACAGTGAGAGAGAGCAAGAGCGTAGAGATCAGTATTTGTAAGTTAGAGAGAGAGAGTATGAAGAGAATGATTTTGTGAATACAGGGCAGAGGGTAAATTTTCCCCAGTTTTATGGTAAACCAAGCTGGTTACAAATGTTATTGAAGGGCAAGAGTCGCTTACAGGAAAACAACGTGTTTTCAAATAGGTCTTTAATTTTTAGTAGGCGTTTTTATGATTTCATACCCTCTGTACGGAATGATAGCAAAAGTATGAATTGGTGTTATGATGAAAGATATGTTGATAAGAAGGTAAAGTTATTTAAGGTTAGTAGAGGTTATGACGAATTAATAAAGAGGTTAGATATTGAAAGTGTTAGTGATAATAAGTACTTACCTTGTGAAATAGTTAGTACAGCAATTGATGATATTGATTACTTACTTTATGACAAAGCTAATACAACAGTAGATAATAATAATAATAATAATGAAATTGTAATTGATATGACTATGACAGATCATACTAATTGTGACTGGACTATACTTGATGATAATAAATTATATGATTTAATAACATGGAATAATCCTGTTGGTATTGTGGAAGAATGTAAAAGTTTGGATAATCTTTATAGTAATAAAAATGATATAATGAGTTTAATAAAAAATGAACTGTGTAAACGTAAAGCCAGATTTTTGTACGATGATTGGGGGTAAAAACAATAAATGTTTATGAATGTTTAATTATGTAATTAATGGTTTTGGATTGGACTGCTTTACAAAATGAGGTGTGGTAAACAATAAAATAATGACAAAGAATTGTAAATAAATTTAGAGTGAAATTAATTGTGTTTGTGTTGTAAAATGTATTGTAGGTAAACAATATGTGCGTGTAGCTGAAATTAATTTAATAATAATAATAATTGTAACGGACCAAATTTGTGGGTATTTTTATTTATTTACATGTTCGGGGATTTATGAAAATATGTGTAAAGTTTATTTCAACGGTGACCAGACCACGTATTGTAAGAGCAGTTTGAACAAAGACGACGCAATATCACGTTGTGCAATCGGTAGAAGAATTCACCAAGCCTCATTTCCAAGAACTTTGTTTGTGTGTGACCGTGCGCCCGTATGCATGAGACGGGTATACGCGCGGGGTGACGCTACTTGTGAAGCTCAAGATGGCTAAAAAGCAATTTTTGGTCGCCTCCTTGACTAAGGCGACGGATATGAAAATTTAAGTCACGCCCATCTCGTGACGTTAGCCAGTGCCGTACCAATTTCCTAGACGAACTAACACAACCCCAACAGCATGAATTAAATGGGACGAAAAGACGACGAACAACCATGAGGCTTTGACTTCCAGATAAAACAACGAAATTGAGTTGGCAGTGAGACATAGACGCTTCTCCCCAGTCAACGAGTAACAGAGTTCGCTTACAGACGCAGATAGTGTCGAGTGGCCCCGGTCGGCTGAACTTTATAAAATGTGAACAACTCAATATAATACCGCTTTCATACCGACCGGGACCCAAGGAATTCATGGACTTTCCAAATTTATCACGAGTGACGTGGAGTGTTCAATAGACATGTTAATTAGGCATTGAATCAGTGAACAACACGTGTCCGGCCGGAATCGCGGTCGTGAACAGTTAGATCGAAAATGATTTTTGTAAATAAAAATAAGGGGTAAGGTTTTAAAATAGTGTGAATGTGAGAATGTTTGACAGGCTGGACTGTGTCTGTGTTTATATTGATGTATGACCATTAAGGTAAGAGAATAGAATAAGTTAGCATGTAACAGATGACCAAGAGAAGAAATTGAAAAAAGAAAAAATGTAATTTAATCTGTACAAACATGAACAACAATTTTGGATAAAATTTTAAATGATTCTAAAGAATTAAATTATCAATTCTCTTCATGCAAAAAATGAGTCGAGTCACTTATTTCACTAACCTATGAAACACGTTTGCGTCTGACGTTCGTGTGAATCGGATTTCTGGACCCAGGTAGGACCTTTGCAGGTAGGTGAAAGTAATATATGTGTTTTTATATATTTTAATAGTGTTAATAACTTAACAAATGGCGCCTCGACAGGAACGAATTTAATAAATTAAATTACACACCTACAAAGATGCAAACGTGTGTTGTAGGGTTAGCGTAATAAAATAAAAGTGCATCATTTACGCAGAATTGGTTATACTGTATATTATGTATTGATTATACTATATTTACACACAAATATCAATTATAAAGAGTAAGAAATGGCAGATAATAACGAGATTGTAGTTGAAATGAGCGAGTCGGCTGGTGTGGGGGAACCAGAGGTTCATTCAACCCCAGTAAATCGATCAAAAGAATTCAGCCTAACTGAATCAGCTATAGACGACTCGGACACGCTATCAACTCCAACCTCAAAGAAATGTAATAGCCAATTTGATAACGATATAATGAGTATATTACGAACCATATCAATGGATATTCATGAACAGAAAAACGAAATCAAAGAAATTAAGAGTAGTTTCAATGAGAAATTAGACATACAGAATGACAAATTTGACAGACAAAGTAGGGATTTTAATGAGAAATTCGATGCTCAAAAGAATAGTTTTGATGAATTAAAAAATGAGATCCAAGAAATGAATAAATGTTTTGAAAACAATAATGAAACAATAAGAACTAGTTTGAATAAATTAGAACAGAGTGTGGAGAAAATGGGAGTAGTTGTAATGAATCCAAATAAGAATAATACGAATGAAAATTATAATGACATGTGTCAAAATGTAATACTAGATAGAGTTAACAAATGATGACGATGATGTTGAAAATAATGAAAATAGTATTGAGAATAGTGATGTAATCGAAAATGTAGTATCTGAGAGTACTGATGAGTTTGTGGAATGTGATAATGAAATGTTGATGTGTGCTTATGAGTTAGAGAAAGAGTGGAAAGATAATATAGTGGTAGAATGGGGGCAGAGGGTAAATTTTCCCCTTATTTATGATGATTTAATGTATTCACAAGTGTTGTTTTTGAAGGGCAAGAGTCCCGTGTTAGTAGAAGATTTGAGTTGTTTATTTTTGTTGTATAATTTTGTACCCTCTGTCTGGAGTAATATTGAAGATACGATATGGTATTATGATGAGAGAGAAACAGAATTGTATGAACTGAATAGAGAGTATGATGAGTGGAAAGTAAGGTTAGAAGTGTGTCTAAATAATAATGATTTGATTGATAATACAAAAGTAACTAACCCGATAAGGAATATATTTACTGATGGAGATTTAACAGAAATACTTAACGTAGACTTGGTGAATGATTATTATGGTATAACGGATAAATTGAAATTGTTTGGTTATGACACACAAGACAACAATATGTATGTCAATAAAATTGAACAGTGCTATATAAAGCAAAGATTAATCTTTGACGATGGAGGGTAGACTATAAAACAATAAAGGACAATTATAAATATTTTGTTTTGTGGTTTTGACCTGGCAGACTTGGACAATGAAGTGTGAAAAAATGGAATAGTTAATAACAAGAGTTTGTAAATAAAAATGTAGTAAATTTATTTGTGTGCATTGTAGAATGTTAAGTAAACAAGTGTGTGTAGAGGGTTGTAATAATAATATTAATGGTTGCAATTTAAATAAATATCAGAATAAATTTTGAAGACAGTAACTGATGAGTTGTAATTGTTTTGGTAGCAATGAAATTTGTATTTTTAATAATTAATTTAATTAAAACAATTTGAAATGTTTAAATGTTTTGATGGATTTAAAGGTTATATAGTTGAATTGTGATACTGAATTTAAATTATTTTACGAGAGATGTATTTGGTAATTAAATGATAAATTGTTGAAGATGAAATAACCTTTTGTTAAATGTTTCAGAGGTTACGTGAAAGTATTGGTGTATGGTGTATATATTTTGTGTATGTCAGTTTAAATGGATTGTAAGTATAAAAATTTTATAGTACGAATCAAGTATAATAAAAATGTTTACAGGTGTAACTCAGAGAAAGAGATTTTAATTCAATAATGAGATGATTTGAAATAATTGTGTGAAATAAAAAGGATAATTAAAAATTTAATAATAACTGAAAGATGATATATAATAATTATTAACAATGAATTTAAAAATTTCAAGGTGATGAATGAGTTAAATTATCAATGATTGATGAATATGTTATGGTAGAATGTTGTATATAAAGTTTTAAATTTTTATTATTTAGCTATTAAGGTGCTATCGCTGGGGTGGCCTGTGCCCCAGTGGATAGTGAAATGGGTTGGGGGTAACAGAGAGTGTTACCTCCATCGGAGGCCAACATGGCGAAAATGTGCGGCACACCTTTTTCGTACAAATTTTTCGTACCCTGATAGACGCTCGTGCCGCACATAACAATGACAAGTAGAACAGGCATTGAAATGAAAGTTAGATTTCCCCGACTTTTCGGGCGATTACTGCCTTACCAGCACTAATCGTGGCTTTGGCTAGCGGTAAGCTATGGCCATATCAAGTCCCTTGACCATAGCTGATTTGAAATTGGTTGATAATAGAAATTAAATGGGGGGTGAAATTAGGGGAAATCCCGGAACTATGGAACAGCGGCTGCCACTCTGTCCGCGTGGGGACAGCATAGCCAGGTGGTAGACCTGTTTTAAGGACGTTTCAATATATAACAAGGATATGTCGATATCCACAAATGTTAAAATGTCAAGCCGAAGCAAAGACACGGATATGTCCAATTCCTCCAAATATGCAGTCTTTGTGAAAGCAAATAGGCGCTACAGTCTAACATAAACTACAATAGTGTGTGTGGATAGGGGGTTGCTCAGATGAGCAACGTGCTTAAATTTTGTAAATTACAAATGCTAAATCAATTTTGCTTTAATAAAACGCTTGTATTCTGTTTCGATAAATAGGTGTTCATACATTCAGTATACTGTGTCCATTCTGTATTTTATTGTGTTCAATGCATTATTTTATTGTGTTAGAGGTAAGAATTGAAATATGTGTTTTATATCATTTGTGTATTGGGAAACTAAGTAAATAACTAAACCGACTGGCAGGCGGTTGAGGTAATATTATCAGAGTCAGAAAGAGGGGAGACAAGGATGTTAGAAGTAAGGATTGATAATCATATGTATTTCATGTAATTGGCACAATTTTGAAATGTATTTTCACTTTGTTAGGAATGTCAGCTGGTCTGTAGTAAAATGTCACTGTTAAATTGTTTATAAGTGATCAAAGTAATTAATGTTAAATGTAATGTTTCAATGTATTACAGATGCTATTTAAAATGATGAGAAAAGTAATTTGATAAAGTGAGAAATAAAGTAATAATTTGTGAAAGCTAAAAAAGGACAGTTTTTGGGTGATGAAGATTTTGTTGGGTCATATAGATCAGTCCAAGTTGAAGTTAAAGTTGAAGCAGTAGAGAGAAAATATTGTTTTAAATTAATGTAATATTGTTGTGAGTTAATGTTATAGAATTTGAGAAGTGTAGATGTTGACACAGTAGTTATGGGGAATATATGTAGAGTAATGAGTGATATATTGATGTTTATAAATGATGATGTTATTTTGTTGTAGTTGAAGTGAGGCAATAAGATTGAGATTTGGGGATGGCAATTTTGTATTAGGGGATAGTGTAATGTGGGAGTCCGCAACAAAAGGGTTGGGGCGGGAAGGGACCGATTTGGCGGGAAAGGGTTACCTTAGGTAGAATCCAGGAACCAACATAATGGGATGAGCTTTTTGGGGGGGAAAACACTTATCCTAAGTACAAAGGGTTAGAGAGTATTTTTTTTTATATATTGAGAGAAGGTGGCGATTTGAGTTTAATAGTACGTTGGGTTTAGAGATTGTTTGATAGATGTTTTAATAGAGATGGGTGTCATGTTAGTTACAGTTGTTAGTAGTATCAGATTCAGAAAGAGAGAAAGATATTATATGAATGCATGCCAAGTGGCATATCAAGCTAAAATAAACAATTAAATCACCCAAAGTAAGAGAAAGTGAGAATAATAAAGAAAGAGATTTATAGTTAAAAAATATAAACTTTTAATTAAAACCAGTGACAAATTTTTGATAGAATTTGGAAATGTAAAGCTAGAAAGTGTTTATTTGAATAATTTAAATGTCAATTTGATTATTATTTAGAATGATATTTTGTTATTTTAAATGTTTTATTTTATCATATTTTGTGTTTCAAGATAGAATTTTGCAGATGTACAATGTATTTTCGGGTGTAACATGTGTATAACGTATGTAGGTCAAGGTTCTTGACTTGACCCAGTTTTGATCAGCTGATGGGTGAGGTCATATACTAGGCATGTTTAGCAAGGAAGTTAATTCAATTTTTGCTTTTAATTAATTTGAACGAATTTTAAATAATTTCCATATGAAAAGAAAATATTTTAATAAATTTAAAGTTTTTAATTGAAATTTTTTTTTGGAAATTTTGAATTTAGAATTTTTTTTGAAAAAAAAAATTTTTGATTTTGTACCTGCCAGATAATGGATATTTTTAAACTTTGATTATTTTATTGTTTGTGTACTAACTGTGTTTACTATTATTGAATTATTTTATTGAAATGTATTGTTAGACTATAGGTGTAATCACATGTTAGGTTAAGGATGTTCCTATTTTAAGAGATGTTTAATTTGATTATTTTTTAATAAATTAAAAAAAACTAATGAAGAGAATAGTTCAGTATAGATGCAAAATTTGTTTTGATTTTCAATGAAAACAGCTAATGAGTTGTAATTTAAATAAATTTTCAAAGAATATTTCAATTTTTCAATATGTGGAATAAGTGTGTGTGTGAGCCCAGTAACTGCTAAAGGCAGCCCAGTTTGCAAGGAAAAGGGGAAACATATCGGTTGAGGATCTGGCATGATTTAAGCCAGGGATTGAGGATTTTTGGGGTAGCATGTTAGAAGGTGAGGTGCGCTGTGGTGCGTATCTGTTCGATTTTTCGGTGTTGGGATCTCGCACAGAGAAGTCCAGTGATCTCGTTCAGATGCGTCCATAGTAGCCGAGCCAGGGGGGTCGTTTACCCATGAAGTGTAAGAACAAAAGGGGGTTGTTGGCACCAGTTCCTCACCGGTCCTCTTAGGGGTTTTATCAATGAGATTTCTTCTGTTTGGACAGAAGACCTCTCATTGAGGGGGTATTCTAACGGACCAAATTTGTGGGTATTTTTATTTATTTACATGTTCGGGGATTTATGAAAATATGTGTAAATTTTATTTCAACGGTGACCAGACCACGTATTGTAAGAGCAGTTTGAACAAAGACGACGCAATATCACGTTGTGCAATCGGTAGAAGAATTCACCAAGCCTCATTTCCAAGAACTTTGTTTGTGTGTGACCGTGCGCCCGTATGCATGAGACGGGTATACGCGCGGGGTGACGCTACTTGTGAAGCTCAAGATGGCTAAAAAGCAATTTTTGGTCGCCTCCTTGACTAAGGCGACGGATATAAAAATTTAAGTCATGCCCATCTCGTGACGGTAGCCAGTGCCGCACCAATTTCCTAGACGAACTAACACAACCCCAACAGCATGAATTAAATGGGACGAAAAGACGACGAACAACCATGAGGCTTTGACTTCCAGATAAAACGACGAAATTGAGTTGGCAGTGAGACATAGACGCTTCTCCCCAGTCAACGAGTAACAGAGTTCGCTTACAGACGCAGATAGTGCCGCGTGGCCCCGGTCGGCTGAACTTTATAAAATGTGAGCAACTCAATGTAATACCGCTTTCATACCGACCGGGACCCAAGGAATTCATGGACTTTCCAAATTTATCACGAGTGACGTGGAGTGTTCAATAGACATGTTAATTAGGCATTGAATCAGTGAACAAAACACGTGTCCGGCCGGAATCGCGGTCGTGAACAGTTAGATTGAAAATGATTTTTGTAAATAAAAATAAGGGGTAAGGTTTTAAAATAGTGTGAATGTGAGAATGTTTGACAGGCTGGGCTGTGTCTGTGTTTATATTGATGTATGACCATTAAGGTAAGAGAATAGAATAAGTTAGCATGTAACAGATGACCAAGAGAAGAAATTGAAAAAAGAAAAAATGTAATTTAATCTGTACAAACATGAACAACAATTTTGGATAAAATTTTAAATGATTCTAAAGAATTAAATTATCAATTCTCTTCATGCAAAAAATGAGTAGAGTCACTTATTTCACTAACCTATGAAACACGTTTGCGTCTGACGTTTGTGTGTATAGGATTTCTGGACCCAGGTAGGACCTTTGCAGGTAGGTGAAAGTAATATATGTGTTTTTATATATTTTAATAGTGTTAATAACTTAACATAATATTTTGTTAAACTAAATAAATAATGAGAAGTGATAATCAATGAATTGTAATTGTTTTGGAAGAAGGTAATTAAAGTAATGTTGTGTTTTAAATAAGTGATGGAATTAAAATAAGTGGAGATGAATTAATTAATTAATTTAAAAGGTTATATAACGAGATTTTGAAGATGAATTTAAATTATTTGTATGAGATTTAAATTTGATAATGAATAAATATAAAATTTGTTTAGTTGTGGAATCATATGGTTGTTAAAATGTTTCAGAAGGTACATGTGGTTGTACGAGATGTTGTGGTGATGAGTTGTTTATATTTGGAATTAATGACAGTAATCATGTGTTTATTAGAGGGAGTGATTGACCATATGTAAGTATGAATTTGATAATGACCTTGAAGTAAAGTAAAAGAGTTATAATGGCACTAAATGAGTTTGAAAGAAGCTAACTTAGGTAAATTATTATTGTGAAATGATGCAAAATGAAAGTTAATAATAAATTTGAAATTTTTGAGGGATGTAATTGTAGTAAGTAAATAATTAAATGATATATAAAAGAGCTAAAAAAAATTTCAAGTTATAATGTTTATAATTTTCTATATAAATTATTTAAAAGTGAATTGTGGTTCCAGTAGATCTTTATTTAAAAGATGATTCCAGTAGATAAGGTGTTTATGGTGTTTTATTTCGTTTATTATGTTTGATTGTGTCATTATTGTTATTATGTTAGCGTATAAGAATTATGAGCATATATTATGTATTTTGTATTGTATAATTTTGTGTAGTGTATGTAGGTCAAGGTCATTTACCTGACCCAGAGAGATCAGCTGATGGTTTGTATCGTGGTCCATATGACCCATACCTATTTTTTTTTTTTCTTTTAATCCAGATAAATACTAGTTGTATTTTTTGATAATTTTCTTTATTTACCAGAATAACAATTTAATAAAAAGTTATTAAATTTTAATAAAATTTTTTGAAAAAAAAAAAAATTTTATTATTTTATACCTGCCATATAAATGGTGTTTTGAGATTCAGAATATTTTGTAGATTAGATTATATGCTAATGTGTTAGATGATTTATGTTATTCATAGGAAATGTGTTATCACTAAATGCTAGAATAAGGAAATTTATGTTTTAATATGTTCATTTTATTGTTTTATGATTGTGAGTAGTTAGTGGAGATTCATATAGAATAATAGAATGTTAGATTCATATAAAAGATTCTTGGTATTTTGATGGGATTAAGGGTGGTATAACGTTTTTGATTTTGGACTTAGAGCAATTTTGGAACAAACTTTGAATGATTTGAATTTAATTTGTTCGCTTTAGTCTTTATTTGAAAGACAACGTAAATTGGTGAAAAGAAATAAAATGTTACAAGATAACAAACTTTTTTAGAATTTTGAGAGATGAATTATGTTTAATAAGAATAATCAGAGTATGTGTACGTGCCCAGTACTTGCATGTAAGGCAGCCCAGTGTGCATGTAAGGGGAAACATATCGGTTGAGGATCTGGTATGGTATAAGGCCAGGGGTTTTGATCTTGGGATGGAATGTTAGAAGGTTCGGTGGATTATGGGGTGTATCTGTTCGATTTTATGGTGTTGGGATCTCGAGTAGAGAAGTCCAGTAATCTCGTTCAGGTGCGGCTATAGTCGCCGAACTAGGGGGGTAGTTTACCCATGATGTGTAAAGTATTAACGGGGGGTTATTGGCACCATATACTCACCTATCCTCTTAGGTTTTAGCAATGAGGGTTCTTCTGTTTCGGCAGAAGATCTCTCATTGGGGGGGTATTGTAACGGGGTGAAAAAGGGTATTTTCAATTTTATTTAAATCATACATTTATTGGCCAACACTGCCAGTCCTCTACAAAGAACAGTTTCGTCAACCAAACAAAGAACGCAGTAACAGGGCAGCGTAAGCGAGGCGTGACATTGGAACGCAACACAATTCCAAGAAATGCAATGTTGTGTTACACTCCCGGACGCACGACCACAGCATGTGCGCGGGAGCAACGCTTACAAAATGTCGAGCTGGAGAATTTCTTTTGCCACGAGGTTTTGTGACGGCGGATGTGGCGGAGAAAACAGCAGAGGCCACGCCTACCGGTGCCTATATATCGTCACCGTTGAATATTCTCAACACCTGATGAACATTGAGAAAGCCGTACTAAGTTCACGGCGGCTAACCGTTTAGGCTCAGAAGGCATTGCCTTCCCTGTAAAACCAGCAGCAGGGTGGGGAGTTAGTGAACAGTTCCCGCTCCCAGTCTTATAACGTCTAGAGGCCAAGCTTGGCCAAACAAAATTTGTGCTATTTTTTTAAGGGTCGGTCGACCTAAATAGTGTCTGTGAACGATGTCGGAGACAGTGTAAAATGAAAATAATTATGAAGCAGTTACATTTAATTTATGAGAACTAAGGTTTTGTTTTTGTATACCAAACCTTGGAACTATGTGAAACGCAAAACGCGGAGTTAACTACGACGCCACACCAAGTAACCGTATTTTAACAGTTTACTATCAATATTCCATATAAAAGGGGAATGATTTAAATTATGGGGATTTTAAATGAATGAAACTGTGTGTGAGCAAACTGGGCTGCTTATTTAGTTTTAGTAACATGGTTAGTTTAATTATTAGCGGTAAGTGTTTCAATAAATTTGGTTTCCTCTATAATGTACGTAAAGTCAAACATTTACAATGGTTGTAATTATCTATTAAATTTCAATGAATAGTACAGTGATCACTGTCCATGTAACGTAAAATAAATTGTTTACAGAGGAGTTTAGATACTATTTAGATGATGAATTTAGACATAATAAAACAGTGTTAATTTACCATATCAAGATGTATTGGTCATTGTGTTTACCTATTTCTCTCTGCTAAAAAATACACCAGACGCGACCCTGGGAGTTTACAAAAGGTAGGTGATACCACAAAATTCAATATTTTAGTTCATTAATCAGTACTGCTTTAAGTCTAACACCATGTATGTGAAATAAAACTTTTGTTTTAATATTTCTGAATTGCCATTATTAACGTTTAAAAAATCAAAATGGAGTCTTATACACCCAAAACAAAATGGCGGCTATGCACTTCCGCTGAACTAATTATTCATCAATTTTAATTATTCATCTCTTGTATTTAATTCTTAACAAGTGCATTTTTATTAAACTGCAGTATTGTTTATTTTATTTACTAAGTTTCAGATTATATTCTTACAACATAAACCAATGCCTCATTTTCTTATAAATGCCGGCATTCTATCTCTCACTCACACACTCTCTATCTTTCCCCATACATTAATCAGCAGTACATTTTTTAATTAGAATTTTTAGCTCAATTTGATCAAATAAATATGGTTATAAATTTCGAACTTTCCTGATAATGAGTGTCGCAGTCTCTCCTCAGACGTTCTCCATCTCAAGCAGGTGGTCGGCGTACTTTACGGTTTTGTCTGTCCTTTCACTGCACTGAATCTACATTTTACATTGCTTGTTACATTCAAAGTTACTGGCTACTTGTTAATTACATTTTTGGTATTGTTCAAAACACTTTGGCTGGCAAAAGGGTACCAGCGAATTTTTAGCGTGCTAACGCTCTGAGTGTATGTTGAAGACTGAGGCGGATATTATGTTGGAAATTTGGCAGTTGGAAGGGATTAATCGTCATCACCCTTTTGTTCAGCGCTGATGACGGAATTGTTTTACGTCACCGTGGTTACGTTTGTCGTATGTATTATGACGTTTTCGTATTGTTCGACTATTGCTGTGTCCAAATATGTGTCGTCTGTCACGTACGCCCATGACCTTGAAGTCGAGTTGCTCTGGTAAACTGCGTAGCATGATATATATAGGGAAATTTTAACCTCACCAATTTTAATGCATTACATCACAATAAATTAATTTTGCCTGTACCGACAAATTCCTACACGGTCCTATGTACCGTTACAATATATTTACATTGAATAAGGTTATGTTTTGGTAGCGTTATTGTGTTTACTTTTATATTTGGATAACGATTTTATGTATTGGGTGTTTTGATTTTATGTATATTATAATTGAATAATAGAAGGGGTGTAATTGTTTTATATAAAGGGTATTATAAAAAAATTCCATAAGCATGGCCGAGTACAGGAAAACGGGGTAGGTCCATCATGGCCCGATCTAATGAATTATGCGAAAAGTCAATTTGATGAAATAAAGAGTCGGTTTAAGACGATGCAGAAACGTCTTGATGAAAGGGAGGAACTGATGGATGTTTTTAATGAACTAATAAATAATGTCAAGGAATTAAATAATGACATGAAAGAACAAAATGAGAAGTGGGAAAGAGATGGACGTAGATTAAAGGAGAATACAGAAGGTGAATTAAAACAGGTAAGTAGTTCTGATAGTGGAGGTAATAATGATGACGATACTTTTACAAACAACAGTGTTAGTTTAAGTGCAGTGGAGATAAAAAAACGACAAGGTAGGTGATGTTAAGACGAGTGATAATCAGAAAGCTGATAGTTTAAATGCAAAACAGGTGATGTTAAGACGAGTGATAATCAGAAAGCTGATAGTTTAAATGCAAAACAGGTGACAGTAGATGAGGTAAGTAATAGTAATAACTATAAAAATGATAGTGAGATAGTGTTGAATATGAATAATAATAAAGATATAGTTGAAAATGGGGTATCTAAGTGTGATACGGTGAGTAGTAATAGTGATGATGAAAGTAGAAAGTTACGGGGTTAGTAACGGAGTAGTAATTAGTGTTGATGAGTTGGAGAAAGAATGGAGAGAGAGTTTAGATGTAGAGTGGGAACAGAGGGCAAATTTTTCCCGTGGTGTTGTTGTGGGTGAAGAAAAGGCTTCACGAATGTATTTTAGAGACGTACGGTCTACAAATAATTGTCCCTGGTTTTTTGTGCATCTGGTAGGGCCAGATGGTGTTTTAATAATGTTTATAAATAGTAAAACAGTTTTACCTTTTTCTTTTCTGTCTGGTGTCCTTTATCCTTTACGAAACTCTACGCGTTTCGGGACATATGTCCCATCATCAGGAATATCCCTTGGTGAAGTTCGTCAATAGTTAAAATATTAAAAACAACTTTTTATACAACTTTACACATCACAATAAATATAAATATAAACACAAAAACCCCCAAACGTGAGAACACACGCGATAACGCTGGTGCGCACCACGAATTACTGTAGTCGGCTGCTGTGCTCATGTTGTTATAGGTCATGCACTATGGACCTTGTTTTGTATTCTTATCGCTGTGTCGTATAGTGGATTTGATTGGAAATTCAATTGTTCATTAAGAAGGACCTCTTTTGTGTTTTTATCTTTATAAGCCTTATATATTTCGAATTCTTCGACAGCATTCATGTAACTTCCTTTTCTGCATATGTGGAGGGGTTGAAAGTCCGTCATGAAATCGGTATAATTATGGTTTTTGTCCATCAGATGGCGCGCGTAATTTGACACAGTTTTACTAAATTCTTTTTTAGGTAAATGTTCTTTAAAGCGTTTTTTAAAGGGTCTACTACCAGTTTGGCCAATGTAGAAACTATCACAGTCATTGCACATTATCTTATAAACGCCCGTCTTGTCCTCAACTGATTTTGAATTTTTAGATAGGAGTATATTATTAACGTTGTTATTAGTTCGGTTAGCCATTTTTATATTTATCTCACTGAATACTTTGTTTAAAATTTTGGTTAGGGTGTTACCATATTCTGATGCTACATACCTAACTCTATTTCTATTATTTTCTTGTAATTCTATGTTGTTTTTCTTTTTTCGGTGTTTCTTGACTAAACTTTCCACAATTGAACCTTTATAACCATTGGCCTTAGCTATGCATTTGATCGTGTTTAGTTCTTCATGAAACTCTTTGTCTTCCAATGGTATGGAAAGTAGTAATGTATGTATTAAACTATGATATGCTGCCATTTTATGAGAAAATGGGTGATGTGATTCAGCATTTATCGTGAGATCCGTGGTTGTCAGCTTCCGGTATATTTGATATTGAAATTTTTCATCCAGTCTTGTAATTGTCAGGTCGAAGAAGTTAAGTTTATTATTTACCTCCGTCTCAAGTGTGAACTGTATGTTTTTATTGATACCATTCATGTACTTTTTCATATTTTCCATTTGTCGTAATGTGCCATTAAAAATTATGAACGTATCATCAACGTAATGTGTATATGATATTATTTTCCCGGAAAGCTTATTTACGTTACTGAGCAAATACGTATTCTCATAGTGATTTAAGTATATATCAGCTAGTAAGCCAGACAAAGGTGACCCCTTGGCTAGACCCTTTTTTTGGATATAATAATTATTATTAAATGTAAAGTAATTTTGGTTAAGTACAACTTCCAGCAAATTAATTATTATCATTGATTTCTTCAGAGTTACATATTTTGGCGTTAATAAGATTTGCCTTAAGGATAGTGAGTGCTTCTTGAACAGGGACATTCGTATACAAGTCAACAATGTCAAATGAGGCTATTTTATAATTAGGTTGTATTTTAATGTTTTTCATTTTGTTAACAAAGTCAGTGTTATTTTTTATACTGTTGATTATTATTTATCTTTATACTGTTTTTTATTTTTACTGCAAGTTTTTTGCTGACATTGTAGCTTGGCGCAGTTGTGAAATTTATCAATAATAATGTTGTATTGCCCTTTGCGTGGAATGATAGTGAGAAAGTAAGATGGGGTTGTGTAAGCGATTTTGAGAGTGAGAGAGTTAGAGTTGTTCAAGTTAAAAAGTGGTTATAAAGAGTTGATAGAGAGCATAAACAGAGAGAGAGTTAATTATATGAAAAACTTACTTTGTGTAGAAATGAGTACCGCAGTAGTAGAGGAATTTGATATCGAAGATAATAAGCACTTACCTGGCGATGAAACAGTTGTAGCAGCAGGTGAGAGTCATAATGAATTGATTACCTATTTAATTGTGTCAAAAAATAACAAAAGAGACAACCAAAAATACTCATGTAGACAGATTTTATGATAGAATAATATGGAGTAATACGGGGCGTTATTATTCTGGTGTAACGGAACAACTTGAGCAATGAAATGGTTGTTATATTAATAGTGATAATATAATATACTTAATAAAAAATGCATTATACTCGTGTAAAATAAGATTAATTTCCGATGATGGTGGTTAAATTGTTACTAATGAACATTTAATTGTGTGAGTGTAGTGGGTTTTGAAATGGACTGAATTATGAAATGATTTGTGGTAAACAATAAAATATGACGAAAATTGTAGATAATTTTGTATTGATGTTAAATGTATTTTGTTAAGGTTATGTACATTGTATTTAATGTAGTCAATTTACAGGTTTGTTTGAGTTCATGACAATAATATTTTGTTTGAAGTGAATAATTAACAGTGTGTAGTCACGAATCTTTATAATGAAAATGAAATTAATGTAAACTGTTTGAAAAAATATTAGTAGTCAATTTGAAAGTTTTGATTTGAAGGTAAAAAAAAAAAAAATTATTATGAAATAAAATAAATGCAAGATGAAATTAAATGAATTTAAAAGTGTTTTGGATAATGTAATTAAAGTAACTTAGTGTTTTAGAAACTGATGGAATTAAATAAATTGGACATTAATTAATTAATTTAAAATGTTGTATAGATGAATTTTGGTAATAAATTTAAAGGATTTTTCTGAGATTTAGACTTTATAATAAATAGTAAATGATTAAACGTAAAATGTGTTTAGTTATATTGTTATTATAAGGTATCAGAAGGTACATATGACATATGGTTATGTACGTTATATTTGTTGCGATAAATGTTTATAGTTTTGAGTTTATGACAGTAATCATGTTTTTATTTGATTGAATGACTGACCATATGCAAGTATGAATTTTATAATGAAATTGAAGTAAGGTAAAATGTTGTAATAATGAAATTAAATGAGTTTAAAAGAATCTAAATTAGGTGATTAAATTAATTTGAGGTAGTTATGACTTTTCTAATGTAATTTTCAATGATTAACTTAATGTAAAATGTTGTAAAAGATGGAGTTTGGGTGATGATTATTTCAATAAGGCATTAAGTCAGTCAGAGTTAATTTTAAATGGGTATCAGACAAAATAAGAATTTTTGGAATAAAATTAATACAGAAACGGGTTAGTAGGAGGGGCACAGTAGCGAGAGGAATGTATGTAGAGAAGCGAGAGTGATGAAAGTGGAGAGGAAATAGGGGAGAGCAAGGTACATAAATTTTGTATTGATGGTAGATGTTAAGACATTGTACTTGCTTACGCGCAACATGCCTAGCACACTTACGTCACCGTGGCGGTGTTCCACGTGGTCACCCCGCTGCGACTAATCAGTCTACACTCAATCTTTGACCAGTGCGTTTGCACCCTTGTTTTCTAGCCAAGCCGCGGCAACCTAAATTTGCTATGTTCTTCTTATTTCTGATCTAGCTTCAATGTTACACATTACGTAGCCTTACATTCATCTTATATTTGGCTATGAGCTAAGACATAATTGCGTAGGCCTGCGCTTCTAAATGCTTTCAATAAACGTTACTTAATCATAATTTACAGTCCACTAATTAATATAATATACTTTCTGACTTCCTACCAGCTTCCTTAAGCTTGCAAAACTAACTCAAGATGATTTCGAGAGTGTTAAGCACGTAACATATGGTCCTCCGGGCCGGATTTTATTTCAGCCTTACAGGAAACATTTTTGGTCCAAAGCGAACGCATTTCTTGGTCCACAAGCGACCGCCATTCTCTGTCCACAAGCGACAACATTTTCGGCTCGCGAGCGACCGCACTTTCGTCCAGCGACAGCATTCTCGTCCAGCGACAACATATGGTCCTCCGTACCCGGATTTGTATTTCACGGACGTGACTTAAACCATGGACAATTCGTCTTATGGTTTAGTGCATTAAGCAGGCCTATCAACATTTCCTTTCTTCAATTTAAATTCAACAACTCGTCAATTAGCACCTACTTCTGGGATTCGTATCACACGACATTGGGGACTTCATATTTCACCAACCAAACATTGGAATCATCATTGCAGCATATCCAGCACGTGGCATTCAGCATTGGGAAAATCCAAAGCAGCCTATCTAAACAGGATTCCACCGCATTGGACACCACCGGACAGGCAACGACCATGTCTACATTATCCATGCTTGAGTACCTGACACGACTACGAGGGTTCCGACAGGCTTTCGATACCTTCTAGAACATGCCGATAAGTACCATTTCAACTGATTGAACTCATGTTGTGCATTAGTTTCAACTTGCATAATTCGCATATTTTTTCTCAATATTATTAAATTAAACAAAGCAGTATAGAAATAATAATACGATTTAATAATCTAAAACAATTTAAATATTTTTCAATAATTTGAATATGAACTTATAATTTTCTCTGAACTCAATTAATATTCTCTTTATTTCTAAGTCATATCTTTTCAAACAGCACTCATGTCATTGATGATTACTGCTATATTGTTTGTAATGCCTAATTCAGGATTTTATTGTCACATAAATTTAGTTAAGATATGTTAGTAAGTATTACCGTGTCGTTGTGTGACTTTATGATTTGGACTTCCTGCCTGGTCTGGCTCATCTCGTTGCATTAACTTGGCCTTTGTAGCATCATTTAAATTCTTGTTCCTTTTATTTGTTCATACCCAATCATGGCGGATATGAAGGCGCTGATCAAGAAACGTGGCACGATCAAGGCCTCTATATCGCGCATAAATACTTATGCCGACAATTTCGATCATGATACGCATGACAATCATGCATTAAAAATAAAGCTTCGCCACCTTATGGAACTGTCGGCTAAATATGATGAGATCCAAACACAAATCGAGTCCGAGGACTCCGATTTTGCTTCTGCTAGCGATAGGGTTCAAACAGAAGACGATTTATGCAGCATAGAATGCAAGCTGCAAAATTTA
This sequence comes from Magicicada septendecula, assembly GCA_034769895.1. Classification (NCBI taxonomy): domain Eukaryota; kingdom Metazoa; phylum Arthropoda; class Insecta; order Hemiptera; family Cicadidae; genus Magicicada; species Magicicada septendecula. The sequence goes on along the minus strand of CM068376.1, from coordinate 352,921,918 downwards.
ATAGACCATGCTGAGGAAATGACCAGGAAGGCAGCAAGTCCATCTGAGGTAGTTACATTCAGCACGCCTCCCATTCAATTGCAACCTATTAAGCTACCCTGCTTCTCAGGTGACATAATCGAGTGGCAACACTTTTACCACATGTTTTTGGAGCTAGTTCATGTCCGAACGGGCCTAACTGGCATCCAGAAGCTTCATTATTTGCACTTATCATTAAAAGACGAGGCACTGAATGTCATAAAATTGCTACCTATCATGCACGAAAATTACACGGTGGCCATTGAGTTGTTAAGGGCGAGCTATGACAATAAACTGATTGTAACCACTTATCACGCAGCAAACGTACTGGGCATGAGACACATTCAACGTGAGTCCGTGCTCAGCATTTCTAAATTCACAGATGAGCTCACCGCCAACATAAATGCGCTGAACTCATTAAAACTTTCTGTAAATACGTTCGAGCTTATTTTTGTGCATTTTATAGCCCAAAAACTTGACGAGCATACGTGCACGTTGTGGAAGGAAACCTTAGGCGAAAAACAACTTCCTATTTACGATAATTTCATTAAGTTTTTAAATTCAAGACGTCAGCTGTTACAAAACATAAATGCACCGACCAGTTCGCCTGGCTTTGGACGGGTTGGCGATAATGCTTCTTATCGCAGGTCAACTAAGCGCGCGGAGTTCACTGGGTCACTAGTGCACACTCCACCAAACAATAAATCTTGTCAGCTGTGTTGTGGTAGTCACAAACTACTTGAATGCCCGCAATTTATCGCCCTACCGCCTATACAACGTAAAGAAGTGTTGATATATAATAAACTATGCCTGAATTGTACTCGCTCGGGCCATAACAGCTCGTGTTGTCCTTCCAAATTGTCATGCAAGGCATGCGCGAAAAGGCACCACACTATGCTCCATGCTTCGATGAATCAGTCTAGCAACAGGAACAATAAGCAATGTTCCCTGAAGCTACAGACGAATAAGTCAATTTTATTATCCACCGCCGTATGCACTACTATCGATCATCACGGTAAAAGATGCCCAGTGAGAATCCTGTTGGATTCCGGGTGCCAAGCTAATTTTTGTACTATAGGTTTCGCCCGCCGCATGGGCCTAAGGCTAAACAAATCCAAGCTGCCTATCGCAGGTATAAATAACTCATCATGTCAGGCCAATTTTAGCACGCGCGTGCGCTTAAACTCACGTTATAGGGACTTCACCTTGAATGTCCATTGCGCTGTTCTGCCCCGAATCACAAACAATCTTCAAACCGAATCCTTTGATATCGCTTCCTTGAAAATTCCTAGAGGGATATTTTTAGCTGACCCGCAATTTAATAATTCGTCCCAAATTGACATATTACTTGGGGCACAATACTTTTTGCAATTAATTGAGCCGACCAAATTCGTTCGAAGTCCACATTTTCCAACAATCCAAGAAACTAAACTGGGGTTTATATTCACTGGGAATCTACCCTTCAACATGGATATGACCAAACCCGTCTCTTCATTCATTGCCCTCGACGATAATAATGCTGTCTCATCGCAACTCAAGGCCTTCTGGCAGTTGGAGGATGTTTCGCACCATACTCCTTCAGATACGGAATCGGAGTGTGAAAATCACTTCATCGCAAACACCTATCATAATGATAGTGGTAGGTTCGTTGTGTCACTACCCCGCACTACAGAATGCCTCGGAGATTCCCTCACCGGAGCGGTTCGTAGGTTTCAAACCTTTGAACTCAATTTTAGGCAAAACCATCTTTACACAAGGATTATGTTGACTTTATGCAAGAATATTTAAATCTCAGCCATATGTCTCCGCTTGATTCATATGACTTGTCAGTTGACAAATCAAACATTTTTTATCTACCTCACCGTCTTTAAGACTACGAGCACCACCACTAAACTTCGCGTTGTTTTTGATGGTTCGGCCAAGGCGTCCAACGATTTGTCGTTAAACGACACCCTTATGGTTGGCCCCATGATCCAGCAGGATCTTTTCGCCATTATGACCAGATTTAGAACTCATCGTTACACTTTCATCGCGGACATAGAAAAAATGTATCGCCAAATTTTGGTCTCCCCGCGTGATTCCAATTTACAAAGAATTGTTTGGCGTGACTCTCCCCACAAGGAGCTCAAACATTATGCTTTAAGAACAGTCACGTACGGGACTGCCAGTGCATCATTTCTTGCAACGAGATGTTTAAAACAAATCGCCCAGGAGAATAGTACTCAGTACCCCCTGGCCTGTTCAGTCATTGCTAACGACTTTTACGTCGATGACCTCCTCACCGGTTCCGATAGCTCACCCGTTCTAATCCAATTGAATACCGACATTTCTGAGTTGCTAAGCCGCTACGGCTTCACTCTTCACAAATGGTCGTCTAACGACCAGAATATAACATCTTCGTACACTAACTCGTCCCTGGACTTTAACAAGGACAAAACAGTCCGCACTTTGGGCATTCAGTGGGACGTTATAGCGGACAGCTTCGTACACAATATACAAAGAAAGTTTAAAATTGATCATTTCAATAAAAGAAAGGTGTTATCTGTCATCGCTGGTATTTATGACCCATTGGGTTTAATTGGGCCTATCACGTTTTGGTGCAAGTACTTTATGCAAACACTTTGGTCTTCGGGTACAAACTGGGACGACCCGCTTTCTGATTCCTTATCTATTAAATGGACTGATCTCTACGCTCAATTAATTTCAGACACTCATTTTAGGATCCCGAGGGCTGTAAAAGATTCAGGTAGTTCGTCAATCATCTCATTCCAATTACACGGGTTCGCCGACGCGTCTGTAAAAGGTTACGCATGCTGTATCTATGTGCGCACGGTATATTCCAATAATAGTATTTCGTCTCATTTATTGTGCTCTAAATCAAGAGTTGCCCCGTTAAGGCAAATTTCCTTACCTCGACTCGAGCTGTGCGCCTGTTTGTTATTATCGCAGTTGGTTTCTAAGGTCGTCCATGCCGTGGCCTACAAGTTCAGCGAGTTATATTTTTACTCTGATTCGACGATTGCCCTTCACTGGATTCATCAAACGCCGTCCAGGTGGAAGGTATTCGTAGCGAACCGTGTTTCTGAAATCCAGCAGCTCACTAGTCTGGGCAAATGGTATCATGTCTCGTCTCATGATAATCCCGCGGACATTCTATCCCGCGGTTGTTTACCCCGTTTGTTACACAACCACCAGCAATGGTGGCATGGTCCTTATTGGCTACTAAAGAAGCCTTCGGACTGGCCTACTCGTCCCTTCGATTCCAATTCTGCTTACGCTCATCCGGAGTTGGACAAGGAAGTACGTAACCAGGCCCTGCTCGTGTTGGCTACCGCTTCACACTTTTCAAACTATGTTGAAAATTACTCTTCTCTCACTAGGCTTCTACGCGTTTTTGCTTACTGCCTGCGTTTTATTCATAACGCTAAGTCTCCCGCTTCCAGTAGAAGCACCTCCTTTTTATCTGCGCATGAGTTAAACAGCGCGCTCTTGGTTTTTATTCGCCAAGCCCAGTTTTCGCATTTCAATGTTGAAATTAAGCAATTACAGGCACATCGCCCTATACCTACTGATAGTAAAACATTCTCACTTACTCCTTTTCTTGATAACGCTGGTATATTGCGTGTTGGCGGTCGCCTTCAGCAGTCTCAGCTAAGTTACAGTAACAAGCATCAAATCATACTACATCCGCAGGCTCACTTACTCGATTAATTATTGAATATGAACACATTCGATTACTCCACGGTGGAGTACAACTTACGCAATGTTCGCTGCACCAAACGTATTGGATTATAAATGACAAGTCGTACATACGCTCGGTCATTCACAAATGTATCACTTGTTTCCGCTTTCGCGCATCTGGTTCCAGCCAACTGTTAGGTCAATTACCCGCGCCTAGGGTCACCCCTTCCAAGCCATTCTCACAGTGCACCGTGGACTACGCCGGTCCTATGTTGTTACGCCAGGGCGGGCAGAGGTCCAAATCCTTTACTAAGGCCTACATTTATCTGTTCATCTGCTTGTCCACCAAGGCTATTCACCTTGAATTGGTTTCAGATTTGTCGGCAGACGCCTTTTTGGCCGCCTTGAAATGTTTCATATCCCGGAGGGGCATCCCCGAACAAATATTCTCCGATAACGGCACTAATTTCCGACGGGCTGGCACTATATTACACCAGCTATACAAGCTCTTCCAGCGGGACGAATTTCAAAGGGCCGCTCAGGACTTCGCTAGTCCACGCGGAATTAAGTGGTCGTTCATACCTTCCTCAGCCCCCCATTTTGGTGATCTGTGGGAGAGTGGCGTCAAGAGTGTTAAGTTCCATCTGCGGCGCGTCATAGGCAATACGATCCTGAACTTCGAAGAGTTCTCCACTGTCTTAACCCAAGTTGAAGCATGTTTAAACTCGCGTCCCTTGTTTTCCATTTCAAATGACGCCGGGGATCCTGAGCCGTTGATTCCAGCTCACTTTTTGGTCGGCTCCCCCCTTACCGCTCTACCGGAACCCGATTATTCGGATACAAATTTGGATCGCTTGAGGAGATGGCAGCTCTTGCAACGGTTTACTTGTTCCATTTGGAAGAGTAGGTCCCGAGACTATCTGCACCAGTTGCAGCAGCGAAACAAGTGGAAAAAGCAGTCGAAAAATGTATCGGTAGGACAATTGGTCCTCATTCTGGATGACAATGCCCCACCATTGGTTTGGAAGCGCGGCATTGTCACTCAGACATATCTTGGGCAGGATTCGTTGGTACGTGTTGCGGACGTCCGTACTGCTAACGGCATTCTGCGTAGACCCATTCATAAGCTGTGCCCACTTCCGGTGGCAACAGACTGATTGCGCCTCGGTGTTTCATGCCCGGGACATTGCCGGTCGAGCACATGCTCTTCCATACACATTTTATTGACTACAATGTTGTTTATGTAACTTATATCATGTAACTTATGTAAGGTATACCATTTATGCACTTGTATGTATTGTATCATTAATGGACGCCATGTAGCGGTGCGTTGGTGAACATTTAAACGTTTTTCTTTTCTTAGTGTGATGTCAATTATGGTGAACGGTGTGGTGCAGTGTATAGTATTATACTAAATTTTTGGGTATTTTTATTGTACATTATTATCAATATTTGTGGCATACTTCTACTGTATAGTGTCATAGTGAATTTTCCACATACATTACTTTGTATTGCTGCGCAATACTGTTTATTACACGCTAAGTGTCACGCTGTTATTTTTTAAATTGGTTGTATTTCTTTAATGTTTGTGCAAGGCCACCCACGGTGTCCTTATTGCCATGATTTATTGTTATTATTCTTCATGGTTTATCGCATATTCAAGCCTTTGGATTATTGTTACATATTACCTATGGAGCATTGATTAATGATGTATTTAATTATATTAATGATGTACTCGTTTATATTATTTTGTATGTTTGCCAGTATTCATGTATACTTGTATGCGCTAAATAATTTGTTCTTTTTTTTTTACTGCAAACTATGTCAAAATCGCCGATTTTGAGGCGGGCAGTATGTTAAGACATTGTACATTGTACTTGCTCGCGCAACCTGCCTAGCGCAGTTACGTCACCGTGGCGGTGTTCCACGTGGTCACCCCGCTGCAACTAATCAGTCTACACTCAATCTTTGACCAGTGCGTTTACACCCTTGTTTTCTAGCCAAGCCGCGGGAACCTAAATTTGCTATGTCCTTCTTATTTCTGATCTAGCTTCAATGCTACACATTACGTAGCCTTACATTCATCTTATATTTGGCTATGAGCTAAGACGTAATTGCATAGGCCTGCGCTTCTATATGCTTTCAATAAACGTTACTTAATCATAATTTACAGTCCACTAATTAATGTAATACACTTTCTGACTTCGTACCAGCTTCCTTAAGCTTGCAAAACTAACTCAAGATGATTTCGAGAGTGTTAAGCGCGCAACAGTAGAGGTATTTAGAATTAATATTAGGCAATTACCTGTATTAACGTCCGTCTTGTGACTTATTTTGGTTTTTCCCCTAAAAAACGACGCGTTTCGAGAATAAATTCTCATCATCAGGTTCAAATTCTATAAAAACATCAAATTCACCCAAAAGGGGTCGTCAACTAGTTAAAATACACAAACACAAAAAACACCACACATAATTCAACACCGACACAGTCACGGCACAGTCCGATGCGCATCGTCTCGTTGCCGACGACCAACTGTTGCACTTTGTCTTATACGACCGTTATCATTGCCCGCTGACCCATCGATATCGATGGCCGTGTTGTACAGCAGATTCGATCGGAACGAAACTTTGTCATTAAGTAGCTGGTCCATTTGTAACTTAGAAGCCCTGTATATCTCATATTCCTCCACAGCATTCATGTATGCACCCTTTTTACAATTATGAAGCAATTTAAAGTTTGTGTGGAAGTCTGAGTACTTATGATTATACAGCATTAAATGCTGAGCGTAACTGGATCTAGTTTTCGAAATATCACTTTGGGCAGGTGTTCTTTAAAACGTTCGGCTGACGGCCTGCCCGTTTGTCCTATATAGAATTTGTCACAGTCATCGCATTCAAGCTTGTACACTCCAGTTTTCTCTTCAGCCGGGATATGAGTTCTTTGTCTCAAACGTTTTTTGATGTTATTTGTGGTTTTAAAGGCCACTGTTATTTTACGTTTTTTCAGCTCATTCTTTACAATGACTGGTAGTACATTCGTGTACTCAGTTACTATAAACTTAGTATCTTCTTTAGATGGGCCGGTTAATCTGCTTTTACTATTGATTTTAGTAATAGTATTGGTAAAAATCAATAGTAAAAGCAGATTAACCGGCTCATCTAAAGAAGATACTAAGTTTATAGTAACTGAGTACACGAATGTACTATCAGTCATTGTAAAGAATGAGCTGAAAAAACGTAAAATAACAGTGGCCTTTAAACCACAAATAACATCAAAAAACGTTTGAGACAAAGAACTCATATCCCGGCTGAAGAGAAAACTGGAGTGTACAAGCTTGAATGCGATGACTGTGACAAATTCTATATAGGACAAACAGGCAGGCCGTCAGCCGAACGTTTTAAAGAACACCTGCCCAAAAGTGATATTTCGAAAACTAGATCCAGTTACGCTCAGCATTTAATGTTGTATAATCATAAGTACTCAGACTTCCACACAAACTTTAAATTGCTTCATAATTGTAAAAAAAAGGGTGCATACATGAACGCTGTGGAGGAATATGAGATATACAGGGCTTCTAAGTTACAAACGGACCAGCTACTTAATGACACAGTTTCGCTCCGATCGAATCTGCTGTACAACACGGCCATCGAAATCGATGGGTCAGCAGGCAATGATAACGGTCGTATAAGACAAAGTGCAACAGTTGGTCGTTGGCAACGAGACGATGCGCATCGGACTGTGCCGTGACTGTGTCGGTGTTGAATTATGTGTGGTGTTTTTTGTGTTTGTGTATTTTAACTAGTTGACGACCCCTTTTGGGTGAATTTGATGTTTTTATAGAATTTGAACCTGATGATGATAATTTATTTTCGAAACGCGTCGTTTTAGGGGAAAAACCAAATAAGTCACAAGACAGACGTTAATACAGGTAATTGCCTAATATTAATTCTAAATATTTAGTAACGTGACTTGGAGACAATTAAAACAAAATGAAACAATAGAGGTGTAGGGAGTCCTCAACGCAAGGCGTTGTGGCAGGAGGTGAAAAGTTTTAAAGAGGGTGTAACGGTACAGAATTGTGTGATCCCATAGTTTTAATTCAAATTAGTTTTAATTTTCAAATTGTCAGCTTTCACCTGTGAGGTGCCCCAGTTTAACCAGCAACACACTGTTAGCCTAAACAACCATCTAGACATATTACGTAACCGCCCCAACAGTAAGCAGAGTTCTTCAACAGTATGCAGTTTGTCACCAGAGTAATCATATCACACAGTAGTAGGAAGCAGCATAGTCCGTTAATCAAAAACAGTGGCCTCGGACGCGCAAGATAGGCCGTAAAATAAAAACGGCCTATCAAATAAAACAGTAAGAAGATTATAAATTATACAATACATTACAATAAAATTATAAACAGTGTACAATATAGCGCAGTCAATTAACTATATAGTGTTCGAGCAAATTTAAAGTTGGCTATATAAAAAAACATATACAGTATACATCTTCCAGTGCATAAAGTATTTAACAACAACCAAGCTCGATGTTAATAGTGCCGGAGTGCGTAAAAACGAGGAAAACGGTTATCACGAGACGGTGTAGCAAACCAGAAGAAAACGTAATGGATGGGTAACTAAACTCACAGCATATTAACATTTAAACCAATGTTAAGTAAATGATGATTATTCATCATAAAACTAAACCTCAAAACATAAAAACAAATAGAGATCTCTTAAGAGAAAAGTTTTTTTTATTAAATATAAGAGCAAGGAGAAAAGAGGGAAAAAACGTACTGGTTTATTCAAAAATATATAATTTGTTATAGGTTAAGAAAGATTTCATTTAGTAATCTTTTTGAATTCAATGTGTTACTAATATAAAGTAATAGACGAGTGTTTAATTGATGAAGTAATTAATTTCGCTAATAAACTAGAAGCGATTGGTTTTAAAACAAATTGTGTATTTATATGTGTACTGATAACCTTCAAATAATCCTTTCTGCAGCCGTGTTCGTCTGTAGAACCTTGGAGATATCCATAAGGTAAGAGTTTAACATATTTGATATAAATAATATTGTTTCAAGGGTTGCGAAGTTACCTGGAAGGGCCAGGAACTAATAAGGGAATGAGTATAAGGGTAGGGAACACACATCCTATGTACAAAGAGGGTATCAGGTGTTTTGTTCTAAGAGGAGAATGATGTAAGTAGAGTTAGATAAAGGGTTGGAGGGGGATAGTATTGAGAGATTGGTGTCACCCTATGCAAATCCGTTAGTGGTGGTTAGAAGGAAGAATGTTAGTAAGGTTATATCTAAATGCCCATAATATAAAACAGATTATTATCCTTGAAAGGGAGTCACTCGTTTATTGACAGATGAAAATATGAAATAAAAAAGTCTGAGTAGAAATTATAATGTGACAGTTGGAAGGTTCAATAGAAAGTCGAAATTAAAGTTGTATTATGTTTTCATGTTCTCTGTATAAGATTATGCTGTTATGATAAGATAACAGCTGATACACGGTGTTATGTGTATACTATATTTTGTGTAACCAAGTTATAGTTGCACCGATTTTATGATAGTAATACATTTTTTATTCGAATAATTGTCAATATGTAATTATGAATGTTTATATTGAAAATTAAATTCATGTAAATTAAATGAATTTAAAAGATGAAAAAATGTGTAATAAATTGGAATAAATTATTTTTGCTATTTCTTTTATGAATTTGCTAACTGCTATAATTTTTTTTTTTTTTTTTTATTGTTTGACTAAGCTTTTAGTCATTACTGACATCTTCAGGTCTTAAACAACGATGTCTTAAACATCTAGGTTGTTTAAGACCTGAAGATGTCAGTAATGACGAAAAGCTTAGTCAAACAATAAAAAAAAAAAAAAAAATTATAGCAGTTAGCAAATTCATAAAAGAAATAGTAAGGATGGCTGCTAATTTAAACAATACGGAAAAAAAAAAATTAGTTTTGGTTTGAAATGGATAATAAATAATAAATAAGTAAAGGTTGCTGATTAAAGTGTTTAATAAAAAGCCAAAATTGAAGTAATAATGCAAGAGAAACAGTTAAAATGTTTAAGTAATAGAAATTGAAATTAAAAGTTGTATAATGTTAGTGAATTTTATTTAAATTCCGAGATGAAATGTTTTATGCAACCTGAGGTTAGTGATGTATTCTGAGTCCAGGTTTTTGTGAAATATAAATGTTTATTTGATTAGGAATGTAATATAAACAAATGTAATATGTTTATGTTAAGGATGTACATATATGCAACCAGTACTGTGCTAAAGGCAAACCAGTACAACTAAGAGGAAACAAGTCAGTTAAGGATATGGTATGGTAAAAAACGAGTTATTGATATTTTTTATTGAATGTTACAGAGTTTCGCAATACTGTGGTGACGTGCCTGTCTGACTTTATGGTGTTGGGATCTTGTCAACGGAAGTCCAGTAAGGTCATGCAGGTGCAGCCGCAGTCGCCGGACTAGGGGGGTAAGTTACCCATGAGAGAGAGAGAGAGAGAGGGGGGGGAACGATATGGGAGGATAGGGCATTTAAGTTTTGTAGTGAGGGTGGCGATGTAGGAAGTCCCCAACGAAAAGCGTTGTGGCGGGTAGTGGAGTTTTAAAGAAGTGTTTGCAGAGTTGCCTGGATGAGCCAGGGACTACAAATGTGAGAGAACATGCACCCTACATGCAAAGAAGTTATCCGGTGCCATATTCGAAGATGAAAGCGGTACAAATAGAGCTAGATAAAATGTTAAGAGGCGGGTATAATCGAGAGGTCGGTGTCACCTTATTCTAACCCGTTAGTAGTGGCCATTAAAAAAGACAACAGAGTGAGACTGTGTTTAGATGCCCGTCGCATCAATCAAATAATAATTCCTGACCGGGAGTCGCCGGAAGCGATAGATGAGATCTTTCAGAAGTTTAGCGGTGTGAAGTACATGACATCATTGGACCTAACCGCAGGGTATTGGCAAGTCCCATTAGCATTGAATAGTCGGAAATACACAGCCTTTTTATTCAATGGAAAAAACTATCAATTCAAACGGTTACCGTTCGGGGTGAACACCAGTGTGGCCAGTTTCATTAAATGTTTAGACGAGATATTACAACCAAATAACTTAGACTTTTTAACGCTTTATGTAGACGACATATTAATAGCACTGAGAACTTTTGAGGAACACATAGAGCATATAGAGTATGTTTTAAATAAGCTGTATCAAGGAGGGTTGACGGTGAATTGGGAAAAGTCAAGTTTGTTGCAGAAAGAAATACATTTTTTGGGATTTATCATTACACCTGAAGGCATACAAGCCAACCTAGACAAGGTAGAATCTATAATGAAGTTCCCTGAACCGAAAAACATTAAACAACTGCAGAGCTTCTTAGGTTTATGCAACTTCTATCGAAAATTTCAGTGAAATTATGTACAAATAACTGCAAAATTAAGCACAGTGTTACAACAAAGTAAACAATGGAGATGGGGTGAAACGGAGAGGGATGCTTTTAACGATATAAAACACAAGTTTGCAAACATGATTATGATGAACCACCCTAATTTCGAACATAACTTTTATTTGCAGACGGACGCTAGCAATGTCGCCCTGGGTGCAGAACTCTACCAGGAAGAGGAAGACAAGGAACATCGGACGATCGCTTTTGCCAGCCGGACTTTGTTAGCAGCGGAGCAGAATTATACCACCACAGAGAAGGAACGATTAAGTATAGTGTTTGCAGTGAAGAAATTCCGTACATACCTTCTAGGGAACCCGACCATTATCAGGACCGATCACAAGGCATTATCGTTTTTAAACACTTGCAAATTGATTCACAGCAGACTAACCAGGTGGGTGTTAGCTTTACAAGAATATAACTTTTCATGGGAATACATTAAGGGTACAGAAAATAAAATACCGGACACTTTATCGAGGGTAGACCTAGAAGAAAACAATACCGGGAGGGATTTGAAAGAAGTAGAGATTTTTAGATTACGCAGGGAAGATTGGCTTTTTGGGGAGGAATTAAAAGACATTAACAATATTCAAAGATCTGACGTTAAGTTAAACAAAATCATTACCAGTTTAGAGTCAAATTTCGATGAGTTTGGATATAGACAACATTTTCAGGTTTATCAGGGGAGTTTGTTTAAGAAGGTAGAGGGGGGAGAACGCAATTGGAAATTAGTTATTCTGGAAGGGTTAATAGAGTGGGATTGTCATTACAGATATGGGCATTTTGGGGCAAAAAAATGTGTAAATATATTAAAAGAGTCATGGATATTGAAGAATATGGAAAGACAGGTACGGAAATTACTCCGGGAGTGTGAGTTGTGTCAAAAGTCCAAGGTTGTCAACTATCGATTAGAAGGGGAGTTAAATTTTATTAAAGTGGGAAGACCTTTTGATTTAGAGGCAGTGGATTTGTATGGCCCATTACCCAAGGGCAGGGGAGGAGTGATATGTTTTCGTAGTGTTAGATACTTTTTCAAAATTTGTAAAATTATATAGCATCAAGAGAGTGACCAGTAAGGTTTTTAGTGAAAAAATACCTAAGGATTACATGGTCAACGTGGGAAAACCGAAGGTACTTTCGGATCACGGACCCCAATTCATCAGTGGCAAGTGGCGGCAGACTCTGGGCTGGGAAGGAATAATACCAAAGCACACGGCAGTATATCATCCGCAGTCCAACCAAGCAGAGCGGGTGATGAGAGAAATCGGCAGAATATTTCGAGCATATTGTCATGCCAAACATAGTGAGTGGCCGCTGTACGTGAAGAAGGTAGAAGATTGGTTGAACAGTACCACCCATGAGTCAACCGGATTTACAGCGTATGAATTGATAAAGGGGAAGCGCTCGCCTAGAATTTTAGAGCAACTTTTCAATTATCCGCCGGCAAATCAGACAATAGATGTGAATGTGAAGATTCAGCTAGCAAATGAAAGTTTATTAACAAAAGGTGAAAAGAGAAAGCGGAAACATGATTCGAAAGGTAAGTGGATGAAGTACGAAATAGGGCAGTTGGTGTTAGTGAGAAGGCATGATCTGTCGAGTGCACAGGATAAGGAAATAAAAAAATTCTTTTTGTTATATGAGGGGCCGTATGAGATAATAGATATCAAGATGGGTAACGCGTATGTATTGCTAAATCAAGTAACACGGGAGATAGTGGGTACACAGAACACGACAAATTTAAAATTGTACTGGACTAAATAGAAATAGTTATATAAATAATCTACTTGTATTTGAATAACTAATGTAATTATTAAAAATATTGTCGGGCGACCACGGTCTCACCAGCCCTGGTCGTGGATTTTGGTCTTTTAGGGGTGGACCATGGTTGGCGCTAACCTCATACATGGGGTAGTACAACGATGGTCTTTCCCTACCAAATTGGTAGAAATAGAAATTTAAATAGTCTCAAGAACGGGGAGGGGGACCCCTACGGTTCGTGGATGAAAGTTATTGAAAGAGGTGCATAAATTGGCACCTCCCACGAACCAACGATTGCCTGCGTTTAAATTAAAAGTTATGCAAGGCAATTTTCAAGCTATTGTAACAGGTGTTGGTTGCAGGTTGGTGTCTCACTCCAACAGGGTGGTAGGTAAGGAAAAAATCTTTTGTTGAAACACCACCTGCAAATAACAAATCTTCTGTTTTATAATCACTAGTAATAAGTAATAATAAATAAGTGTAGTAATAATAATGGGGGTCGGTTTTGGCGGCTCTTTATACAACTCCTTCAAAGCTGCCAAAAGTGCTTTCCGTTTGTATTTATTAACGTATGGGATCTGTCCATCACCGACCCCATCTCTATAGACCATATTTCTGCTGATCCTCTTAAGAAGTGTTTGGGTTGTTAGAAACAATGTGTAAATGTATGCATGACGAAATACATATAAAAAAAAATTTTTTGTGAATGGAAAACAAATAACCATTATTTGTTTTGTGAGTAATAACAAACAAATATCTTGTATATAGGTGAATAGATTATATTCTAGGAAATAAACTAAGCTATTATGCTGTACTCGCTATTTTGGAATTTTCAGTAGTCATGGTAAAGAAAGTGTGTCGAAGGGAAATGAATGGTGTTAGATAACACATTGCATGTGATGTAAGTTTTATGTAACTAGTGTTATAATTGTCATGGATTGTATAGGTAACTATGTAAACATATTAAACATGTGATTCCCCACTTTCGGGCGGTCACGGCCTCACCGAACCCTGACCATGGAATTGGGTCATCTTTAACCGTCTATGGTCAGGGCACATTACGTTTTACGCTGCCTAATTCTGGCTATAGCTTATCGTTGTAAAGGTGAATTTAGAAATTAACCGGGGGGTGAATCAGGGGAATCCATAACTATGAAACAGCGGCTATCCATCGAATGCGATGGTAGACCGTATAAGGGCATGTAACTAAATTTTAGTAGGATTACTGGTGTTCTCGGATACCAGTAATGCCGAATGTTTTCTAACGCCGAAGCAAGAACAGTGTAAGCAACGTTTACACCATAAAAAACTTCTTCAGTTCTTGTGGAAGCAACTGGGCGCTACAGTCCAAGGGGGCAATAGTGTGTGTGGAAGGAGGTTTTTAAATTGTTAATAAATAAGTTCTTATTGAATAAGAAATAAGATAAAATTGATGATTATTGTAATGGTGTGATAGATAATAATGAAGTATTAGAGGAGGTTGTTTTGATTATCCATGTATCTGTTGTATCGAATAACTTTGTCTTTTTGATTAATTATGTTCTGTATTAGTTAATGGTAGCAGTAGTCATTTGTATTAACAATGGTAAATTCAGATGTTGAAATGAAAAAGTAAGATGATATAGTTGTTTACTTGAATTCAAACTTGAATTGGTAAATCATTTTAAAGTTGAAATTATAACGGTCAAGAGTATGGTGATATATGTGGTATAAATAAAATGTCTTATGTTGGATTAAGAATGTATCTTAAACAATGTATTCGTGTATTAGAAGTTAGATAGAAAACCAGTACTTTACAAAAGACAAACCAGTACGGGCTAAGAAGAAACCAAACCAGTTGGGGATATGGCATTGTAAAAGACCAGTTCTTGATGTTTTTATTGAATTGTTACAGAGTTTGGTGGTACTGTGGTGATGTGCCTGTCTGACTTTATGGTGTTGGGATCTCGAAGAGGAAGTCCAGTAAGGTCATGCAGGTGCAACCGCAGTCACCGGACTAAGGGGGGTAAGTTACCCATGAGTATAGTAATGAATTACGGGGGTTGTGGCGCTATATCCTAGCTGGTCCTCTTAGGTTTTAGCAATGAGAGTTTTTCTGTTTCGGCAGAAAACCTCTCATTGGGGGGGGTATTGTAATGGGGCAAACCCAGGGATTATTTTTTATTTCATAATAAGTTTAACAATTTGTAACCAGCCATGTTAGGCAACATTTTAGATCACCAAAAGCTTGACTTTTTTTAACACCCTGTAGTCAGTGCGGTGCCAGGCCGAGTAAGGCACAAAAGCCATTAGAACATTGGAATGTGTACGAGCGCGCGTGTGTCACCTTTTGTGACGTAGCTATGACCACGAGGCGACGGGGTTGAACTGATTTCTGTTAGTCATGTTAATTAGGAAATCTTACAACCAATTACAAAGGAGTATGGACCTGTTTCCAGTAAAAACAACGGAGCCGGTGTACTGGCGGAGACACTTAGCCATTTTTGGGTGACGCGCAGTTGGCATCCAAATTCAGAGCCTCGCGGGTGTGTTAACGCGCGGTTCCCTGTACCAGTGCTCGAGCAAAATTTTAAAGTTGGCCGACAAATAAAAAGTGAATTCAATGTAAAAAACAATCGAAAAGAATGTAAAAGTGCATCAGTAACAATAGTTCTACAAACATAACTGTTCAAAACTTATTTTCGAAGTGACAAATAATAAGTGAATCAACAATAGTGATGAAACCATGTGGAGATAACTATAAACAGGGATGAGTACTTAAAATAATAAACTAACTTACTTACACAGCATTTACCATTGAAAACGGGTGATCAATAAGATAAATTTGTTCAGAGAGCTCTATAAAAATAAAAACGGGGTTATTAGAATGCAATCAGTAGAGGTATGAGAGCGTGAGTGTAATGAAAGCACTGGTTTGTCTATAAAAAAAATAAAATATCTAAAAAACTAGTTACGTAAGATTGTATTTAGAATTATTGCTAGAAGAAGAAATTGTAAGTTTAAAGGTTTAGAATGACGCAACACCACGTTGCACGTTGCCCAATTATTTGTAACGTAATCAAAACGGAAAGTTATAACAATATAAAGAAATATTAATTTGAAATAAATAAAAAATGAGCTTGGTTTATCAGAAAAAAAGGTGTTAGTAATTATTATGCAGTAAAACCCAGTAACCTCTTTTACAGGTCACAAGTTCGTATATAGAATCCTGGACCCACGTGAAGGTAAGAGCTGAGAATTAAATATTGGAAGTTGAGTTTTTGAGTGTTTTTATGTTTTAAAAAATATATTAATAAACCAAATGTTACAAATGGCGCCCGAACAGGGTAAATAAACTATTATTTTGTACCCGCTATATGTGATGTTCACTAAAGACATGGTAAAGAAAGTGTGACGAAGGGAAATGAATGGTGTTAGTTAACACATTGCATGTGTTGTAAGTTTTATGTAACTAGCGTTATAATTTTTGTGGATTTTATATGTAACTATATAGACAGATTAAATGTAAATTGATTCCCCACTTTCAGACGGTCACGGCTTCACCAAACCCTGACCGTAGATTTGGATTATTGGTAACAAAGTGTGGGTGGGCTTATTGTACCCTAACTATACTTATTATTTTCAAAATTGGTGACTTTAGAAATTAACCGGGGGGTGAATCAGGGGAATCAATCATAAACTTTGGAACAGCGGCTATCCATCGAATGGGATGGTAGACCGTCTAAGGGCATGTGACTAAATTTTAGTAGGAATGCCGAATGTTTTATAATGCCGAAACTAGAATGGTGTAAGCAGCATTTACACCATAAAAAACTTCAGTTCTTGTGGAAGCAAATGGGCGCTACAGTCCAACACAGAGAGC
The DNA here is from genome assembly GCA_034769895.1 of Magicicada septendecula. Lineage (NCBI taxonomy): Eukaryota > Metazoa > Arthropoda > Insecta > Hemiptera > Cicadidae > Magicicada > Magicicada septendecula. The sequence goes on along the minus strand of CM068376.1, from coordinate 352,905,132 downwards.
AATAGAGTGTGTGGAAAGGAGCTGGCCATTACAAGCCAGGGGCATAAATATAGCATTTATGCACATGTGAAGATGCCTTGCACGGTTTACCCGTGAGGTGATTTACCAAATTGTAACGGGGTTAGGGGGATATGATAAAATGAGGTGGAAGGAGGAGTATAACTGAATAGTCAGTTATGGAGTATGATGTGATCATAATCACAGTGAAGTTGGAGGTGATTTGTTCTGATTATATATGTGGTTATTGTATGAACCTACTTGCTGTTTTGTTGATTATGCTTTATGTTGTATAAAAAAAAATAACAGAAGTAGTTTGCCTTATAATGGAGATGTTAACTGTAAATCTTATGGAAATGGAAGAGGGAAATATTGATAAATTGAACTCATAGTTGAACTGTTGAATTGATTTTTTGTGTTTGAATTCTATCTTGTAAAAGTATCATTATATGTAGTTTCAATCAAATGTACCATGTTAGATTAAGGATATATAGTAAACCAAGTAGTTATGTATTAGTGGATAAATAAGATGAGCAACCAGTACTTTGCAAAGGACAAAACCAGTACGGGCTAAGAGGAAAACAAATCAGTTGGGGATATGGCATGGTGAAAGACCAGTTATTGATGTTTTTGTTTGATTGTTATAGGGTCTTGTGATACTGTGGTGGCGTGCCTGTCTGACTTTATGGTGTTGGGATCTCGACAAGGGAAGTCCAGTAAGGTCATGCAGGTGCAGCCGAAGTCACCAGACTAGGGGGGTAAGTTACCCATGAGTATAGTAATGAATTACGGGGGGTCTTGGCGCCATATCCTTGCTGGTCCTCTTGGGTTTTATACAATGAGAGTTTTTCTGTTTCGGCAGAAAACCTCTCATTGGGGGGTATTGTAATGGGGCAAACTAAGGGGTTTTGTAATTTCATAATTTTCTTGTAACAATCTGTAGCCAGTCATGCTAGGCAACACTTTTAGATCACCAAATGCGTGACTTTTGTGAACACCCGGTAGTCAGTTCGGTGTCATGCAGTGCAAGGTGCAAAAGCAATTATAACATTGGAATGTGTAAGAGCGTGTGTGTGTGCCACCTTTTACGGCATAGAAATTAACACGAGGCGATGGTGCTGGACTGATTTCCATTACGTCATGCTAATAATGAAATTTTACAACCAATCACAATCGAGTATGGACCTGTTTCCTGTGGAGAACGAGAGCAGGTGGACTGGCACAGACACTTAGCCATTTTTGGACTCTTTTAATTGACATCCAGATTTCAGACCGCGCGGTCATACATACCAAGTACCCAGGTAAATTCAGTCAGCCAACTACTAAAAAATGTTATTTAAATTGTTTTAAAAACAGTACCGGAGTGTAAGGTAAACCAACATTCAGCAATATCAGTTTTAAACAGTTCAGAACATATTTTGGAGTGTCTTGTGAAAGTATTGAATCTGCAGGGGTGGTAAAATATTTGGAGAATGGCTACAGCAAGGATGAGTACCATTTAAAACTTTTAAACCTTTAATCATATAAACAAATTAGACAACAGTATACTAAAATATTTGAAAAACTAAAAGAGCTCAATAAACGGGGGTTATGAATATGTAAAAGAAAATGAGAAGGGGTTAAAAGTACTGGCTTGCCTTTGTTAACATGTAATCTAGTTGGATAAGTAATTTTTTGTTTTTGATAAGTGTTTCATAGTTACTTGCTAAAAAGAAAGAGTAAGAGAAAGAAAAGTAAAGACTAGAAATTTTGAAAGAGTAATAAATGAGATGATTATTTAATGAAAACCATGTGTTATCGTAATTATTTCGCCAGTCAAACCCAATGAATCACTTCTATAGTTCACAGATTCGTCCATAGAACCCTGGGTAATCAACAAGGTAAGTGAGAGAATGAGATATTGGAAGTGTTTTTTATATTAAATAAGAAGACTAGTTACATTGCAGTGGGAAAACCATACACAGAGAGTAACAACAGAACAGATAAGCAACAAACGTGGGAAAATGTTTGCTAAATAAAATAAAAAATATGAAATAACCAATAATCAGGAGTGTTATAGAGTGTATGCAAGAGAACAAGAGTGTGAGAGGAAGTGCAATGAAAAATGGGGGTGTGAGAGAGAGAGAGAGAGAGAGAGAGAGAGAGAGAGAGAGAGAGAGAGAGAGAGAGAGAGAGAGAGAGAGAGAGAGAGAGAGAGAGAGAGAGAGAGAGAGAGAGAGAGAGAATAAATAAAAAGTAGTGATTTGAATTGATTTTCTTTTTATGTTATATTGATAATTAAATGTTATAATTATGTTGCAGTAAAGTTTTTCTAAATTCTCGCATGAAGAAGGTGATTGCACCACATAAGGTAACTGTTCAAATAGGTTATAAAAGACGATATATTTTACAAAACATCTAATTATTATTTGTGGAATATTTGAAATTATTAATATCAATAAATAAATCTATATGAATAATAATGAATACGAGTTAAATTATTTTTAATGTCATCTCCCCTTAACATAACATGTGCTCAACAAGTTCATCTAGCCAAATCTTGGAAATTCTGATAAGGGAAAGTTTATGATTTTAAAATTGTTTTTGTGGGGGCAGTGTTGTGGTTTCCACATTCTGCCTGTCAAAATGTGGTGGTGACCCAAGGTCTTTCGGTTTTTCTGGAATGTTCTGGTAAGGTAAGTGAAAAAATAGTAGCGGGGGCTTCTTATTTGTATCATTACAGGGCACAGTAAAATAGTTTATCTGTATAACAGATTAAATTAGAGCAAACAGAATATAACTTTTGATAAAATTAGAGAAACCAGAGATAAGTAAACAAGAAATAAGTAGTAAACAAGGGAAAATCCAAAGCTTGTGCAATACTGGAAGATATCGGTCAACGAAATATTTATTACAAATGTTATGTGGGTCATTTAAAACTGCATCATTCCCTAAGAAAAAAGTTAATTTTGATCTACACCTCTACATAATTAGTCATATTGTTTAATTTAGTAACTTACTACTTCTACATGCGTTATAATAAAATATCAGTACAACAAACTCACTTCTCTGACTAGACAATTATGCGAGTTGAGATCCCTGTGTATTATATTCATGGAATGTAAATATGTCATGCCAGCAGCAATATCTTTAGCAAAATTGACACGCTGTTCCCATGGCAATGGCTCAGTCATGTCATGAATCAGATCCTTTAATGTACCTCCAGAAATAAATTCTGTTACCAAATGCAGCTTTTTCTCTTTGTATAAAACACCAATAAAGCGTAAAACATTGTGATGATTCAAACTTCTCAATACAGCTACCTGAAAAAATATGTTACATCTACATGAGTAATTAAACAACTTCAAAATTCAAATTCACAATGCTACTGTCACAATACATAACACATTCAAATTCACAATACATACATAACTAGACAGTCAAAACCTTGCAGTAATATTTAAAATATGAAAAATAGTAGGTTCATTGTTATATGGTCATTCTTATCGTCCATGATGACAAAATTTCATAATATTCTTAGCTTTTGTTCATGAGAATAAGTGACAACCAGAAATTGTGGAGTTGTTTTCATTATGGTTGGTTACATTAAAGAACGCTACTGCGGATATAGCAGAAACATCAACTGCATTACTCTGTACCCAGCACAAAGTCTGTTCCATTTCTACTGCCCTTCTTTTCATCTGATAAAGAGTAATCACACAAATAAAAATTTTCTTTTTTACTTTGGATAAATTTTTGCCTATAATTTTGTAAATTAGTAACTCAATTTCACTCACACTTGATGGAAAAAGGAAATTATAATAAGGAATTCCTTAAGAATAGAAAACAGGCTAGACAAAATGCTCTCAGACATATTGTCAATGTATAACCATGGTCTGCCAAAATAATAATGGCAACCATATACAACATACTTCGTCTCAGACAATCTGCACGATAGCACTTGTAACGGGACGAAAAGGGTATTTTCAATTTTATTTAAATCATTCGTTTATTGGCCGACGCTGCCAGTCCTCTACAAAGAACAGTTTCGTCAATCAAACAAAGAACGCAGTAACAAGGCAGTGTGAGCGAGGCGTGACATTGGAACACAACACATTCTGAGAAATGCAATGTTGTGTTACACTCCCGGACGCACGACCACAGCATGTGCGCGGGAGCGACGCTTACAAAATGTCGAGCTGGAGAATTTCTTTTGCCACGAGGTTTGGTGACGGCGGATATAGCTGAGAAACTCCAACTTCCACAGCCTTAATATTTTCGCTGGTTGGAATTGTCAACACCTGGGCACAATGCAAACCCATGTTACCTAAGCAGTGCCAAAAAACTTAGTAATAAAAGAGGCAGTGTGTGTTACCGGAAACAGTCAGAGCAGGTGGGGATTTTGTTAGTCGTTGTCTCATCAGTCGACGAAATACTCCCCCCCGACCGGGGTTCATGAAAAAGTTCGCGAACTACAAAATTTTATAAGATGTCCACAACGTGTAGAAATAACGTAAGTTAAATCAACAGCAAAGCAACCTCTCAGCTCGAAGTGGAGTGAAAGAAAAGAAATGAAAATGTGTTACACTTTCGGACATATAATCGGTGCGGCGCGTGGTCATCATAGATGCCAAGGGTTAAGTACTCGACTGACAATTATACTAAATAAATAATTTCGTTTTTTGGGCCCTAACTAATTAAAATGGGGTGTTAAAACAGAATGAATGCGAGAGAGTAGCAAACTGGGCTGCCTATTTAGTTTTAGTAACATAGTTTGAGTTTAATTATTAGCGGTAAGTATATTAACAAATTTGGTTTCCTGTATAATGTACGTAAAGTCAAATATTTACAATGGGTATTACCTATTAAATTTCAATGAATAGTACAGTGATTACTGTCCATGTAACGTAAAATAAATTGTTGACAGAGGAGTTTTGATACTATTTGGATGATGAATTTAGATGTAATAAAACAGTGTTAATTTACTATATCAAGATGTATTGTTCATTGTGTTTACCTATTTCCCTCTGCTAAAAAGTACACCAGACGGAACCCTGGGAGTTTACGAAAGGTAGGTGATACAACAAAATTCAATATTGTAACGGGACATTTTGGCCTACCTGGGGTAATATAAAAAATCAGTGTATTTGGATACATATTTTGTGATGTAACGTAATTTTGGGGAGATATAAACGTAGATTCAGCATATGGTAAATTTTATTGGGAACAGTGATTGTAAAATATTATTCATGAATTATAACGACGTAGTTGGCAAACGGGCGAAATTGTGTCAAGGTCAGCTCCAGACGCGAGTAAAACAGTTATTTTGAGAAACAGTGACTAACCGATGATGTAACATCCAATCTGACGATATTACGTCAGTGCCTTACATAACGCTGGAATTCAGGCGTGGCAGACGAACCTCATACTGGTGTAGGGATACAAGAACTAAAAACAAAGGAAATTTGTAAAACAGCCGCGGCCTTTTCACAAAGTAGTGCTGTTTGTCTCGGCCCAGTTGAATTCTGCATATAGAGCCAGCCGGCTGCTAAAACCCAAGTTCTAGAACGTAAAATAGCGGGCACCCGCAGTTAAATAAAATGTGATATAAAATCAAAATTATACATTATTAGCATAAATGAACAGTTTTCTTATACAATAACAGTTTTGAAGATTATTAATTAAATAACGAATGTGCGCATAAAACAAAGTGACGTCTTCTAAACTCACTCACTGAACAGCTAAGTAACCAATGTGTACTTAAATTTTAACAAGGGTTAAACCAAAATTTGCAATGTAATTAATTTTCTAAACTTCTAAACAAAAAATGAGATCTCTAAGGAAATAAGAACCTGTGTGTGTGTGTGTGTGTGTGTGTGTGTGTGTGTGTGTGTGTGTGTGTGTGTGTGTGTGTGTGTGTGTGTGTGTGTGTGTGTGTGTGTGTGTGTGTGTGTGTGTGTGTGTGTGTGTGTGTGTGTGTGTGTGTGTGTGTGTGTGTGTGTGTGTGTGTGTGTGTGTAAGCGCTGGTTTCCGTTATATATATAAAATTAAGATGGTAGCTAGTTGTTTTATTTTGAATTAATATTTTTTTGAAAATTACTGAAATTAAAATGTAAAAGAGAGAGAGAAGGAAAATTTTGTATGCAATGATGGGGTTGGAAGGAATGTATAAAGTTTTGTTCATTTTGACTGGAGATAGATACACTTAATTGTATTTTTGGAATTTAATAAAGTAAGCTTAATTTGAATATTTAACTATGAATTAGTAATCATTTCAAGCAACCATATTGTCTACAACACGTCTAATTCGAGATCCTGGATACGGTAAGTAAAAATTTTAAGTTGGCAACATGACAACATGGCGGCAATAGCCGTAAGTGTACAACATAAACAAAGCACATTAGTAAATTTATAAATATAAAGTGATAGAAGTTTATTAGTTAACAATGGCGCCCGAAGCAGCTGGACCATTTGCATAATTAAATCATGCAAATGTGGACCTGTTTGAGAGACGATATGGTTGTTTAGGATAAATAAATTGGTGTGTACGTAGGAATAAACTTAGATGATGAAAGTGTCAGATAGGATTATGTTACAGTGTTATTGAAGTAGATGTATAGTAAATAAGTCAGAATTACATAAATAAAAATGACGAATACTAATGAAAATGTTAACAATGAAGTCAGCTTCACTGACAGTAATAGTGATATGATAACTATGATGCAGTTACTATTGAATAAATTTGATAGCAAATTCGATGAACAAAATAACGAAATCAAAGAAATTAAAAGTAGTTTCAATGAGAAATTTGACGTACAGAATAGCAAATTTGAAGAAATTAGAAATGAAATTAAACAGCAGAATTCAGATTTTAATAAGCATATTAAAGAAATTGATACACGTCTTGATACATTTATAGAACAAACAGTAGAATCAATAAGTAGCAGTTGCGAGGAAAAGATTGATGAAATGAATAAAAATTTAGAACGTAAATTCAATCAGATACTGAATAAGAAGTTAGATGACAATGTTATAGTTATGACAAATATTAATGATGACAAAATAGTGGAAGAGGTAGTGTTAGATAGTAAAGTATTGAATAGTAATGATAATGATGTTAATTACAGTTCTGAGGTAAGTAGGAGTGAGAATTATGGCAATATAAGTGAAAATATGATGTTAAAGAATAATGGGGTAAATATTGAGAATACTGATGAAGTTTTAGAATGTAATAATGGAATGTTAATGTGTGTTTATGAGTCAGAGAGAAAGTGGAAAGATAGTATAGAGGTACAAGGGTGGCAGAGGGTAAATTTTCCCCAGGTTTATTGTGAACTAAGGTGTTACAAATGTTGTTGTTGAAGGGCAAGAGTCCCTTATTATTGGAAGACATGAGGTCTTTGAGTTGTTCCCCGAATTTTTATGAGTTAGTGCCCTCTGTGTGGGATGGTCGAGAAAGTGTGATATGGTGAGAGAGATTTAGATAGAGAGTTGTGTATTGATAGAGAGATAGAATTATTTCAGTTGAAGAAAAATTATAAAGAGTTGAAAGCGAGGTTAGAATTGAAGGAAATAGATGATATAAAATACTTACCTTGGAAAATAGAGATGGATAATTATTTTGATGATGATGATAAAATAACTGACTTGAATAAAAAGACTGATGGAGATGGATCTGAGATCACAAATGTAGACAGGTTATATGAATTAATAGATGATGTTGATAATGTCTATTATAATAATAATAATAATTTGTATGTCTATAACAATGATTTATGTTATAAATATGTTAGATATTTATATGATGATGGAGGTTGAATTAAAAAATCAGGGTATGAACATTTTTAAATATTTTAATTTATGGTTCTGACCTTGCTTACTTAGAAAATGAAGTGTGGTAAACTGAAAAAAATAATGACAAGAGATTGTAAATAAATTTTAGTGAAATTAACTGTGTTTGTATTGTAACAGGTGTGTGATGTAAACTATATGTGTGTATGTAGTAGAAATATTTCAATAATAATAATATTATTTTAGCAGACTAAATAAATAATAAGTTTGTAATAAAGGAAATGTAATTGGTTTGGAAGAAAGTAACTGAAATAATTTGTGTTTTTAATGATTGAATGAAATGATTTGAGATGAATTAATTGATTAATGATTGTTATATAACTAAATTTTGATAATGAATTTAAATTATTTTTATGAGAGTTGAACTTGATATGAAATAGTGAATAAATATAAAGTTGTAAAAGACAGAACTTGGGTGATAATGATAAATAAGGTATATGAGTTAGTCAAAGGTAATTTTAGTGGTGTTAGAGAGAATAATATTATTGTGAGTAAACGTAATGTAGAATTTGAGAGGTAATAGTGACACAGTAGCTATGGGGATATATGTAATGATTGATATATTGAGGTAATAAAGAAATAAATATATTTTGTAGATGAAAATGATGTAATGGGAGAGTAATTAGTTGATGGGTAATTTTGTAAGGGGGTGGTGTGATAACGAAAAGCGTTGTGGCGGGAGGTGAACCGTTATGCGCCGGAAAGAGTTACCTAGGGAGGTTCCAGGAACCAAATAAGGGAATGAGCATTGGGAGGGAACACACATCCTGAGTACAAAGGGGTAGAGAGTATTTTGTTCTAAGGGTAGAATGATGCAAAATGAGTTAGAGTAGTAAGTTAGAGGTAGAGAATGGTTGGTAAAGGTGACTATTTTGTTAGATGGGTGTGATACTATATAAAGAATTTGTAAGTGAGCGTTAGAGTCATAAAAGGGGTAAGATTATGGGTAAATGCCAAGTTGATAAAGTGAATTTTTGTATGAATAACTGACAATCACCCAAATTAATAAATGAATAAACAAAAATGTTTTATTTTTTGGAAAAGTTAAGGGATAGATAATTGATGATTAATTAATAAAAGTTCAATTGAGATTAAAATGTAATTTTTATAATTTTATATGCAAATTTAAAGATGTAAAGTGTGTAATTTTGGTCAAGTAAAAAGGTGAATTGTTTATTTTTAATGTAATAACAACAATGTTTATTATGATGTAGAATATGTAGTTGATTTTATGATGTACTTAGATGATTTTGTGTTAATTTTAAATGAATTTAATTGTTTTGAAATATTAATCCTAGGAGGAAAGGTATTTGTAATATGGTAATGGGAAATGTTTATTTAAATTCTGATAGAATCAGAGGAATGTAATTGGAATTTTGGGATAAAAGTTAAAAAGAGAAAGTAGACAGAATGAGATTATGGAATTTTAAAATATGTATCATGTTATGTTATGTATTCATATATAAGTTAGAGGTTAAGAAAAAAAAAACAGTGCTTCTTAACGCAAACCAGCACAGCTAAGGGGAAACAAATCAGTTAGGGATATAGTATTGTATAAGGCCACTAGTTGATATTTTGATTTGTTGTTTCAGAGTCTGGTGATGCTGTGGCGGCGGTCCTGAGCTGGCCAGCGCGTCAGAGCAGTAGCGTTAAGTACCTGGCTGACTTTATAGTGTTGGGATCTCGAGAGAGAAGTCCAGTAATGTCATCCAGGTGCGGTCACAGTCACTGGACCAAGGGTGATTTCATTATAGTTTTGTTTGTAAACCATAAAGGGGGTTGTGGCGACATATCCTGGCTGATCCCTTTAGCAAGTATGAGTGTGTCAATGAGAGTTTTTATGCTTCGGCATAAAACCTCTCATTGAGGGGGCATTGTAACGGGACATTTTGGCCTACCTGGGGTAATATAAAAAATCAGTGTATTTGGATACATATTTTGTGATGTAACGTAATTTTGGGGAGACAAACGTAGATTCAGCATATGGTAAATTTTATTGGGAACAGTGATTGTAAAATATTATTCATGAATTATAACGACGTAGTTGGCAAACGGGCGAAATTGTGTCAAGGTCAGGTCCAGACGCGAGTAAAACAGTTATTTTGAGAAATAGTGACTAACCGATGATGTAACATCCAATCCGATGATATTACATCAGTGCCTTACATAACGCTGGAATTCAGGCATGGCAGACGAACCTCCTACTGGCGTAGGGATACAAGAACTAAAAACAATGGAAATTTGTAAAACAGCCGCGGCCTTTTCACAAAGTAGTGCCGTTCGTCTCGGCCCAGTTGAATTCTGCATATAGAGCCGGCCGGCTGCTAAAAACCCGAGTTCTAGAACGTAAAATACCGGGCGCCTGCAGTTAAATAAAATGTGATATAAAATCGAAATTATACCATTATTAGCATAAATGAACAGTTTTCTTATACAATAACAGTTTTGAAGATTATTAATTAAATAACGAATGTGCATGTAAAACAAAGTGACGTCTTCTGAACTCACTCACTGAACAGCTAAGTAACCAATGTGTACTTAAATTTTAACAAGGGTTAAACCAAAATTTGCAATGTAATTAATTTTCTAAACTTTTAAACAAAAAATGAGATCTCTAAGGGAATAAGAACCTCTGTGTGTGTGTGTGTGTGTGTGTGTGTGTGTGTGTGTGTGTGTGTGTGTGTGTGTGTGTGTGTGTGTGTGTGTGTGTGTGTGTGTGTGTGTAAGCGCTGGTTTCCGTTATATATATAAAATTAAGATGGTGGCTAATTGTTTTATTTTGAATTAATATTTTTTTGAAAATTACTGAAATTAAAATGTAAAAGAGAGAGAGAAGGAAAATTTTGTATGCAATGATGGGGTTGGAAGGAATGTATAAAGTTTTGTTCATTTTGACTGGAGATAGATAAACTTAATTGTATTTTTGGAATTTAATAAAGTAAGCTTAATTTGAATATTTAACTATGAATTATTAATCATTTCAAGCAACCATATTGTCTACAACACGTCTAATTCGAGATCCTGGATACGGTAAGTAAAAATTTTAAGTTGGCAACATGACAACATGGCGGCACTAGCCGTAAGTGTACAACATAAACAAAGCACATTAGTAAATTTATAAATATAAAGTGATAGAAGTTTATTAGTTAACAATATTTTATTATTTCATTAATCTGTACTGCTTTAATTGGTGCCCTAAAATGGACAAAATTCAATATTTTAATAACACAAAAACAAGTAATGCTTTAATTGGCCCCCGTTTAACAGTGACTTTGTAAATTAAAAATTTTTTTTTAAATCAAATTAATTTACAAACTGGTCGAAAATGGCAGAGGGAAATAAGAATGCAACTTTGTGTGAAGGTGTAGATTTAAATGTGATGCAAGACAGTTTAGTATCGACAAATATTGACGAGCACGTAAACGATACAACAGACGAAATTGAGGTAGTAGACGCAAAAAATAGCAAAAGCAATAATGCAAATATATTTAACCAATTAGCGTTGATGATGGAAATGATGTCAGGAATGAGAACTGAAATGAAATCAGAAAATAATAATTTAAAATCTGAAATCAAATCAGAAATAAATGCCGTAAATATTAAACTTACCGATTTAAATAACGAGTTCATGAACGTAAGGAGCGAATTAAGAATGAGTGAAATAAATATGAATAGCAAATCAGAAAGTATGAATAAAACTATTGCTGGCATGAAAGGTGAGATAATAATAAATATAAATAAAATACAAGACGAAATAAACGAAAGTAGAACACTTCAGAAGGAGGTAGAAAATGACACATTTACGGGTGAATGTGACGAAATAACAGACAACCAGGGTAATAATAAAATAACAAATAATTACGAAGGGATCATCAACAAGTTACGAAAATGAATTAACAACTGATAGTAGTAAGATAGTTGAAAACGAGATATATAAAAATAATACCGTGAAAATAATTAGCGATCATAATAATATAGAAACAGTGAAAGAGAGCGAGAGAGTAGAGATCAGTATTTGTAAGTTAGAGAAAGAGTATGAAGAGAATGATTTTGTGAATACAGGGCAGAGGGTAAATTTTCCCCAGTTTTATGGTAAACCAAGCTGGTTACAAATGTTATTGAAGGGCAAGAGTCCCTTACATGAAAACGTGTTTTCAAATAGGTCTTTAATTTTTAGTAGGCATTTTTAAGATTTGATACCCTCTGTACAGAATGATAGCGAAAGTATGAATTGGTGTTATGGTGAAAGGTATGTTGATAAGAAGGTAAAGTTATTTAAGGTTAGTAGAGGTTATGACGAATTAATAAAGAGGTTAGGTGGATTGTGGTGCGCATCTGTCCGAGTTTATGGTGTTGGGATCTCAGACAGAGAAGTCTAGTAATCTCGTTCAGGTGCGACCATGGTCGCCGAGCTAGGGGGGTAATTTACCCATGAAGCGTTAAGAAGTAATGGGGGGTTATTGGCACCATATTCTCTCCGATCCTCTTAGGGGTTTAGCAATGAGGGTTCTTCTGCTTCGGCACAAGATCTCTCATTGGGGGGGTATTGTAACGGGACGAAAAAGGTATTTTCAATTTTATTTAAATCATTTGTTTACTGGCCGACGCTGCCAGTCCTCTACAAAGAACAGTTTCGTCAATCAAACAAAGAACGCAGTAACAAGGCAGTGTGAGCGAGGCGTGACATTGGAACACAACACATTCCGAGAAATGCAATGTTGTGTTACACTCCCGGACGCACGACCACAGCATGTGCGCGGGAGCGACGCTTACAAAATGTCGAGCTGGAGAATTTCTTTTGCCACGAGGTTTGGTGGCGGCGGATATAGCTGAGAAACTCCACCTTCCACAGCCTTAATATTTTCGCTGGTTGGAATTGTCAACACCTGGGCACAATGCAAACCCATGTTACCTAAGCAGTGACAAAAAACTTTGTAATAAAAGAGGCAGCGTGTGTTACTGGAAACAGTCAGAGCAGGTGGGGATTTTGTTAGTCGTTGTCTCATCAGTCGACGAAATACTCCCCCCAGCCGGGGTTCATGAAAAAGTTCGCGAACTACAAAATTTTATAAAATGTCCACAAAGTGTAGAAATAACGTAAGTTAAATCAACAGCAAAGCAACCTCTCCGCTCGAAGTGGAGTGAAAGAAAAGAAGTGAAAATGTGTTAAACTTTCGGACTTATAATCGGTGCGGCGCGTGGTCATCATAGACGCCAATGGTTAAGTACTCGACTGACAATTATACTAAATAAATAATTTCGTTTTTTGGGCCCTAACTAATTAAAATGGGGTGTTAAAACAGAATGAATGTGAGAGAGTAGCAAACTGGGTTGCCTATTTAGTTTTAGTAACATAGTTTGAGTTTAATTATTAGCGGTAAGTATTTTAACAAATTTGGTTTCCTGTATAATGTACGTAAAGTCAAATATTTACAATGGGTATTACCTATTAAATTTCAATGAATAGTACAGTGATTACTGTCCATGTAACGTAAAATAAATTTTTGACAGAGGAGTTTTGATACTATTTGGATGATGAATTTAGATGTAATAAAACAGTGTTAATTTACTATATCAAGATGTATTGGTCATTGTGTTTACCTATTTCTCTCTGCTAAAAAGTGTAGCGGGTCATTTTTGGGTGTTTTTATTTTCCACAGTATGGGATAATTATATTTGTATTCATTTCATTTTCGGTCGGGAGCCTTATAAAATATGTCGAAATAACGGTATTATTGTGCAACGTATAACAGTCAGTGTAACAGAACAGTGAAACAAAGCAATAAGACGCATGTTGTTGTTGAGTAATGCGGCAGAGGAATTCGCAACTCCACCAAAATTCTAAGAACTCTGTACATGTGTGTCAACGCTCAAGCGCAACTACACCTGCACGCGCTCAAAGGACGCTCTAACAAAAAACTCAAGATGGCCAGAGCGTAAAAATATTCGTCGTCTTCGCTAAGACCTCCCGGAAGTCGCATTAAACTCCGCCTACTGTTGGTGACATCAGCATAGCCAAGTCCAATATCGGCCGCTGGTCACACAAATATATCAGCTCCATTCCATATATAAAATGGTTACACAACAGCATATGAGCAATGAACGACGACGCAAAGCAGGCGGCAGTGACCAACAGCTTCCCTCCAAAGAAAGCAAGCTGTACCTGTTACGTTCTCGGTGACGGCCCAGTCGACCTACTACCCACGCCATGCGTGGCTGATATCAGTATTGTGCCCGGGCAAAATGTCCGTATTTCTTCTTAAGTCGGCCGACTAAATAACTATGTGAGTTTAAGAAAACATATACAACAGTGCCTGTAGTGACGATGAATACCTATTGATCGTGATTAAATGCTACACGCTTGAAAAAAGCCGGAGAATGAAAGACTGTGTTAAACGCAAAACGTGGTAGGGCAATACGACGCAACACATGTAATGTTACACACTAACGACTTATAGCGCTAATTTTACATAACAAGGGGGTGTTTTTATGAGTTTTTATATGAGGGGTTTTTAGAATGTGAGTAGCGCGTGTGGCAGGCTGGGCTATTTTAATGTAAGTAAATAATAGAAGTTAAGCATAGTACGTAAGTTATAGTAGTTACACAATTTTTAAAAACCAGGTAAACCCATAAAAATGAAATTGGAAATTGTATAAATGGAAGAATAATAGATTCAATATTTCTGGTTAATAAACAAAAACATAATTTCTCTTCCAAAAAATTGAGAGTTAGTTTCTTATAAAACCTTAGTTCGTTTTATGTGCTGTCACAGTTCGTCGAACGAAATGGGTGTACCTCCACTACTCGATCCGGCCAGATCAATGATAGAAGGTAAGTGTGAAGTTGAATTTGAGTAAAATATAAATAGTATTAAAAATAATAAAAGTTACAAAAGTACACCAGACGGAACCCTGGGAGTTTACGAAAGGTAGGTGATACAACAAAATTCAATATTTTATTACTTCATTAATCTGTACTGCTTTAATTGGTGCCCTAAAAAGGGACAAAATTCAGTATTTTAATAACACAAAAACAAGTAATGCTTTACACTGGAGTGGAAGTAATAACTTTCACTCTGAAAGACTGTATAAAACTGTTATTTTTTGTTTTCAAGAATCAAGAATCTACAAGAGTGTCATGATAAGTTTGCTGACAGTCATATATCAATACTGCTAATGCTTACTTAGTAACCAATTTTTCAGTAATTAAAATGTCAAAACTAAAAAAGAAATTTGCTTCAAAATCATGCAGATCACTCCATAATACTCAAAATAACTAGTGATGATCAAACTAAACACAAATGTATACAAATAAATTAAACAAAAAAAAAACATGATTCCATATATGAATCAACTTAATATGTATAGGGCTTTTTAATTCTTTGGTAGGGATACAAAGTCGTTACTACATTC
This sequence comes from Magicicada septendecula, assembly GCA_034769895.1. Taxonomy (NCBI): domain Eukaryota; kingdom Metazoa; phylum Arthropoda; class Insecta; order Hemiptera; family Cicadidae; genus Magicicada; species Magicicada septendecula. The sequence continues at coordinate 352,889,892 of CM068376.1, read as the reverse complement.
TACTAATAGTCTCTTCATCCACATAACTAAATTCTAAATCATCCAGATAGATCAAATTTTGATTTACAGTGAAAATATGTGTAACATTAACTATTATTATTATTATTATTATTATTATTATTATTATTATTATTATTATTATTATTATTATCATCATCATCATCATCATCATCATCATCATCATCATCAATGTTATGATAACATACACAGAATAATTACATGTAGAAGACAATAGAACCAAAAGACTACTTAATTTATTAGTATTTAACATTAATTCAAGACAGACCTCCTTCAAGAAATTCTTCTGTGCATCTTCTTCAACTCTATATAGTTCCTTAAGGACCATAACTTCTCCAGTATCCCTGTGCGTGACTTGGTATACTTGACCGAAGAAACCCTGACCTAATAACTGGCCCTTTACTAAATCGGATGCTCGGAATATTCTCTGACTTTTCGGTTCCACTCGAAAAGATCGCGTCCTCGACAAATCACAACCCTCTCTTGACGTCGGTGGGGACCTAATGAAACAAAACAACAAACTCTATAATGTAATCTTTTATATAACTACATGATTAAAAACATTGTTTCTATATAACAAAAACCTTCCTCATTAAAGTGAGCATACAACAAAATAGATTCTAAAGGTAAAACTGTTTTACTATTTATATAAAATAGATTCATTTATTTACCAACAAACACATACACGCTGCAGCACATACACTTAACACTATAAACAAAAATTTTCTTCTTACATTGTTACTGGTGACAAGAGAAAACTGTAAACAACACATGAACCTTGAATTCTGTTACAATGGACACAAAAGCACTGGCTATCAGGTTATCCCATCAAGGCCGTTTGTATTCAACACCAACCAAATGCAAATACAAACCTAATGGTGAATTAAATTGTTTCTCTTTGGATTCCATTTCCTATTCAAAACATTTTAACCAACAATAAACACTTTTTTTTTAAATCTACAATTCACACCAGCTTTCACCAAAAATCCTCTGTAACTGGATGAACAACATACAATTACACAAACCATAATGTTTACAATAATATGGTAACTATACATTAGATTACAAAAATCTTGTTGCTGAATAAATAACATAACAGTTCTATGTTAATCGCCAAAAGTAAAACTTTGTAATGTTTCCTCTTTCTATGCATTTCTCCGTGACTGTTTTTGAGAATTATGTACAGTAAAAGCAGCGATAGCAAGGTGGCTGTTTAATACAGACACACCACAATTAAGTATATTATTCAACTATTTAGATTATATTATGTACTTACAATTGTATTCATATCTACAACATATTTGATATAAAAACATATACAATATTTTGTAATGTATATTACAATACTGTAGTAAAAAAATAGAATTTTCAAGAAGTCTTTTAATATGACTTGTCTGGGGGGTATTGGTTTTCTTTTTAACTGCAAAATTTTCTATCACACAGTAAATTTACTACACTGTTCCATATCATTCTCCCAACGATCCTTCTCAAGGGTACCAAAAATATCTTTAATCCACCTAAGAGATTGTAATGCACCTTTCAGACACACTGGCTGTGATTCAATTTCTGCTTCTTCACTCTCTACCCCATTGTCAGCAGTACTGCAAAACAGTACATTCCAGCAACGTATAGATCTGAATTGATATTTCAAATTTTCACTGTAAACAGTAATTTATCTTCTTGGATTTCGTTGTCCATGACGTGTCCGTTACTTAACTAAATATCACTATAGTATTGACAACTCGGAACACTAACACTGTTCCGAGTTGTCAATACTATAGTGATATTTAGTAATTTATCTTTACATCTACCTGTAGCTTCCCAACTGCCCTCCAGGTCACAACATTTGAACGAGACTTAGCAAGCGTCTTGGAATCTCTCAAACAATGGGTGCATTTGCTGCTTAGTATCAGCAATTTGAACACCACATTTTCTAACTGTAGCAGTGACATCATTCCAGGCTATCCTGAACCAGGATACTGTATTGAGGACAATGATACAACTAACTACAGAACACTTTTTTTAGAACCAGAAAGTTCTGGATGTCTTGTTTGGTGACATAAATAGGAGCCTGACATTGGATGACAATACTGAATGACACGTTACACTATCCAATAATAAAATTAAGAAGTGTTATTATTTTGTGTCTTTTTATTAACCCTTAACTCCCCCACGCATCCATATGGACACGCATGCAGGGTAATTTTGAGATGGCGGTAAAATTTTTGTGGGAATTATTTTTATGGTGGCACGTCTGAGAACAGGTTTTTGCTTACAGAAGGTAATAAGCGTGCTGCTGTTGGTATTTTTCTGTTTCCAGACGCATTTGTTTTAAGACATTAGAATTCTGTGAAAACTATGGACATAGACCAAGTGCAAGTATATTATTTTCTTCATAAAACTTATATAAACTCCCATAGGTCTTCATAACTATTAAAAACAATATAGTCTAGCACACAAAGAAGTTAGAGGTTGTTTACCTAAAAACATTTACTAGTTTTATAGACGTGTCAATGTTAGTGTTTCCATATGGACATGCTAGACAGTTGTGATATACTTTTCTGTATATTCTGTTTCTCTGAATAAATACGACTATATGATAAATAATGTAGTATTTCAAGAATAATAAAATAATAATATGTACACCTCTGTGTATTTTTATTATTTTAACAGCCGTTTCAGTTTTAATAATAACAAATAACAACAATAAAATTGTTGTATAATAAATAATGCCAAATAAACCTGGCATTCCTTTAAGATAAGGTGTAACGGTACAGAATTGTATGAAAAACAAATTTTGAGTTAAGTGTATTTTCCATGTAGCATATTATATTAGGTTGTAATCCCTTCAAACATTATAAGTATAGTCATGTTACTTTATGGTGGGCGATTCAGTGATGTGCAAAAAGCTGCTGTAGTGGGAAACGTGTAGTAATTTCTGGTTGTACTGATGAAAAACACGGTACTGCCGGACACCATAAATTAACATGACTGTAAGTTCAATGTTTGAAGGGATTACAACCTAATATAATATGTACGTAGTTATGTTGATAAATGTATCAAAATTATAAAATGTTTTAGTGCATGTCATTTATTAATTCACATCACTACTGAAAGGGTTCTTATTATTGTTATATTAATTATTAATGTGGTGTTCCCACAAGTCAATTTTTTTATAAAATCAGACCTGAAATCTCCATTTACTCTGTAAATACTTAGTAAATAAGACTTCTGTGTTCTCTGTCAGAAATTCAATAAAATACTGCAACAATTATGTATAGTTTAAAAATAAAAAAAAAAAACACGGAGTTTAATCTGGTCACGTGATCAACAATCTGCGCTCCAATTGGTGCTTTTTAAAAGGCGCTATTAGACAGGCATAGGGTTTAGCAACATGTTGCCGCCTGGTGCAATACATGACTTGGCGTTATTTTCTCCGTGATTCACGGCTGACGCAAAACTGTAGGTTGTTTCATAATCTGTCTGGACTGTTTGAGTGCGGAGACAAAACACAGCCGTTTTGTTTTGTAATAATACTGCATACGTGGTTGACTAACTCGAGGTTCTAAAAAGGTGATCACTGGCTACATGGAAAGTACACTTGACTCAAAATTTGTTTTTCATACAATTCTGTACCGTTACAATGGGTATGGCGGAACAGGGACAATCCAACAAAACCGACTTACTCAGTCTTGCCTTCTGGCACGAAACAATGATTTGGAAAAAAAGAAAGGAGATATCATGAATCCTCAATGAGCACAGAGGATGGAGTCTTACTACTAAAGTGGAAGGATAACTCAATTGTATTCACTGTCTCAAACTGTATGAATGTTGAGCCAATTTGTAATGTGAAAACATACTCCCAGAAAGGAAAAAAGTTTATCCAGATACCATGCCCACATAGCACTGGAGAGTATAATTGTTCCATGGGGGACTGGACAGATTAGACGAAAATGCTGCTATGTATCGTATCTACATAAGAAATAATAAGTGGTACTGGGATCTACTGTCATGGGTACTTGATGTATCCACCCATAATGCCTCGTTAATTGCTTGTTATTCTGGGAAAAAAGTGACATAACTGGAGTTTCAGCATAAAGTAGTTCAAGTGTATCTCACTAGACACGGCCACCCACCTCAAGTAGGAGGAAGGCCAGCAATATCTTTTTCTTCACAAACTTCTTCAAGAGTGTCTCAGATTCCATACGTTTCAATACATGTAACAATTTGATACAAACAATTGATAGATAAAGAAGACGTGCTGGAGATGGCTACAAAAAGCAAACATCTGCAGTGTGAACCCAGTGTGAAAAGTGTAATGTGGGGCTGTGCGTCGAGTGTTTTGAGGACTTTCACAAAGTAACAAAACTGTATGATTTATGATAACGACTTTCTTTTATGTTTAAAGTAACTTTTATATGTAATTGTATAAGCACAGATGCTATTTAAATGAACTATTTATTTTTTGACTTGTATATATAATTTAAATGTTGGTTTTTCATCAATGTAAAACAATTTCAGGAAACCAAAATCCAAAATTCAGTAAAAAAAACTTGAGCAGTCCTGGGTTAAATTCTTGCAACACATCTTCAAATATGCCAGACATCATACATGCATTTTTGTTACCACACCAATTAATAACCAGTAATGTAGTCTCCAAATTTTTGAAACATCTTGGTTTTAATGGCTTATGTAGAACTGATGGCTGCTTTTGTCGCCAACATGTAATGGGTCTAAATTTACCTAAATATTATTGTGTAATTTCATAAATTCTATAACGTGTAAAGATGAAACTTTGTGGTGAAACGATAGCCAGTAAATATTTTCATGACCATGTATGGTTATGCAGCAAAAGATGAAAATCTATTTATAGCCAGTGATTAATTCCGCCAGTATGTTGTTGTTGATGAGAAACAGTTAATTACGAGTTAAAAAGGTGATACCAAACTCAGCGGAATGTTACAGTACTGAGGACGAGACGAATAGCGGGGAGCAGAGAGAACCAGCTTAGAGACGAACCGAACGAAAATTTGTAACACTGAACGCCAGTCGACAACCATCTTTTGCACAGTGTAGCAGCAAAAAAGTTACGTAACATGATCGCAGGCGCCCGCATACAACAAAAATGTGAATCTTTATATATATTTCAAAATGAAAACAGTATTTGGCTAAATATTCATCAAAAGTAACTAATTAAAACAAATTGACAGTTCGGCAGTAACACGTAAAAATGTAACAGTGAAAACAGTAAAACAACGCATGCCACGAGGAGACGTCCCTTGTAGTGAAATTTCCGCAATCAAGGGAAGTAGACATATCAACAATAAGTATACAAGTTTAACATCTTAAAATACTGGCTTTTCCCTAAATTATAAAGTTGAGCTCAACAAAAAAAAAAATAATAATAATAAGTAAATGTGTACGATTGTGTGTAAAAAATGTGCATATAGGCCTAACCAGAAGTGTTGAGTTTGCATAACCTTTTATATACGTATTGCAATGAATCACAGGATCATGATAAGCGGGGCAAGCTCATATAATACACAGACTATAAACATTCATGTTTAATTTGGTAGATTGTTAGATTTGGTTATGATATCAGTTGTATTTTAATAAGGATAAGGATTTAAGTTTAGTAAAACTGTGTATTATTTATTTATTGTTTATTCATGTACTGTGTTTGTGGAAATGTGCGCGCCTGCGCGAGTGGTTAATGTTTCTCTGGCTGTGCGTGAATAAATTATCGTTGTGTTATGACAGTGAACTGAACGTAGACATATGTATTCGCTACAATCCCTGTATATTTCTGGCTATTATTTACATTCATATATGATATTAGTTAAGTATGCAGTTATGCATGAGATAAGGGTATTCTGATTACCGCTATGCATGCTCTTACAAAGTTAATGCACTTTACAGCATGAAAAGTTGCATGTCATGGTGTATGTAACCATGTGACTTCCGTCCACCAATAAAATGCTGGAAGGTGGTCGGAAATTTTCTTAAGCCTGTTGTTGCACCGGCAGTTCTTCTCAACCAGCTATCACGGTCGGTTCGCGCAGTTCTTGTTCAAGATTCTACCACTTGCAAGAATCTGTAAAGACTATTCGGCAATAGTAACGGGTGTGAAGACTCAGATCTGTGCGTGTATTACACCTACACACAGTATTGTTATTAACGCATTGCGCGCATAATTATGAGAGTTCTTCTCAGCCAGCTACCGCGAACGGAACATGCAATTCTTGTTCAAGATTCTGTCGCTTGCAAGAATTTGTAAAGACTATTCGTCAATAGTAACGCATGTGAAGACTCAAGAGTTATTCGTGTTTTACAACTACACACAATATTATTATTACAGCATTGTGTGCATAATTACGAGAGTTCTTCTCTACCATCTATCACGATCGGGTCGCGCAGTTCTTGTTCAAGATTCTGTCGCTTGCAAGAATCTGTAAAGACTATTCGGCGATAGTAACGCGTGTGAAGACGCAGAACAGATGAATATTACCTCTTTACACACGGCATTATTACTAAAGCATTACGTGTGTAATAAGTGAGTGTGGACTGTAGCACTGTGTGAGATTTTCTGCAGTGTCAGTAAAATTTAATAGTTACGCAATAGTAAGTTGTATCATCAAGAAGTTTCCGCGTTAGTGGAAGATTTCTGCATAGGGTGGTCTGCTGATCGCGGTAGACCCTGTGATTCGCGTGAACACTTGAAGAGTCCGGAGTGGTATAAGTTCAATATACCGTTGTTATATAAAACTCACTATCACCTGAGATACTTGTTAGTTATAAACTCTATATTAATTTAACGAATCGTAAGATCCATAGAACCGTTGTGGTGTGCGAAGCGTCAGATTCATCGTGGAAATTACAGGACACCAGCCCAGCTGAAAGCGTTTCAGGGTGAATCGTCTATCATCTATAAGCCACGCCTGACGACTCAACAACGCAGCAAAGCCCCCCTCTTCTCTTCAGCAACATCATTGTGGGAATCTTCACTTATGCAACGTATCACATCATGTGTATGAACAGTATTTAACATTTTAAAAGACTCTATATCAAACACTACCATTATTGTACTTATCAAATATACCATATAAACAATTACATATGTCTTGTGCAATAAATAATCTTAAACCCTCCAATATAGACTTTTAATTTAAGATACACATACTACCATATCCTATGCACCAATAGTTTAGTAATTTGTGTTGTCGCAGTATTCATATTTTGTAATAATTATTGGAAATCAATTTTACGCCTTAAGGCGGAATACGTGTGTTCATGATCTTTTTTATGTTCTCAAAGAAAAATAAATAATGCTATATTTTACTTGATTTGCGCATTGTTATTTGTATTTGCCCACTGTTCTCTGCCTAAGTACACTAAACGAATTCCTGGACTGAAACTTTACACTTAAAATCAGCATAGTACAATACAAATTTAATAACTAATTAACTGATAGGACTACAAACAGCACTGTTAGACTTACTTTAGCCATGTCCAATCTTTTATTTTCCTAATGTAATGATTTGTTATGTATAGCTCTAAAATATAATCTACTACCTCACCGAGTCAACAAAACATGCAGAAAAAATGTGAACTAACTGAGTTCAGAGACAAATGCGCATGCGCGTCTCACCCAACCAAGCAGTTTACAGTCATACTCAAAAGTTTGTCATTTGAATGTATGTACTCCCAGCGGTGAATATCGTGAGGTCTAATATTTGCGCTTGTTCGTGTTACAGAGTTTCTCATTTGTATTTATATTTACTAATTGTGAGTATCATTGATCTGGGGTATAATTAATATTTGTGTGTGTGTTCATGTTACAGAGTTTGTCATTTGAATTTATATTTACTAACTGAGAGTATCGTAGCATTGATCTGCGGTATAATTAATATTTGTGCGTGTTCGTGTTACAGTTTTTTCATTTGAATTTATATTTACTAATTGTGAGTATCATTGATCTGTGGTAGAATTAATATTTGTGTGTGTGTGTTCGTGTTACAGAGTTTGTCATTTGAATTTATATTTACTAACTGAGAGTATCGTAGCATTGATCTGCGGTATAATTAATATTTGTGCGTGTTCGTGTTACAGAGTTTATTCATTTGAATTTATATTTACTAATTGTGAGTATCATTGATCTGCGGTAGAATTAATATTTGTGTGTGTGTGTTCGTGTTACAGAGTTTGTCATTTGAATTTATATTTACTAACTGAGAGTATCGTAGCATTGATCTGCGGTATAATTAATATTTGTGCGTGTTCGTGTTACAGAGTTTATTCATTTGAATTTATATTTACTAATTTTGTGAGTATTGTGAGTGTAATTTTTATACTGTTCTTTTTATACAGCTTAATTTCCAGACTTCAACACCACACTTTTAAAATTCATTAACTGTAGAATTGAAAGATGACAAGTAACAAACAAAGGCCTACAATTCGCAGTCAAGGACGCCAAATAGTTGGGCGAGTTATTGAATTTTTTGATGAAGAAAAGAACAGTGGTTGTTATAAGTACCCAATAAATAACGCGACAAAGCGAGCAGCAGCTGCAACAGGAAAGTCAGAAACCACCATTTGTAAGATACGGAAAGAGATAAAAGTGTCGAAATCTACTGGTAGAAAACTGAGCACTCCTGGAAAGACACGTCAGCAGAGTACAAGAAAAATTGTTTTAGATGATTTTCATTTATGTGCAGTCCGCGGTACGATACAGAATTTTTATACTATTAAAAAGCAGGTTCCTACGTTGCAATCGGTTCTTTGTGAATTAAAAAGTGACATACATTTTGAAGGAGGCAAGGAAACTTTACGCAGAATTATACATAAGCTTGGATTCCGATTTAAAAAATGTAAAAATAAAAGAAGTATATTGATGGAGAGAAACAAAACAGTTGCATGGCGAGCAAGATACCTACGAAAGATTAGGAGGAATGACACCTGTGACAATAAGCGACCTGTTATTTTTCTCGACGAGACATTCATCCATCCCACTTACACAGTGAACAAGTGTTGGCAGGATCCTACGACTAGTGGAGTTTTAAAAAATAATAGTACTGGACAACGGTGGATTATTGTTCATGCAGGTTGGGAGAAAGGTTTCATTCCTGAAGCCTTTCTTATGTTCAAGTCACAAACTACAAGTGAAGACTACCACCACGAGATGAACTTTGAAAATTTTTCCTGGTGGGTTAAGGAAAAACTGTTGCCAAACCTTCCAGAAAAGTCTTTAGTTGTTATGGACAATGCACCATACCACAGTGTACAAGAAAACAAACCGCCGACTACAGCTTCTCGAAAAGCGGAAATCCAGGAATGGCTAAGAAAAATGGGAGTCAGTTTTTCAGAAGATATGACGAAAAGTGAATTATTGGAAATAGTTCGTTTTCGAAAGCCATCACCAACGTATAAAGTAGATACGATTTTTAAAGAAAAAGGGCACGAAGTGATAAGATTACCTCCATACCACTGTAACCTGAATGCCATTGAGTACGTATGGAACATAGTTAAGGGACAAGTAGCAAAATTCAACGTCGATCAGAAAGCAGGTGATATTAAAAACCTCACCGAAAATGTTATTGCTTCTATTTCAGAAAGTGACTGGAAGAAAGCTATACAGCATGTAAAAAGTGAGGAAGATAAATACTGGGAAACTGATGCTTTGATGGAAGACGAAATAGAGAAGATTATAATATCGGTTGGGGGAGAAGAATCTTCTGACACTTCCACTGATACAGACGACGACAGTGAATGCTTTAGTAATTTATCGGATGGATGTGAAATGTCTGGTGTTGAAGAATTAGAATAGAATGCCACTTAATATGAAAACTATATCAGTGCTTTCACAACATTAAAATTTGTGTTGAGAGAAGTGAATTTGAGTGAATAGTCCAACTATTTTTTTTTCCTACTAATTATTGACAATGTTATGTTTTTCCGGTACAAATTAGCATGTGCATTTTAATTTATTTCTCGCGGTATTATGTTTTAAAAAATAAGACAAAGTTATAGTTTTAGTGATATAATTGTTTGAAAGACACGTGAATGCAACTTCTCAAGATACGCTTCTAAAAATTTCATCAAGGTAAGATTTTTTCCATTATTTATTAAAAGGTAATTTAATTCATAACCACGAATCAGTAGTGATAATAATTCTGTCTTTAATACTAACGAATAACACACAATAATTAGTATATGGGCATTAGCCAAACTGAGAATTACAGAAAACGTAAAAAGCAAAGTGTCATTACTTCATTGTTTACATCGAGTTCCAAATAAATACAATTATGACTTACTCAGTGATACTGATCATTGTTGTTTCGTACGTAAAACCTGTTCTGTTGGAGACAGAACAAAATCAGTCATTTTGTTTGAAATATTTCTCTTATATATCCTACCATAAAAACTATTATGAAAGTACCTTTGTAAATTGTCTTTGACAGAAATAACTTTACCTGATCCACAACAATAACGGCCTACCCTTTACCAATATACCGTTATTGCTTTGTAAAATTAGCCACTTTGTTCAGACTTATTAATACCTACCAACTTGTCAACCTGTCCTTTGTAAAATATTAGATCTTGTTGTTCATAACGTCCTGAAGTATCAGTAATAGATAATTCATTATTTCCTAGTATGGAACACTTATTTGTAAATTAAATACTAAATAGAATAATACAGTGATAAATTTAAAGAATAATTAAAGTTCTCTATAGACTCATTAATTACATATTTTAATCCGATTTTAATTATTTCAAAAATCTAAGTACTTTACTCAATAAAAATAAAACAAAAAAGCAAACCAAAAATGGTTTAACTTTTAATCAGTTAATTTTGTTTTAACTTTAATCAGTTAGTTTTTGTAACTATTAACTGTAACTTTAACTTAGTTTGTTTGGACAGTAACTTTAACTTTGATCAGTTAACAATTATTATGATCTTTCCCAAGTCTGTTTATAAACTTGCTAACTGAATAGAAATTAAATTCACTTGTTCCACATAATTTCACTCGTTTATAGAACTACTATTTGTAATAGCAAAACCTTTCTCTACCAGCTAACTATTCATGTTGTAATTCGAAAAAGCATGAGCAAAAGTAACATAAATTTATACATGTATGAAGAGTACAAAAAAAATTAAACATTGAATAGCCTTATTGACATATTAAGCTCCAAACTGAAGTAACAATAATCCATTTATGTTGATCAACAACAGAGACACAACTAGTTATGGTTTACAGGTCAATACCTAATTGAAATTGTGGAGTTTATTGCTCATATTGTTTATTTTTATGGTCAAAGTAATTTAATAATTTATGAAACGGTGTAGAATAACAATTTTGACACCATATGCGTACAGTTTAAGTATTAAAATGCTCTAACTTTAATTTTTGCACGAGTAAATTATCTAGTCGCGTATGAGTTTTACTTTGACTGTACAAACGTCAAGCAGCGTACGGAAACGTACTGAACCCCCACGCAACTGGCAGTGCCAGTGCTGCTACGCTTCCCCTCTCCAGATTCTATGTTAACGGAGCCATGTAGTAGTCTTATCAACATTATAAACGTAGTTTAATTTGTATTCTGGTAGTATGTCCAGTCACTAACTCAACAATATGTCATGCCTCCGAAACATTCAAGCCAAAACATTGCTTGAAATGAAATTTTTGTAACACGCTTTCACTTACAGGGAAAGGTTTTGAGTGAGCATGTTTGAATCCCTTGTAAAGAATTTCAGTCACCTGTGCACATTCTGATTTACGTTTTCTTTTTATTCCCAAAAATCATATTTGCTTCCCAACCTTTTAAAATTTGTTCTTTATTTTAATAATGTTATTGATGTGTTCCTCCGCATTAAAAAACATTTGACAAGTTTACTTGCTCTAGACCCTTATCACTTTCTCTTAGCTTCTAAATTTAAACGACCCTTCCTTTGTTACTTATTTTTGTATGTATAATGAACTACTGTATAAAGAAAACCTACACTACAAATTATGAGAACACTTATGCTCCTCCAAATCATTTATGATCAATTCAGTATTGCAACTGTCTCAATGGAATCTTCAACCAGTTATACCATACAATGAAATAAGTACACTATAAATTATGTAAACACCTGCACGTTGCCTATCATCAATTCAACCACAGCTATCTAGCTGAAAATCTAACCTAGCCTCTCCAACCCCAACCAACCCCCTCAAAACCACACAGCAACCTCCTTAACTCACTCTCTTAAACTTCATAACTTCAAAAGTTTTGTGATTTGTTAGCGTGGACAACTACCGTAATTCTCCGTTATTACAGCTCTTATCTTATTTAACTTTTGTTAGTCATTGTTTCATCTGTAAATTTAGATTACCTTCCACTACGCCCCTTGTTCATTAATCTGGTAATAGTATCATCCCCATAATAAAGAAGATCTTAGCCTTATCATTCTTTGGGTTTCCTCTATTATCTTTTTTAACCATGTACTTTTTACTATTCATTTAACATGGCTATACTGCAGTCCCCTAATTTCCTTTTAATGTATATTTCTCATATTTTCATTGTCAATTTATTCCCAAGAGTAATCTAAATAGGTGTCATCTTATGTAATCCAATTACACAGTCTGGTTTTGGAAGAAGCTACATTTGTACATTATACAATGTACTGCATCTAGTATTTAATGGTAAAAAACTGATTACTAGTATTTACACATACTGCCTTTCTTATAACAAACGCGTGTGTTCATACAGAATACAGAGAACGTGTCTCCAGTTTTACATAACCCTGTGTCAATCTGTCCTTCATTCCTCAAATAACAAAAGCAAGTACAGTAATATCCTGCTTAGTACACAAAGCGCTGTTCGTTGTTTACTACTTTTTTTATTCTTTTTTCTTTACTGTATCACTTTTATTTATTTATATTTTAATTTATTTGTTTTTTTCTATGTACTAAATATTTGCTTTATTAGAAACATACATTACTAAAAAATAAATTTAATTCCATTACATAACAGTAGGCTACATAATATGTAGATCATGGAAACCTTAAAGTTATTGATAAAACCTAGGAAACTTCACTGGTTATTTAAAGTTGTGAAGATTTGAACATGTTTTAAAATTATCAAACCAACCTTTACTAGCTTCACATGTTCTTGATTTGTCTGATGAATGTAAGTATTAATGCTTCTTGCATTCTCCATGGTGATAGGCTGACTTAATGCGTTTGATAATTAACCCGAACGCTTGGACTTTTTTCATTTCTTCACACACACTGCTTCTCAACTGAGTTATTTTAGAAATAGATAATTTTGCTGACATCAACACATGTTTTTATCTTTTCATAATTTTTTTAAATTGTCCTAATTGTTGATTATGCCAAATTTAATTCACACACTACATCCACTTAATACTTCTAACAATCTTAACACCTGTAATTTCACACCCAAGCTGATGCTTTCTGTTTGCATCTTATTTACAGGGTCAGGCTTTAAAGCCGACATGATTGGTGATTCAGAAATTGAAAAATTTGTAATAATAATATGTAAACATAACATGAACTATTGATAAAATAGTATGTGTAGTACCTAACTAAATACCAAATAAATAAACTGTATATATTGATAACGAAATAAAACTCAGTTGGCCTTACCTTTATCATGCAAAAGTGCTATGACGAATCAGCAGTGAAAGGGGCATACTAAGTGGGGTATTACTGTATCAAAATGTGAATAACGGTATAATAAAATTCATCACTTAAACAGAATACAGTCAGTTAAAAGTAACAAAAACTCTAGTTAGAAGACAGATCATTATACATACCCTTCTAATAATCTAGACATCGAAGAAGATCTTTCTTTGTTATTTGGTCTGCCTCTGCGTAACTGACGTGATGATCGTGAGCCTGAAACATAGCCTTCATCTTTTCTCTTGAAGAGACGTTCTTTATCAGCAGGTTTGAGAGCAGGTACTGATGGAAGCTGGGTTATAGGTGCTGGAGGAAATCCCGGCCGTCGCCTGCTCAGAGCATCTGGATCGTGTTCAATTGTAAGCTGTTGGAGCAAATTAAATTTCTTCATTAAAAATGTTCTTTTGGAAGTCTATGTAGTTTTAAACGACATGAAGACAAACAGATAGTACGAGGTCTGGCAAAAAAGTGTCCGACCATTTTGAATATTACAGGAATCAGCTGTGCAAGTGGCAGCTAATCAGATGAGACCTTCTGACACATTCATTAACATACTGACCTGTGAGACGACTCTGTTGTGTAAACACATGTTGTCTGTGGCTGTCATATTCATAATGTGTGAACAATTAGATCAACAAACAGTTTTAAACTTTGTATAACATGAGTCCAAGAAACTATCACAAGGATTAAAAACGCTTTTCCAGATGACTTGACAAGTAAAAAATTATGGCATGTTAGATCAACAAAGAGTATTAAACTTTGTATAACATAAGTCCAAGAAACTATCACAAGGATTAAAAACGCTTTTTCAGATGACTTGACAAGTAAAAAATTATGGCATGAACGCTTTAAAGATGGCTAGAAATCTGTTGAAAGTGAACCATGTACTGGTAGGCATTTAAACATGTCAAATCCACGCAGGCTTAAATAGATTACTGTAAGAGAATTAGAAGAAGGTCTGGGGATTGTGTGGACTTGTATTTAAGAGATTTTGATGGAAGATCTTTGAATGAAATGGTGCAGCAAAGTTCATGCTCTCACACAGACTAAGTGCTGAAAATGCCACTAACAGTTGCCCCAGACTCCCTCAACTGGAGATGAGTTGTGAGTTCCTGAAACAGATGACACAGTCTTTCCAGTGTAAAAGAAAACTGTTAATGTAACATTCACAGACAATGCGAGTCAACACTATAGAGTCTCATAGTTAAATGAATAGTCTGATATGTTAATGAACGTTCACGTATGCTTTAAACGATTCCATCTGATTAGCTACCACTTTACAATGAAGTTTCACAAGCAGTTTCCATAATATTCAAAATAGTTGAATACTTTTCGGTCAAAACTCATATTGCCTTGGCTTTATTATTAACTCTAAATACACTTTTAATTGTATTTTGTTTCAATCACCATTACCATACTTCCTATGACATATTGATTTAATTTTTTACATAATCCATAAACACTAAAGTCCTTAGTTCCCACTGTTTAGTCCTTAGTGGAAGCCGTTAACAGAATTTGAATGACATGAAGTAGAACAATGACAAAATATTAGTTTACAGATCCAAGTC
Organism: Magicicada septendecula; assembly: GCA_034769895.1. Lineage (NCBI taxonomy): Eukaryota > Metazoa > Arthropoda > Insecta > Hemiptera > Cicadidae > Magicicada > Magicicada septendecula. The sequence goes on along the minus strand of CM068376.1, from coordinate 352,874,621 downwards.
AAACAATACTGTAATATTAACACTATCAAAATCCAGTTTACGACAGATTCTTCTTGGATCTGTTATACCTCAATGAAACACAAAAATTTTCTTATGCCACAACCAAACCATAATAGGACAAATGTAATCAGATCCATAGACCCTTTTTATCTATTTATTTATTTATTTACTTGTTTTTAAACTAAATATGTAATGTCTTTTTCTAACAAGTTTTAAAAACCAATAAAATATGGTACTTTTATATATAATCAGGAAAATATTCCAAAAACATGAAATTTTGTGAAGACAAATTTTTATGGACAGGAAACAGATTTATGAAAACACAAAAAAAAATATCAGTTCCGATGATGCTAATGACTTGCACCATCAATGTGTTTGATAAGGTTACCAACTGTTCCTGATTTGCTCAGTAACAAGAATAGTTTAGTTTATTAATGTACTCGGCTCAGCACAGCTAACTATTATTGTTTCCTGTGACCCCCCCCCCCAATCTGTACCACAGTGTACATAATAAATACCATACTGTCATCTAATTAATGAAAATTGTCTACATAACAATTTCATATACTCTACATAATTTACCAAACAGACATATATTAATAATCACATTACCTTTATGACAGTACAGTAGAACCTCACTAATTCATCGCCCACTAATTCGTCTCCCTCTGCAATTCGTCACCCACTCGAGCTTTTTTTCCTTTTTCTTTATTAACAAACGAGTACCATATATCCTCTAATTATAGCCTCGGTAAGCCAGAAACATGCTGATTGCGGCCGGGGTTCTAATAATAGCCAGGACGGATTGCAGAAGATATTGGTTCCAAGAAAGGGTATTTCGTATTTGTGTACACAGCACAAGTGTGCTGTGTTGTTACAGGATAATACGTTTCCGAAAATTCAGTCTCATCGAGATCTTGTGCTGATTTTGTATGTTTCTGATCAGTTTTCAAGCAGAGCTGCTCACGGTCAGTCATATCTACTAATTGCATGTCTACTCATTATAAAAGTCTTGATTTACCAAAAAAATTATCCAGCGCTGATTTCACTGAAAAGGTGAAGGTGCGACTAGTCTGTTGGAAATTATGGTGTTCCAGGTATATACGTGGGTATGATATGGTATACGATGTCAATAGTGGGTATGGTACAGCATAAATACCTTTCATGATACCACTACCATAGCCAGTACAAACCACAAAAATTACCAGAACATAAATCTTGTGAAATAGAGATGGTCCACAATTACAGTAACCCAAAAACCTGTAGATAAAGTCTACAGCTGTCTCATCCAACACAACAGTCCTCCAATCACTTCATACTACACAGCCAAGAAGAGAGCATCTTACAAAATCAACGTAAAAAAAATCGAATTGATACGACACATCAAATTCATACAAAAAACATATCCACTAACATGAAAATAGACACAGTACAACCCTATTGATATTAATAACAGTAATCTGTAATTAAAACACTGTATAATATTAACTCTTTGATCATTAATCACCCACGCACATGCACACGTTTTTTCTCAGAGCGGCCAAATTCAGTAATCACATATATTTGCATTTTAAACTTTTGCTGCCTCAGTATTGCCGATATACAATGTTAACTGCGATGTTCTCATGCTGCACTCTAGTGGACTGTTTTTCAAACATTTGGTATTCATTGAGTGTTATGTGATATACATGGCTATGGTAAAAAATGTGTGTTCTGTCACACGTGTTTTGGTGTGTTGTGGTGATCTGTGCTTGGAGGTTATGGTGTGCTTAAGTACAGAGGCATGAAAGCTGTTTTCTTTTATAAATAAATCATATTGTTCAATTTATATAAATTATACAATGTGTTAAATTTTATTTTAGTCTCAAGTATTTCTGATAAACAATATTTGCAAAAGTCTTAACAACAGTAGAACTTCCATATTACGAACTTCTAAATAACGAAATTCTCTTTTCAATGAATTTTTTTCAGGAATTTTGAGAATTAGTCAGAAAAACATGTTAAAATGTCCCTACTTAATGAAGTTAGTTTTCTATTTAACGAACTTTTATCTGGCTAGGTTGATAAAAAAATCTAGCCTGAGACTAGACTTCATTTCTGTTTTACTTTATTTTACCTCCGTCCGTCTGATAACCAACTATAGTGTGTTGATATTTAATAAAATCTTTGGATAACTTCGCCTATTACTGAACTGTGGAATGTAATGTGATCCCGCCCACTCATCTACACGTTCGCGTTCAGTTCTCCCCACCACCACTGTCTGTTACTGCTCCGCAGTTTACATATGTCATTCTGGTTTCGTCTTTGTCTTAGTGTGGTTCTCTGATTTAGCGAGTTCAAGTGATTAACTGTATACAGTAGTTGTCAATCATCACACAATATCATTTTTGTGATATTGTCAGTGTTAGTCAGGCAGAATAGCGGGACTTCAATAATGTCAAACGCAACGTTTTAAGTATCAATGAAAAATTGCAGATTCTTAATGAAGTGGACAGTCGAGTAAAGAGAAATTGCATTATGTTTCAGTATTCCGGCAAATTCTTTATCGACCATTTTTAAGAATCGCAAGTCAATCGAAAAACACACTGAGCAATTAAATACGAATCAAAAACGTTTTAAAACATGTGTTTATGAAGATTAGACGAGGCGGTTCTTAAATTGTTTACCGTGGTCCATGAAAAAAATATTCCTGGATTGGGAGCATTAATAAAAGAGAAAGCTTTAGAATTTGCTAAAATGTTAAACTATCCTGATTTTCAAGCCAGTATGGGGTGGTTAGATAAGTTTAAATCCCGTCACGACATTTCCCAAAAATGTGTCAAAGAAGACGACTGTGTTTTGGAAACAAAATGTCTTGCCGAAATTATTGCAGAAATACAACGACGATGATATTTTAATGCCGATGAGACCAGCCTGTTTTGTAAATGTCTTCCTGATGAAACCCTTGCTTTCCAAGGAGACAAATGTTTTGGCAGGAAGCATAGTAAAGAGAGGGTGACTGTTATGGTCGCGGTGAATATGAGCGGAAGTGAAAAGTTAAAACCCCTGGTTACTGGGAAAAGTCAACAGCCACGTTGTTTCTGAGGAGTTAAATCTTTGGAAACAGATTACGATTTTAACCGGAAAGCCTGGATGACTAATGAAATCTACACAAAATATTTAATGAAACTTGACCATGCAATAATTAAAAAAAAACGAAAAATTTTATTGTTTGTTGATAACTCCTCTGCACACACACGAACTGTTTCCGAGAAATGTAAAAATGTTAAGTTTGTCCCCACACCACCATGACCGCAAAACTTCAACATATGGGCCAGGGGATTATTAAAAATTTGAAAGTCCATTATCACAAGCAAATTCTTGCAAACGTTTTGAAGATCATCGATGAAAAAAAAACCATTTAACCCCAGTAAATTAAATTCGCTGAAAGAATGCGTTGAAGCTGTTTCAAAAGCATGGTCTCAGGACGTCACAGGTGATACAATAACATGATGCTTCAAAAAAGCAGGCTTTAAAACAGAACGTGAAAATGAAAATGTAGCAGACTCGGAAACAGATGTGGACGAGATTCCTGAGATTGTTAAAGACGCCTGGGGGGGAGTTAAAAAACTGTTCTAATTTATGTAAAGATGTTCAACTAGGCGACTATCTTCAAGTCGATGAGAACATTGAAGTAGCAGCATTTCCTGATGATGATGAGATTATCAATGAAGTTAATGATAGAAAACCTGAAGCATCACAAAGTAGTAACAGAAGTGAAGATTTCGAAAAAATGAAGAAGACGAAGAAGAAAAAGCCAAGGTCACGACCGACGATTTATTGAATGCTTTTAAGACGATAAGAAATGGATTATGTCAGCAGGAAAATGTACCGGATGAGATGTTTTTGTCATTAAATAAACTTGAATCATTCATTGAAAATAGAACAATCTTTTCAAAAAAATAAGCAACAGATTCTAAGATAACAGATTTTTTCAAACTAAGAACAGTATGTAATAGCCTAGTTTTTAATTTCGTTATCTCTTAAATTTGTGTTTTCATTACTTTCATGGTTTATAGAAAATACTGTATACTACGTAATTACGTTATCTAAATAAATTCCAGTTTTATAATTAACACATTTCGCTGGAAAGTTATTTTTAATTTCACTTGTGTTCAATCACAATTCAATTTCTCATTTTATCATTCAATTCTTTTATTTTATCGACTGTCTATTCATCAATAAAATAAGACATACATTTTACTTGTGTTTTTGCTCGACCATACACACCATTTTTCATTTGTTTCTATTTAACGAATTTTCCATATAACGAACTTATTTCGGTGTCCCGTGACACTTTGTTATATGGAAGTTCGACTGTATTTAACTGAGGATGACACTCGTGAATGTGTTACAAACTATGAATAGGGTGTCAAAGTTTTCATTTTTTACACATCACAAAGTGGAGATGATCTATTTAACACTATATATATATATATATATATATATATATATATATATATATATATATATATATATTACATTTAATATTTATAAATAAATTTACTTCAAGATATACCTTTTTTTTTTCCTTATTAGGAACGTGTTTCGGGTACCATCTTGTACCCATCCTCAGCCTTCCGGTTTTTGTGTCTGGTGAAGTACATATGTGTTGTTGGTTGACTATTATTATTGTGGCTTGCTGTTGGCTTCTGGTACTTCAAATTGGTTTTATTGTGTGTGATTGTGGTGTATGTGTTAGTTTTTGGTGTATTTTCGATGTTGAGTGCTTTGAATATTGTGTCATGTTTTGTATTGATTTGTATTTGTTCAGGTATTAGTTTGTTTTGTGTTTTATGTTTGTATATTTGTAAAATATTCTTTTTATAATTTTATATACAATATATATATATATATATTGTATCAGTTTCCCTATAATTAAAGTTGGCAATTTGCATTATATTACATTTTACAAACTGTCAAGAAATTCCACTATCAACAGCCCAACATACTAACCGGGAAAGGGTTAAATATCATCAGTAAAAACTCCGTCTCACAATTCCATACCTGCAAAACAGTGTCCGAATAACGGATGAGGTTTTCTATGCTCTCTATTGGTTGATCTTTAATCGGTGTACCATTGACTTCCAAGATACGGTCTCCAATATGTAGAGACATCAGGTCGCTGCTCATTTCCAGCCTAAACACAACCAAACATTCTACCATGTTAAGCCATTATGTCAACACCAACAATCAACTGCTTTCCACATTATTCCAAGTTATTTTAGGAAAACACATACACATTCTTTTAATTTATATTACTCCAAATAATTACAGTGTGAAGCTGTTTGTGATGTAATGCGTAAGCAGTAGTTCTCTAATTCCCTCGTCAGTTTGCTGTCCTAAGTGTGCAAGCATCCAAGAAATTACATTTTACAGTTTTAAGTGTACTTATATTTAACACTGTGTGTACAGACAATTGACTTTGATTTATTTATTTTTATAAAAGTAGATCAAACATTATTTTTTTGCATATGATTTAAATTTTATGTTCATCAATATTTACAATAATATAAGTATGAAGTAACAATACTATAGGATAGTTGTAAAACCTATTTGGAATTCAGAGATTGTATTTCGCCAGAACTTGAAATGACGCCATTATAATGTCATTATAAAAAGAATAAATATATTTCTAGTAACATACTGTGCAAAAATGTGCAAGGAAAACAATAAGCTCATCAACAATCAATTTTACAATTCCAAACTATAAGATAAATTTGATTCATTCAATTATACCAATAACTTTACAATTTTATACAAACACTTTTCAAATTTTGAACATTTAGTACATATAAATCCCGTTGTTACCTGTAATGGGGCAAATAAAGCTGAGGGTTTATTTTTCTATTTTTCATAACAATTGTAATAGTCTGGGGCCAACTCGGCTGGGCCACATTATTTATCACAAAGGCTTGATTTGTTTAACACCCTGTGGTTAGCTCGGTGTCAGGCCGAGCGAGGTACAAGAACGATTAAGCATCTGGGAATGTGTAAGAGCACGCGTGTGTGCTGCTTTAATGGCGACATGTGCTCAGAGGACAAAAGGGCATGAGAAAATATGTATTCTCCAACCCGAAATGCATAACGGAAGGAAGACGAATTATTCCTGCTAACCGCCATTAAACCAATCACGGAACGAGTGACGGCGACGCCTAACACCTGGGCAGTTAGACAACCAACGCACACACACAGTCAGTCATCGCATAGCAGAGCAGTTCTCTACAACTCATCACACGGTACAGTCACCAATACAGTGGCCTCGGAAATTTCGGTAGACCAAAGTGAATTGAGTAGCCAAGGTCTACTGAAACTGGCGTAAATATGAGAGAAGAATAATGTCAGTGCAATCTAACTAATACGTAAATAAACAGGAAGAATTAGAACAGTGTTTGGTGACAAAGTGTTAAGTGAATTACCAGCAATGACGGAATAACACATACAGGTAGGGTAGTGAGTGAGAGAGTGTGTAAGGGGAATAAGAGAAAATAGAAATTATACAGTACTGGTTGGTCGAGAAATAGTATGATATAGGGTATTTGTATAAGCAATTTCATGTTTTAAGTAGAGAAGTAAGAAATAGAGATCAAATATAACATTGAGTTTAATAAATAAGATTTGTTTTACAGCATATAACCATGTGTTAGCGTAGTTATTTCGTCATTACCATTTCCTAGTGTTCTGTGCTGAAAAATTCGTCTAACATTTCCGGGAATCTTCTGAATTGGGGGAAAGTCAGATTGCAAAATTGTCCAAGTTGGAAATTTTGTCCAAACTTCTGTTGGAATTTATAAAAAGGTAAGTCAGCGAGAAAAGTTCGCAGGTAAGGTTCTGGCAGTTGTTATTTTATTTATTTATTTATTTATAATTAGGGTGTCAATTAACAAATGGCGACTCCCTGCCAGGATCCGAGTATATAAATATTATACGAGGTAGACCTATTTTAGGCACAGAAAATAGGATTTGGGTAACGGCATAAGTTGTGAAATTATCGTATATAATTACGTTGAGTAGACTAAGTTATGTTTGGGTAGTGTAACGCATGTGCTTATTATGGTTACGTTTAAATGTTGATAAGGACTGTAATTATGATGTAGTAGGAGGGTGGTAATTTTTTAAGGGTGCCATATAAATAATTGTTGGTTAAAATATAAATAAATTTTGTTTAACATGGCACAAGTAAACGAAATAGATTTTGTGTGGGATGAATGGGAAGACGAATTCAGAGGGATTGTGGATAGAATGACGGACGATGAGTGGGGTAATTTGGACGATAATTTGAGATGGATGGAAGAACAAGAAGAGGGAATATTCGCCGAAATTAAAAAGCATAGTGAGGATACTACTGTTGGTAGTGAGTTGATAAATAATAAAGGTAAAATAGTTGAAGTGATAGTGGTAGGGAATAAGACAGTGAATAATGGTAATGATGATAGTGTAGTGGTGGTAGAAAATGGTAGAGAGACAGATCAATTTAACAAGAATAAAGTTGATCAGGTGGCAGATAATGAGGTAAGTAACGATGATTTGAGTGAATCTGATAAGATGCATATGATGAATATGATGTGCAACAAGTTTAATGAACGTTTGGATAAACAAAACGCAATGTTAGATGACATGATTAGTGATATCAAGGGATTAAATAATGATATGAAAGGAGGAAACGAGAAGTGGGAAGGAGATAGACATAAATTAAAAGAGAATACAGAAGTTGAATTAAAACAGGTAAGTGGTAATAATGTTGTTAATAATAATGGGGAGATAATTAACAAAGGTAAGTGATCGTTATAAAGAGAAATTAATAAGTAATAGTGATAAGATGGTTGAAAACGGGGTATTTAAAGGTGATATGGTGGGTAATAGCGATGATGATGAGAGAGTAAATTTATTAGAAGTGACTGACGGAGTAGTAATTAGCATTGATGAATTAGAGAAAGAGTGGAAAGAAAGTTTACAGGTAGAGGGTTGCAGGGTAAATTTTTCCCGTGGTGTTGTTGGGGGTGAAGAGGGGTCTTCACGAATGTATTTGGTAGATGAATGTTCTACGAATAATTGTCCCGTGAGTTTTGTGGTGTTCCTGGAAAAGCCAGGAAGTGTTTTTATATAGCAGTACGCTCTGTATGGAGTGAGAGAGACAAAATGAAATGGTGTTATGAGCGAGAGAGAGAGAGAGAGAGAGAGAGAGAGAGAGAGAGAGAGAGAGAGAGAGAGAGAGAGAGAGAGAGAGAGAGAGAGAGAGAGAATGATAGGGATGTTTGCGCTAAGTAGAAGTTATAAAGAATTGATAGAGAGGATAGAATTGGAAAAAATAGATGATATGAAAGAGTTACCTTGTTGCAAGAATAGTGCAGCAACAAATGATGAAAACGGTGATAATTATATTGAATACTTACCTGTACATAGGATGGGGATATTAATAGCAGCGGATTCGGATAGTAAGGAGATAATACAATGCTTCATTGAGACAGATAATAATACTGACGGTGACAAGACCAGAATACCGGATGTAGACAGGTTATATGATTTAATAATAATGTGGGGTAAGCCTGTAAAACATTGTTACTGGGTAATGGACCCATTTGGAAAAACAGATACTTATTATAATCATAACAATAACAAAATGAAAATAACTGAAAATGAATTGTGTATAAATCAGAAGAGATTATTGTTTGATGATGGAGGGTAAAGAGTATGGTCAATGAACATTTAATTATGTGAGTGTAGTTGTTGATTAACAAACTAAATCGAAATAAATAAATAAAATAAAACTGCCAGAATCTTACCTGCGATCTATTCTCGCTTACTTACCTTTTATAAACTCCAACCAGAAGTTCAGGGTCGCCACGATGTTTTAGGCTATACATCGAAACCGTTACACTTTTCCTTAATAAAACAAAAGGGATAATTTTGCAATCTGACTTCCCCCCAATTCAGAAGAGACCCGGGAACGTTAGACGAATTTTTCAGCACAGAACACTAAGAAATGGTAACAGGCGAAATGACTAAGCCTAACACATTATTTATATCAAGAAACAAATCGGTTTTATTGCCACTAGACACATGAATTTATTTTAAACAAAAGATTTCTACCAACTACTTATTATCTAGTACCCAGTACTTCTATTAATGACTTCTCCCCTGTTAATTTTGTGCACACACACACTCTCTCATTCTAATATTCACTTTTAACCCCCGTTTTATTTCTGAGCTCATTATGGTTTATATTGTTTTGGCCAAATGAATTTCCCCTTTTTACTTTTTTACCTATTTGCGTAATCCAAATGCTGTCCGGAACAGTTTTCACTAAACACACAGTTTTCACTTCGATCACGTTTAGCGTCATTCAATCGTTACTTAATCACTGAACACTGGCTGCACATTTTATACTCCTTGGTAGGCCTACTTTAATACTTTTTCGGCCTACCAAGAACTCATCTGAGACTACGTTTTAATTAATCACTGTACAGGTTGAAGGCTGGTAGAGAACTCCATGTGACGACTGCGTGACGATACCTAAGCGTCGGTAATATTCACTTCTGTCGGCTCACTCTCTGATTGGCCGATGCACTCACGTGGCCGGTTAATGAGCCACGTGTTGTCCATTTCCGTCAATCGACTTTGGTGTCAAGATTATAAACCGTGGCACATGAGCGCGCACACCCCCGCATTCCAATGTCTTTATCTCTCTTGTACTAGGCACTGACTTGAATATAGGGTGTTACACAAAGCAGGTCTTAGTGGCTATAAAGGGTGCCCAAACAGATTGGCCTCAAATAATTATTCAATGAAATAAAAAAATATAAAACCTTCAAAATTGCCCCATTACATAGTGGTTTTTAAAATGGACTGAATTATGAAATGATTTGTGGTAAAATATAACAGATAACAAGTGGATTGTATATACTTTTGTATTGATGTTAATTGTGTTTATATAATACGTTATGTTGCACTTTGTAGGTAAGGTAAACAATGTATGTATGCAGTAGAAATTGATTTAATAATAATTCAATAATATTTTATCAGACTAAATAATTAATGAGAGGTTGTAACAAATGAACTGTAATTGTTTTGGAAGAAGGTAATTAAAATGACTTGGGTTTTAAATAATTGATTTAATTAAAGAATTTGAGATTACTTAATTAATTAATGTGGTAGAGATAAATTTTGCTAATGAATTTAAATGATTTTTATAAGATTTGAACTTTATAATAAATAGTAAATGAGTAAAAGTAAAAATGTGTTTAGTTGTTGAGTCATAGGGTTGTTATATAATGTATCAGAAAGTACATATGTGTATTATATATTTGTTGTAATGAATGTTTATAATTTTGTGTCTATGACAGGAATCATGTGTTTATTCAAGTGAGTGATGTAATGTACGTATGAATTTTATAATGACATTGAAATAGAGTAAAATGTTTGAATAATAATTTTTAAATGAGTTTCAAAGGTTGTAAATTAAATGATGAAATTAATTTGAGGTAGTTATGAGTTTTTATAGTGTAGTTTTCAATGGTTAACTTAACATGAAATGTTGTAAAAGATAGAGTTTGGGTGATAATAATTATTTCAATAAGGCATTAAGTCAGTCAGAGTTAATTTTAAATGAGTGTTAGACAAAGTAAGAATTTTGGAAATAAAAATAATACAGAAACGGGTCAGTAGTAGGGATACAGTAGCGATAGTGCATGTATGTAGAGAAAGTGAGAGTAATGTAATTGGAGAGTAAACAGGTGGTGGTGAAATTTTGTAGTGAGGGTGGTGTGGTAAGGCGTCCTCAACGACAGGCGTTGTGGCAGGAGATGAATAGTTTTAAATGGGGTTTGGCGGAGTTACCTGGGAGAGGCCAGGAACTAATAAAGGAATGAGTATACGGGAAGGGAACACACATCCTAGGTACAAAGAGGGTATCAGGTATTTTATTATAAGAGGAGAATGATTTAAGTGGAGCTAGAGAAATTAGGGAGGTAAATATTTTTGAGAGATTGGTGTCATACTATACAAATCCGTTGGTGGTCGTTAGAAGGAAGAAGGTGGGTAAGGTTATATTTAAATGGCCATAATCAATAAATGTCAATAAATCAAATCATTGTGAATGACGGAGAATCACCCAAACCAATTAATGATAAAAAATAGTTTATGGAAAAAATATATATAAAGGTAATAATAAGTGTAACAAATTAAAGATTTAATAGAAATTAAAGCCAAAATAAGCTGTAAGTTGTGTAAATTTTTGATAAAATGTGAATTTGAAATGTTATATATAATGAATGTTAATAATAAATTTGAATTTTTGGAGAATTTAATGGTACAATAAATGATAAACATTAAAGGTTGATATAGAAAGAGTTAATAGAAGGTTCAAGTTGTAATGTTTATAATTTTCTATACAAATTATTTAAAGGTGAATTGTTTAGTTTAATGTAGCAATGTAAATGTTCAAGGTTAATGTTTATTATGTTGTAGTATGTTAGAGTGTAGGAATTGTAAACATGTATTGTGTATAAATGGTAATATTAATCTACCTTGGTAACTAAAATCAAAATGGAATTTTAATTGGATTAGGTAAACGAAGTTGAATGATTTTGGAGTTTAAATTTTGTTTTTTTGTTTGTTGTGTCTAACCTAAAGTGTATAGGTTACAGAGGTAAAAATAATCTAGAATATATAATACAGGAAAATGTAATATGTTTAAGTTAAGGATACATGTGTTAAATAATATTGTTTCTGTAAGTAGTTCATTAAGATATACAACCAGTACTTTGCTAAAAGGCAAACCAGTACGACTAAGGGGAAACAAGTCAGTTAAGGATGTGGTATGTTGAAAAGCCAGTAATTGATATTTTTTATTGAATGTTACAGAGTTTGGTGATACTGTGGCGGGTACCTGTCTGACTTTGCGGTGTTGGGATCTCGAGAGGGAAGTCCAGTAGAGTCATGCAGGTGCCGCCGCAGTCACCAGACTAGGGAGGTAAGTTACCCATGATTGTAATAAGGATTAAAGGGGGCTTATTGGCACCATATCCTTGCTGGTCCTCTTAGGTTTTTTTTTTTTAGGCAATGAGTTTTTCTGTTTCGACAGAAAACCTCTCATTGGGGGGGTATTGTAACGGGGCAAATAAAGCTGAGGGTTTATTTTTCTATTTTTCATAATAATTGTAATAATCTGGGGCCAAATCGGCTGGGCCACATTATTTATCACAAAGGCTTGATTTGTTTAACACCCTGTGGTTAGCTCGGTGTCAGGCAGAGCGAGGTACAAGAACGATTAAGCGTCTGGGAATGTGTAAGAGCGCGCGTGTGTGCTGCTTTAATGGCGACATGTGCTCAGAGGACAAAAGGGCATGAGAAAATATGTATTCTCCAACCCGAAATGCATAACGGAAGGAAGACGAATTATTCCCGCTAACTGCCGTTAAACCAATCACGGAACGAGTGATGGTGACGCCTACCACCTGGGCGGTTAGGCAACCAACGCACACACACAGTCAGTCGTTGCATAGCAGATCAGTTCTCTACAACTCATCACACGGTACAGTCGCAATTACAGTGGGCTCAGAAATTTCGGTAGACCAAAGTGAATTGAGTAGCCAAGGTCTCCCGAAACTGGCGTAAATATGAGAGAAGAATAATGTCAGTGCAATCTAACTAATACGTAAATAAACGGGAAGAATTAGAACAATGTTTGGAGACAAAGTGTTAAGTGAATTACCAGCAATGACGGAATAACACATACAGGTATAATATACTGTCCGCGGCATAAAAATTAAACTTAATAATTATATAAAGAGCTCGGAAAATGGGGAACAGTAACCAGGGTAGTGAGTGAGAGAGTGTGTATGGGGAATAAGAGAAAATCGAAATTATACAGTACTGGTTGGTCGAGAAATAGTATGATATAGGGTATTTGTATAAACAATTTCATGTTTTAAGTAGAGAAGTAAGAAATAGAGATCAAATATAACATTGAATTTAATAAATAAGATTTGTTTTACAGCATATAACCATGTGTTAGCGTAGTTATTTCGTCGTTACCATTTCCTAGTGTCCTGTGCTGAAAAATTCGTCTAACGTTTCCAGGAATCTTCTGAATTGGGGGAAAGTCAGATTGCAAAATTGTCCAATTTTAATTAAGGTAATGTATAAAGGCTTCCATATCTGTCCTTCAAAGATATTGGTGGCGACTCTGAACTTCTGTTGGAATTTATAAAAAGGTAAGTCAGCGAGAAAAGTTCGCAGGTAAGGTTCTGGCAGTTTTTATTTTATTTATTTATTTATAATTAGGGTGTAACTTAACATACCTTAATGACTGACTAGTTACCCTGTTGAGGTCTGGTATAATTATGAAATCTATGTCTTGACTCTCAATACATGACTAAAGCAATTCAGGGGAGATCATTGAGTCACAAAAGCAGTCATTAAACCTTTCTTTATTCACACAACTGCATGTTATCAACAACCAATGCAGGTAGTAACTCAATAAACTGAGCATATGACTTTGATAAAGCTTTAACAATAGCTGTCCTCCATATAACGCAAAATCTAAATAAAAAACTGCTCCTACGATCACATCTAAACTGCTGTGTGTGTGTGTGTGTGTGTGTGTGTGTGTGTGTGTGTGTGTGTGTGTGTTGCTAGTACCGATTGCAACATCCAGTAAATGAGAACTGCAAAATACAAAGAAAAATTCTGTTAAAACTTTTGTCTGCACATTATTGGTGCCCTTTGGTAAGACAAATGTTTGGAAGCTAAGGAATCGGCTTACAGAAACAGTACGTGTAGAATTACAATGATTCTCTGTTAATACAAAATCAACAGCAAATTAATACAGTGAAACTTCTCTATAACAGACTCTTGTAGGATCGAAAAAATTATCTATCATTGACAGAATTGGCATTCTGAAAAACTGGTTATAAAACTGCTGAATTTAAAAATAAACAGAATAAACCTGCCAATTTAAAAATATAAACAATCTAATGCATACTGTACTATAATGACAACACATATCTCAAATTTACACTTAGCTTATACAAAATGTTATCAATTGGCTATGTTCATTTGTAGAACAGGTTTAAATGGAATTTGTCCCTTCCATTCTAATGTTCAGTGCACAGTTCTCTCTCCAAGAAAAGCAGACTTGCATACGCATACAGTAAGAAACACTTTGTGCATCAAATTTTGTGATCTTTGAAACATTCAGTCCTGACCATTACAGGCAAATGTTGCGATAAAATTTAGAACAATTTTGGTAACTACATCCATTAATAGAAAATATTTTAACCACTATCTCCTATAGAGACCTGTCAGAAGTTTTACTAATCAAACTTTTATAATCTGTAGTATAGTTTCTGTATATAAATGAATGTCATGTTAATATTTGTTTTAATTTTATTAAAACATCAAATTTCACCACACGCACACAGTTTCTTCCATGACTTTTTACTTACAATTTAATGCCAACATTCTGCAGTTAGTCATAAACTTCATATTCTTTCCTTTACCAATGTTACCAAGTGCATACTCCAGTTAACTTTGAATACACATACTGATCAGTACATTATAAATGACATCAACAAAGTACTATTAAAAATTGTTTACAGAATAAAACATAAGAAAACTGGAAAAATTCAGCTAAATAACTTTTATTATTAAACAACAAAAATTTTCTGTTCTGGCAAGGAAACTTATACTGTATTTACTTTGGCTAGATGCTACAAAATACAAACAACACTTCAAAAAATATACACAGAAAAATGAATTATACATGCCTACTCTTTAAAACAAAACGCCACTTGCAAGGAAAAACACAGACAGCAACAGCAACAGCAGCAGCAGCAGCAGCAGCAGCAGAGGGCTCAACCACTTCTCTAGGTACTCAGATTTACTTATTTTTGCTTAATTTAAATAATTTTAGCTCTATGTTAATAGTAGAATAAGATGACAGGTTACTGCAGTGTTTTAGCCGAGTGGGAAATTCTGGAACGGTTTCACCCCCTCCCCAAACCTCCCTCTGCCTGCACCCATGCACCGCGTATAAACACAATTACCATATTCTTACACCACTACGGCGACAAAACAATGAGAGTAATGCGCAGGACACCTATTTTTAATACTTTAATACTTACATGTAGCCGACACACCTGACAAAATGTTTAAATAAAAATTATAAAACACTTTTAAAAGTGAATGTGACACTACACAAAATCAACAGGTAGTGCTACATTATGTATACGAAACAAACATTAAATTAAAAACTGATACAGCCCTTCAAGAAGACATAAAAACTGGAAGAATAGAAAAAACAGTAGCCAAAGCACAGTTGGACAATAAAACGCCTGGGTCAGATTCATGGCACCTACATTCAAAGTCGTCTTCAGTCCTGAAGTGTGACGTGTTCACTAGCTTCTGTCTAAATCTTTCACATAACCTATGTGTCACCAACAATGAGTATCCAATGCAGGAAAATCTCTCTCTAACCAGTGTTTAAAGGCTTATCCGTTAACACAGTCTTGCACACAGCCAATGCCTCTTTCTTCCCTTTTTGTATTGTCCTCACATTAATCTGAAAAGCTACCCACTGGTTTCACATATGTATCCACCTCATACACAACTCAAACCCTGTAAATGTTACACCTGTAAATCTTTCTCTTATAAACATATATTTGTGCTATAACGTTACTGGGTTTCTTGTTTCTTGCTTTTATTCATGATTCATTCTACCAGATATTTTCTAAATACTAAATTTGCTCGTGTGGAATATCCCTGCATACAACACACACCTAATAATTATGGACTGATTTTAAAAAGAAAAAATGTAAACATAATATTCTTTGTTTTGTTTCATATTTGTTTGCAGTAGTTATAAAACCTGGCATAAATACCTGATGCAAATACAGTAACTTCACCTTTACACAGACTAAAACTTTACAAGACTGATTAACACTGTCCAATACACTCGTGACTAACACAGTGCTCATATACTAACAGTGTTGGAATTTGCAACCAATGCTGAATGCGTGAGTCACCAGATTTAATCCTGCATTCCATACTTTATCCCTTCACTTCACAACTAAGTTTTACTTCGGTCATTTACAATCTCAATGGAAAATACTGAGTCTCAGAATTAAATTCAGTTTTGACTAAAAAAAAAGGAGTACATCATACATAGGCAAACATATTAATTAATAGTCACTCTTTAACAATTTAATGATGTTTACACATCCAAGTGAACTGATGTCTTTTTATCACTGTAGGCACAAGTGCTATGTTGAGATTGTTACTGCAAAGTTGAACGCTCATTTTATAAATTTCACACACACACACACACACACACACACACACACACACACATGATTAATATTATTCACTCTATATTATATTCAGTATGTCAGATAATATACAATGGAGACAAATATTTTATGCAAGAATAACTGCTTAGTCTACATTCCATGAAATATTTTTACAGTTTTGATCATTAAAAACAACAGAATAGTCACATTTTACTTATATCCAAAGGCATTACTCAGAATAAACATACAATTTGCCTCCTCAGCAACACACTTAGTCTACCACATTCTTTTTGTTTTACATAATTTTTCTTATTTAAGGTTTTTGAGAAAACATTTTGTTTTTACTAAAAAAAAATCAGAAAGTGGTATTAATTCAAAACATATAATGCTCTTCCCCCTTCCATCTGTTGAAATTAAACACTGCCAGTTCTTCCTACATTATTTTGGTTTCTACATCCTCCATAAAATGTTCCTTGAATATACAGTATATGGTATATTTTACTATTTCTTGTTCCTAACAGCAGCATTGAAATAATTCATATTTAGTTGTAGGAGATGTAGCTAAATGGCCCCTGTCAGACACTTCTGCAACACTTTTATTGATTACAAGCACAAAGACAATTTATTTACAAAGTACATAAATTTACTTATTATCTGAAATCCTTGAATTAGCAGTGAACGCCAATCGATAACTGTTTAGTGAGGATCGGTCGATAAATATAGACACAATTTTTACATTATTATTTTAATCAGTGTTTCAACAACATTTATTCTCACCATCAGGACATGTGTATAGAGAAATAATCAAACACACAAAACAGATCAAATGAGTGAATCTGTGTGTGTAGGGGGGGGGTAAGACAGTGTGTTTTAATCAGCAAAATAATTACTATTCTTCTTACATACTGTTTTACTTTAAATAAATATACATAATACAATATTCCAAAAAACATTATTAATACAAATTACAATTTGATACACACATAATATAATAATCACTTTATGATAATTATAAATAATCTGAGATGCAGTATGTATATTGGAATTAATATAGATAGCAATACATGTCTAGCGGATAATATTTGAGTAAGTATATTATAAAGTTATTCTTATTTTTTTCACCCACTAGCAGAATTAACAGATATAAGAAACATTCTGACTTAATACATACTCAATGCAGTTGTATGACGTTGATAATTATTAGTCTTTATATCTGACACATTTGAAACATTAATACATTAAATTGCAATTTAATATACTGATAACACAACAATAGTTATAGTATAATTATAAATGCAGCTATAATCAAATGTATACTAAATTTAATACGGGTTAAAATTCATGTCTGAAATATGTTAAGCTCAAAACAAAGTGTAGGGACATTTGAATATGTTTATGTGTTTGATTTTGTTTCTCTATCCTGATGATGACAATAAATATTTGCGAAACGTCAGCACAACTAATGTAAAAAATGTGTCTACACTTACTGACTAATCCTCCCTAAACTTCCACCACTACACATTTATTATTTAACAGGGATAACATCCTGTATTAGTCTTGACCACGCATACACTCGTCCAGCTTGCATAACTACTTTCCTCAATAATAAGGTAACTTTCCAAAGAAATTAACAGATGACCGTCCTTCAACATATGCCCAAAAATAACAATATTATTTTGATTTGAGTACACTACAATAATTTTGTAACAATTTCTGTTAAGGTCAAGAATGGAAAAAAACAATGAATAGCATGGATGAAAAAAGCAATCAAATTTTAAAGAAGTTGATACTGCCTTGTTTGCTGCTTAACACTTTTGCATGCATCCTGAACTCACAATAACTACTAAGTCTCACACACACGCATACTCGTGCATTAATTGCAAACAATTATAACACACAACCAGCATGCATTGTGTTTGACAACCACAAAATCAGCAATTATACATTGCACTCAAAAAGCAAACAACAAAAGTCAATCCAGAACACAAGCATTATAATGTGTGTTTTGTTTACATAAAAACCAACCTCTCTCCACTTTGTAAACCACTAAAAATAATCTAGTTTTGTGTATCTTAAAAATAAGTTTTATGAAACCTGCTAATCAATTTCTTTATGAGAAATATCGAGTATGTAAATTATATGTAATGTTAACTTGCATTCCTTACAGAAAACGTATACACAAAAGACACATTTTGTATTAATTAGAGTCACCTTCTACACAATATACTGAAAAATTTACTTTCAACAATAGTTTCATATGACAGTTTAAATTAAACAATAATGTAAAGTATTACGAATAAACTAGGAAATTTACCAAAATGCTGCAAAACGTTGAGGCAGATTTCAAGAAAAACAAATGCATGGATTTGCATGCTGCACATTTTTCAGATTTTTTGTGTGACAGTCTTTTTTGATTCCACGGCCGTTACTTACAATTAATATAAGCCCTGAGGAATAACAATCAATGCTGAATTGCACTGTGAGGCTTTAAAACAAGTTGTGAAAAGCCATTAAATGTTGAATGATGGAGTCACACCTCACCCCCCTCCAGGTGTCGCAGATGTTATACCATCCCTGTGACTATCACCTGTTTTGGTTGTCTCGAACATGACCTGGGACATGAGTGTTGTAATGGGTCTAAATTTACATAAATATTATTTTCAAATTCTATGAATTCTATAACATGTGCAGATGAGGCCCCTTAAGGTGAGACGGTTGCCAGTAAATGTTTTCATGACTATATATGGTTATGCAGCAAATCTCGAGTTTATTTGCAGTCTGTGACTAACAGCGGAGGAATGTTGTTGACGAAAAACAGTTCGTGGCAAGTTAAAAAGGTGATATTAAGTTCAGCAAAACTTTTCAATACTGAGGACGAGATGTATGGTGGGGAGAGGAAAGAAACAGTTTAGAGACGACACAAACAAAAATTTTTAACACTAAAAGTCAGTCGACCACCATCTTTTGCGTTGTGCAGCAGCAATCGCGGGCGCCCGCATCGACCGTATAAACAGCATAAAACGCAAATAAAACAATGTGAAATTCTACCTAGTATTGGAACGTAAAAAAAATAAATCATGTAAAGAATCAGTGATCAGTAAAAAATTTGGAGTGACAGTTTCGGCCGTAAAAACGTAAAAGTGAAAACAGCAAAACAGTGCATGCCACAAGTAGACGTCCCATGTGATGAAACCCTACGCATCATAATCAAGGAAAGTAAATATAATTAAATACTGGCATTTTTGAATTGAGCTCAATAAAAAGAAATGTAAAAGTATGGAAGTGTGTATGATTGTATGAGTGAAGAATATGAATATAGGCCTAATAAGAAGTGTTGAGTTCGCATAATTCTAATATACGTATGCGTATTTTGATGTAATAGTTGCTGGAAATCAGTTTTATGCCTTAAGGCGGAATAAGAGTGTTCATGATCTTTTTTATGTTATCAAAAGAAAATAAATAATGTTATATTTTACTTGATATACGCATTTTGTTATTTGTATTTGCCCATTGTTCTCTGCCAAAGTACCCTAAACTAATTCCTGGACCAAACTTTACAGACAATATCAATATAAAATTAATAATTACTTACTGAATAATACTTCAGTTGGCGCCCGGTACCAGTTGGACATTGTAAATTAAAATTGAAATTTACATTATTTAAATTAAAGTTGATTTACAATTTAGTCGAAAAATGGCAGAGAAAGACGCAAATACAAATTTAGATAAAAGTGCAGATGTGGGGTCAGTGTTGAATGTTACACAAGATAGTATGGTAACCATGAATGAAAATGTCGAGAGCGTAGGCGAAATATTGAATGTAAATGAAACGGTCGAAGTTGAGGGTAGTAGAAACAACGAGATAAATACATTTAATCAATAGCATTGATTATGGAAGTAATGAATAATAAGTCTGACCAACAAAATAAGAATAATGATAATTTGAACATGAGTTTAAGTGAATTTAAAACTGAAATTAAGTCAGAGATGAATAATAAGTTTGACCAACAAAATAAGAATAATGATAATTTGAACACGAGTTTAAGTGAATTTAAAACTGAAATGAAGTCAGATAATGACAATTTGAACACGAATTTGAGTGAATTCAAAACTAAAATGAATAATAAACTTGACAAACACGACGAGAAATTAGGAGACATGAATAACGAATTCGTGAGTATAAGAAGCGAAATAGAAATGAGTAAATTAAGTATGAATAACCAATTTAAAAGTATAAGTGAGAGTTTTAATGGAGTGAGTGAGAAATTTGTTGAAATAAATAATAACTACAGAAACAGAGTGAGACTATTGCGAGAGTGAAAGGTGAAATGACTGTAAAGATAAATAAAATACAAACCGAGGTAAAAAATTATATAAAAATAATTAGTGAAAAGTAGGACGAGAAACTGCTAGAGACGGACAAAAAATCTGATGTGTTAACTAATAAATTTAACGATAAATTTAAAAAACAAAATGACAAAATTGAAAGTAATGTTCAAGGTGTGATTGATGAATGTGAACGGATTAAAAAAGCAAGTAAGCTACAAGAGAGTGTGAATAATGAATTCAAAAGTAATATTGAACAACTTGATACAATTAAAACTAGTGTAACTAATTTGAAAAGTAAAAACACAGAACATGAACAAGAAATAATTAAAGTTAGAGACGATCTAAGCCTAGCAATTAATCAAAGACTCAAAGACTAACCAATATGTGTGAGAGAGTGACCATTGATGTTGAATTAGGTTATTTCAATAATGAGGGTAAGGGAGTGAACCCCATACAATTTTTAAATTCCATAAAAAGTTTCAATAAGTATAACAAAGAAAGTTGGGAAATAAAATTAGTACGAATTCTGAAATATTTTAAAGGGGATGCTAAAATTTGTACGGACGCTCATAATGATAATTGGGCAGACTTTGACGAATTTGAACGAGCGTTTAAAAATAAATATTGGTCAGAAGAAAAACAAGAGGGCTTACGTAGCACAATAATGGGATGGGGTAGTTTTAATATTAAACATATGAGCATTACGGAGTATGTGACACGACTATATAGCCAGGTTAAATATTTGGAACCACCGATGCCTCTTTCATCTTTTATAAGGTATGTTAGTAAACATTTACCTAAAAACATACGATCCACAATTAGAACCCGGGAGTTTACTGATATAGCTGAGTAAAAAAAAATATTAGAAGCTTACTAGAGTATGAAAGAAGAAAAAGACAATAAGTATCAATTTAGAGAAAGAGAGTCGAGGCCAATAAATACCGAATTAAGACAACCAGACCATTTTATTAGACATGATAATAATGAGTAGATCAGAGGGGGGTGCGTGGTTATGTCCACACCCTAATTGTAGAGCTAGCAACTATAATAGTTCTCCAAATCAGTGTTATAGGTGTCGGGGTTCTAGGGGTGGTGCCCAAGGGAGAGAAGATAATTATAATCGAGGGGTTGATAATAGTGAATATAATAGAAGGGAAAATTATAGTAATGAATTTAGAGGTAATAATAGAGGAAGAGGTTTTACCAGTAATAGGGCGATGCCGGGAAGTTTGAACCACAGAGGGAGAGGGGGATATGTTGGCAATATAAATGAGACTAGGGGTATTGAAGCACCTTCTAATAATCTCATAGATTATTCATAGGGGGGCTTACAACGAACCACCACCTCCAGCACAGTTAAACTAATAAGGACGGTTGAAAAGGAAAATCCCCAGCCATCTAGAAATAACATAACAATAGGGTCACTTATTACCAATATACATAATGAATTATCCGATGAAGAAGTAGGTGAGAGCAGTAGTAATTGTAGTATGGCTGAATTTGAAGCCGAGGTGTTCAATTCCAAATATACCTTTCTAGTAGATTCAGGGAGTGAACTTACCGCTATAGATGATAAAATGTTTGAAAAAATAAAAAACCAAACCACTGAGACAATCCACAACTACCAGTATTGGGAATTAGTGTTATAGGTGTAACAGGTGTTCGGAGTAAAAGAGTAACTAAGCAAATAATGTTACAGCTAAAAATAAATAAACACACAATAAATGTACCTTTTTTAGTCATTCCAGGTTTGAATATGGGGGTAATAATGGGTAATGATTTTTTTAAATAATTTTAAAGCTGAGTTAAACTGTTATACACAGACTATGAAATTAAACAATGAAAATAATATAACTGAAATACCATTTATACGAAAAAGAGCTATAGAAATGAAAGCATTAAAAATAATTAGTAAGGGAATTTTAGTATCCGATAATGACATACATGAATGCAGACCCTTGATAATTAATTATTGTAATTTAAGGGTAAATAGGCATGAATTATTTGAAACTGATGAAGATAGTTGGGTTGAAAAAATGAATAAAATTCTATATCAAACTGGGGAGTTTAGTTATCAAGATAGGGAGAGAATAGTACAAGTAATAGATAAAAATAAATTAGTTTTTTCAGACAAACCAGGTCTAGTAAAAGGTTTTAAGGGTAGATTAATTGTTAAAGAAAAAACACCTTTTGCGCCTAAAGCATATCCGGTACCATACTCTAAAAGGGGGTTAGTACAAGAGGAAATAAACAAGATGTTAGCAGAAGGGATAATATAAAAATCCACCTCACCATATTCCAACCCTTTAGTAGTGGTTACTAAGAAAGACTTATCGATAAGACTATGTTTAAACGCTAGACAGGTAAACAAAATAATTATTCCAGATAGAGACTCACCAGAACCGGTGAGCGAGATTCTACAACGTTTCAATGGGACAAAATATATTACAACATTGGATTTAACAGCTGGATATTGGCAACTAGAATTGGAGGAGGGGTCTTGCAAGTATGTAGCATTCCTATATAATGGAAGGAACTATCGATTTTGTAGATTGCCTTTTGGACTGAACATAAGTGTCTCAATTTTTATTAAATGTTTAGACTACGTGTTAGGGAGAGAGATTTTAGAGTTTACAACTGTTTATGTAAACGACATAGTAATAACTTCACCAGATATTAATACACATTGTGAAAGGTTAGATAGAGTGCTAAGTAAATTGCATGAGTATGGCATAACTGTCAAGTTTAAGAAGTCAGAATTTTTAAAAGAACAGGTTAATTTTTTAGGCCACATAATTTCAGCCAAGGGTATCAGTACAGATCCTAAAAAGGTAGAGATAATACAAAATTTTCCAGTACCTAAGAATATGAAACAACTGCAAAGTTTTTTAGGCCTGTGTAATTATTATAGGCAATTCGTAGAAAAATTATTCTTACTTAACGGTACAATTGGGGCATTTGTTAAATAAAGGTAATCGATGGCAATGGGGTTTACAAGAGCAAACTGTATTTGAGCAAGTAAAAAATAAGTTTTTAAACACTGTCACATTAGCTCATCCTAATTTTATAGAACCATTTTACATACATACCGACGCATCGGACATAGCTTTGGGGGCAGAACTATTTCAGTTAGATGGGGATGGTAACCATAATGTGATAGCTTTTGCAAGCAGATCCTTAGTAGCTAGCGAAAAGAACTAAAAAATAATGGAAAAGGAAGCGCTATCAATAGTTTTCGCCTGTAAAAAATTCAGGACATATTTGTTAGGAAACAAAATAATAATAAGATCAGACCATCAAGCCTTAACGTTTTTAAAAAAACTGTAAACTAACACATGGTAGGTTAGTGCGTTGGATGTTAATATTATAAGAGTATGATTTAACCATAGAGTATTGTAGGGGTAAAGAAAACATAGTTGCATATGTCCTATCTAGAACTGATTTTGACAATAATACTGAGGTAGATATGGCAAATACATATAAAATATTTATAATCAAAGAAGTGGAGGGAGTAGATATGAAAAAATTAATACATAACCTAGCAACAGAACAAGGAAGAGATACAGAACTTGGTAAAATAATAATAGCATTAAATCAGATACCCAACATACCTAACAAATGGGAAAAACATTTTAGTTTGTATGATAAACATTTATTTCACCGGACAAATGAACAAGGTGATTATTGGAAATTATGCAACCCTCGAAAACTGTTGGCGTTTCCCACTCGCCAGATACCGTTTCCCGGGGGGGGGGGGGGTAAAACTTTATTATTTAATATTTAGCATGTACCGCTACATTATTCATTAGCCCAGTTTGTATTCTGATAGTCCCTTATCGAGTTGAAGATGAAAAATAATTGATTAAAAATAATCAAGCTGGACTAGGCTGAGTGTTTCCTCTTGTGGCCACTAACATGGCGAAGTCCCAACGAGAAATACCATTTGTCTATTGCTACACCAGGGTTGAAATCTTCTAAGGGTGGTCCATTTATTGCCAGCTGCATTAGATCTCCTAATGAAGTGATGTCCAGGGAAAGTCTCTGTTTCACTTTTATCCTGTTAATGAAGCTAAATCCCCGTTCACAAGATACTGTTGTTACTGCCATGCATGCAACGCCATAAAATACTTTCTTTAGTTCACCAAAACGCTCAGGAAACTTGTACAGAGTTTTTAATAGCTCACCCAGTCCTTTTGAAGTTATTTGCTCTTCTTTAACCATCATTTTTAATTGAAGCCATTCCGATAGCAAAACATCCTCATTTATATCACCAGTAATAAAAACATGCGCCAATTGAAGAATCTCCTCATTGCCATATGCAGTTAGGGTGTCATCTTGAGGAAGGCACAAGAAATCCAGAACGTGGCACTTGGTGCCTACTACAGTCTCAAGTGTATCAAGACGGCACTTCAAGTAATGAACTGTGCTTTCGATCAGCTTATTACGGATTGATTTGTATTCTTCCTCCCCTTGAGACGTGTTTGTGAGAACAATTCCTTGGTCGCCTTTGTATTTTGAGCAATACAGTTTCTCTGAGTCTGAAGTGTCAGAAAGGAATTGTTTCACACTGGCTCCTTCAGATGAAAGCAAGAACTGAACCATTTCTACCGTTGCCATCATTGACGATCGTACCTGTGAGACCAATAACTGTTTCAACTGTAAAACTTTACAAAATGGCTCTAGTTTCCCATACAGGTCAATCAAAAAGTTTAAAGTTTTTACAAACTTGTATGATGTAAGGATTTTTAGATAGCCTTTTGCTCTAGCTTCTCCTGTTGTAGCTTTCCGGTTCGTTATATCCTCAAGATGGATGACCAGAGGTCACGCCGCAAAGCTTTCAAAGCGTCAGATTTACTACATAGCCACCGTACATTGTGAATATTCCTGAGTTTTACTATCTCACTTTCTAAAGTTTTCGCGGTGTTTTTAAGCTCATGGAGGCGTTTTGAGGATCGTTTGTAAAATTTGTATATGTTCTTCACAGTTTCGTCAAGCTTTTCTAGGTAAGGGATGGAATTGGCAGCATCAAGTATGGCCAATTGTAGACGATGCGCGGCGCAGTGAATGCTAATTAAATGCGGAGCTTCTTCTTTCAAACGAAGTACGAAAGCTGAATCATAGACGACGCCCCGTCAGTTCCTACACTAACCATGTACTTTTCTCTTCTCCAATCAAGCCCTAAGTTATCCAAGAGCCCAGTAACAGCAGTGGAATACGACTTTGCCCTACCGCTCTCAAGAGGCACAAGGCCTAAAAGGTCTTCTCTTATCTCCCCTTCACACACACAACGAGCATAAACAATCACATGTTCCTCAGCACTTCGGTCCGTGGAACCATCAATCAAACTACTGAAACACTGAGCATTTTTTAATTTTTGAACCACATCTTCTTGCAACTGTTAGCAATAAAATTAATGAAAACTTGGCAGTTTTTATCGTTTACATATTGTTTTGTCTCCACATTTACACCTAATTTAGTTGCAAGGGCAACTTGCTTAGGGAAGTCGGTAAATGGGTTTTCATTGATGCCTATAAAATAGGCTATTTGAATAAAATTGTTCGATGCTCAAACATAGAAGACTCTATTTTCTTAATACATTTGGCAAGAGGAGCCTTTCCTGGTTCTGACTCTACTTCAAACTGCGTTAAATTGTCCATATGTACTAGGCTTTTACCATGAAACACAAAAGTTTCCTTTTTCATGGAACCAGAAAATCCTGCTACCCATTTTGGGTCACTATTTTGAGGGTATTTAGCGCATATATATAGTGGAACTTGGTTATTACGGCCTCGGCTGTTACGTCAACTCGGGTGTAGCGTTATTTTGTCATAAGTCCGGTCAAACTGATATCTTTAACATTATAAAAATTCCCGGTTTTAACGTCACTAAATATTGTACTACTCTGTTATAGCGTCAAAAATTTCTCAGATATTTTACTCTAAATTTCATATAAACGTATATATGTGCGTGCGCGCTACGCCCATGGCTACAGACATACATTGTATGCAAGCGATAAGCACTGTAACAGGACCGCCGGCGCCAGCCGGTGTCTGGCGACTGACATGTCTCCCCACCACTCTCACCGGGTCAGTAGCACTGCGCATCTCGAGGCTATTGTTCACGCCACGCTGTTACAGTATTTACTGTACAGTATTGTTTACACATAGCCTCGTCTCTGTTTTTGGTTGTTATTGTTTCTGTATCTGCTCGTACTGTGACAGTTTCTTTTGTGTGTTTTATAACTTAAGTTTCGGCAGCCACTGTTTATAGAATTTTATATGTAGGTCTACATTTTTATACAGTAATCATGGCAAGTTCTAGTACAAAAAGAAAGGTTCTGCCTATTCAAGAGAAAGTACGTGTAATTAGATCATATGAAAGCGGACGTAAAATAGCTGATGTATGCCGTGAGTTTGGTTTAGTGAATTTTACTGTAGGTTCAATTTTAAAAAACAAGGACAACCCCGTCAATGACGTTATAACCAAGTTCCACTGTAGTACATTTTGTGCGGTCGGAATCGTAAGCTAGCCAGGGGAAGATATCCAGCCAAGCTCTTTGAAATTTTCGTTTCCCAGAGGAACCGTGAGTAGGCCTAAGTCCACTAGAACTCGCATTTTCCACAGTAGGCATTTCAGTTTCCCTACTAGGCCCGGCACTTACATCTCTAGCAGTAGACGTCGCACTCGCAGACTCACTAGGCGTCGTCGTACTGACAGGAGAACTTTTTTTAAAGAAATAATTAAGTTTAATCTGTTTCATTATGAATAAAATAACACACGAAAAATAAAATACACGCTGAACACGATCTTAGAAATTGAGAATACTCTTAGTACACGAAACAATAAATCACACGCATAACACATCCGGTCAACTCAACAATAATTAGCAGACTGTACAACTTGGAAGGAGTGACAAAGGCCGGCGGCCGGCGCAGAACGGCGTGAAATTTCAGCTCCCCTCTCTCAGCAACACTATTTTGTTCGACGTGTTTTAAGATGTTTATATCCAACAGAGCAGTTTTGTTTATAAAATTCACACGGTGACAGCTAACTGACGGCCTATGACTTCAACACGAGCCTTTACTAAAACAAAAACATGACGTGTTTTGGTTTAATAGACGTCCTTCTTTTTTCCATTTTTCATTCTTTCTCTCCTCTTTTCTCCTTTTTTTCACAGTCAAAACCCACTCGCCACTGGCGAGTGGGCGAGTGCAATTTTCGAGGGTTGAATTATGTATTCCTAAAGTTTTGATATCCGAAGTAGTGAAAGATTGTCATTTGAGGTATGGTCATATAGGTCCCAAGAAATGCAGTGACATATTAAAAGAGTCGTGTAAATTTAATAATATGGAAAAAACCGTACGTAAAATGTTAAAAACGTGTGAAATTTGTCAGAAAGCCAAGGTAGGGTCAATCCATACCAAATCAACCAATGATGGTTGCTATCAAAATTTATTTATTTATCATTTTTTTACACAAAGTTTTACTATATTCAGAGAGTTGAAAACAAGCATTCATTCATTTTTTAGATGTTCAGTTTTTTTTGAGCGGCCATTTTGTATAGGTGCGTTAGCCTATTTCGCACTTTACAAAGGTTTGCTGTACACTCTGTAGCTCCTTTACTTTTGAAGATATTGATTTCAAACAAAAACCATTTGAAAGAGAATAAAATGTTCAACATTTTATGTCTGGTGCACATTTAAGCCTACTGCACTACAAATACCTTACAAAAATTGTTGAAAGTTAAAGTTTTAAAAACGCAAATTGTCATTTTTGAAATTAAAAATTTTAAAGAAAAACCTAAGACTCACCTTTAGCTTTTTTTTCTAGATATAGGCTCCATAGTATACTACTTCCTAAAAAAATTTGATACCTGAGAGTCTCATCCTTTTTTTTTTATGGGTCTTCAAACATTGCGATTTTTCTAAAATCGGCTATATTCAACCTGAAATATCTCAAAAGGGACACACTTGAAAAATTTCAAATTTTCACAAAACAATCTTTATTTGTGTAGCAATAAGCGGTTAAAATTTGATCACTGAGACTTTACTAGTTTTTCAGTTACGTTTTTTTTTTATATGGTGAAATTCGGTTTATTAGCAACTAAACGTATGGTTCATTCTAACAACTAAACTATATGTTACATATTAAAACAACAATAAAAGGACGTTCAGTTCAATTGTGCCTGTTGTTTTATTGTAATAATATTTTACTGGGGCAAACTAATTCTTAATCATGTTTTTAAGGAAATAATTTTTAAAAAATAAATGCTGTTTTGTCTTATTTAGTTTTTGAGCTTATGCAATTTATAAAGTAGTCTCCTATTTAGCTTGCTGTTTAACCAAAATTCAAAAGAATACAAAAAAATCACCTTTTTTACTCTCTGGGAGTTGAGCAATACACATTCCACTCAAGTCTCAACTTGTAGCTCAACCAGTAGGTACTGTAGCTGCCAATGCATTCAAGTCTGAACTTGTAGACTCCCCACCATCCAACCAACTACTGCATTAATGATCATTGTAAAAGCGGTAGAAGGAGCAAAACTGAACACAGATTACAAAGATTTAATAGATTTGCTGGTTTGTGACTCTCAAAATAGTGACTGTATGCTTGATGAATGTCAGTTCTGTCCAGGAAAGGATTTCCTCCTTGAACGTTTAGGCAGTGAAACTGATGATTTTCCTGATGATGTCACTTTTAAACAATGGGTTAGTACCGATCGAGCAGAGCTTATCAATCGGTTCATACCAATTGACGAATTTCTCCAGGACTTAATTGAAAAATTGTTAGCATTGAAAAAACATCACTTAATTTCTAAAGCTCAGTCTAATTACTTAAAAGAACTGAAAGAAAACTTATCAGAAGATGTTTGTATAACTCTATGTGATTTTGCTGAGAATTTCACTTTCGTGATACAAGACGAAATTCAGAGTTTTCATTTGTCCAATCCTCAAGCAACATTACACCCTTATGTGTTTTATTATAAGAAAAATTACGATGATAAGATTTGCTGCAAGAGTTTATGTGTGATCAGTGATAACTTGGACCACAATACTGCTGCTGTACACACTTTTCAAAGATACTTAGCTGAAGAAGTTACGAAAGTAGCACCAGCAGTAAAAAAATTGTGTAGTTTAGTGATGGTGCCAGCAGCCAATACAAGAATAAAAAAAACTTTACCAACATTTGTCACCATAAAACTGACTTTGGTCTTGATGGTGAGTGGATTTGTTTGCTTCCTCACATGGGAAAAACACGTGTGACGGAATCGGTGGTACCACATTTAACAGCTGAGGAAATGTACAGGTTTTGCCTTGAGAATGTATCAGGCATCCATTTTATTTATGTACCATCAGAAAAAGTGGAATCAAACAGCATGAAATTATAGAGGAGATTTGATTCTTGTAAGCAAATTCCACAGACAAGGTCATTTCATAGATTTGTACCTCTAACTCAAACAAAATTCATATGTTATATATACTTACAGTCAGGAGAGTTTACTGATTGCAGCACTACAGAAATTCCAGAAGAAAGTATATTTTCATTGAAAATACAAGATACAGTAGCTTGCATTTACGACAAGAACCGGTGGAACAGGATAATTGAAGAAACAAGTGAGGAAAACAACTTATTCACTTTTTTCATCCACATGGCCCCAGAACTTCTTTCCAAATCTCTAAAGATGACAAAGTTTGGCTGCCAATTAGTAAGGTCCTAAGGAAACTAACACCAATAGAGTTCACAACTGCTACAGGTTGAAGCTTCAATATCAGCGAAAAACTATGTACAGAAATCAGTCAACTTTTTTCATCAATTACATTTTAAGAAGATAAAAAAAGAAGGATTAATAGTTGTTTGTGTGTTTGCTTAAAGTGTGAACTGTATAAATAAAAATATATACTAGGATAATATTACTAATGTATTATTTAGATTTACAACACAGTTTTTATAATATTTTCACATCGCACCACTTCTTGTGATTTCAGTACATAAAAAAAGTTATAACTCAAAAACAAGTAAAGTCTTAGTGATCAAATTTTAACCACTTATTATTACACAAATAAAGACTGTTTTGTGAAAATTTGAGATTTTTCAAGTTTGTCCCTTCTGAGATATTTCAGGTTGAATATAGCCGATTTTAGAAAAATCGCAATGTTTGAAGACCCATAAAGAAAAAAGGATGAGACTCTCAGGTTATCAAACTTTTTCAGGAAGTAGTATACTATGGAGCCTATATCTTGAAAAAAAATTGAAGGTGAGTCTTAGGTTTTTCTTTAAAATTTTTAATTTCAAAAATGACAATTTGCTTTTTTAAAACCTTAACTTTCAACAATATTTTTAAGGTATTTGTAGTGCAGTACGCTTAAATGTGCACAGACAAAATGTTGAACATTTAATTTTCTTCAAAATGGTTTTTCTTTGAAATCAATACCTTCAAAAATAAAGGAGCTACAGAGTTTACCGCAAACCTTTGTAAAGTGCAAAATAGGCTAACGCACCTATACAAAATGGCTGCTCAAAAAAAAACTGAACATCTAAAAAATGAATGAATGCTTGTTTTCTACTCTCTGAATATAGTACTACAACTTTGTGTAAAAAAATTAAAAAATAATAAATTTTGTCAGCAACCTTTTAATCTGAAATTGGGTGATTTATTGGTGAACTTAGAAATAAAACTGGGGGGTTTAGATCAGGGGAATCTAAGATGATATAACTTTGGAACACGGCTATATACCTAAGTATGGGTGATAGACCGATTAAGGGAGTGTGAATATTAATTTAGTAGGATTACTGGTATCCGGGATATCAGTAATGCCGAATTTTGTATAACGCTAAAGCAAGGATGGGGGAGAAAGAAAAGAAAAAAGTGTTCACCCCTTCCGCTTCAGTCCAGGGGGGGGGAATAGTGTGTGTGGAAGGAGGAATTTAAAATAAATTATAATAAATTATGTGATGATGGAGAAGGTGGTTACTAGGTTGTTAGTAACGAAATATTAAATATTAAAATGAGTTACATCAATAATGTAGAGTATGTAATTGATTTTCTGATGTAAATGAATGATGTTGTGTTGACGAGGAGTATTTATTTTGATGTATTAAGGAGTAATATGAAGATGCTTAACGATTGTTAAGTAAATAATTTGTTCTAATGTAGTTGATTTAATGTGTTTTACTCTATATAAGGAGTATGTTAATTTTGAAATGTGAATGGAATATTTATAATGGAAGGTATTTATACGTTGTAATGGAAATGTTTATTTAAATTTTGATGGGAATCAGTGCGATCATTTTGAATTTTGGGGTAAGAGTTAACGAGAGAAGGTTATACAGAATGTTGGTATGTAATTCTTATAATGTATTATACTTAGACTAAGTATTCATCCATATGTAGGATAAAGAGAAAAAAAACTCAGTACTTCTTAACGCAAACCAACACAGCTAAGGGGAACCAGATCAGTTAGGGATATGTTATTATACCAGGCCACTATTTGATATTTTTTGATTTCATGTTTCAGTGTCTGGTGATGCTGTGGCGGCGGTCCTGTGCTGGCCTGTGCGCCAGAGCAGGAGCGTCAAGTGCCTGTCTGGCCTTGCGGTGTTGGTATCTCGAAAGAGAAGTCCAGTAAGGTCATTCAGGTGCAGTCACAGTCACTGGACCAGGGGTAAGTTAACCACTATTTTAATAAAATGTAGAGGGGGTGGTGGCGACATATCGGGGCTGATCCCTTTAGGAAGTATGAAAGTCAATGAGAGCTGTTATGCTTCGGCATAAAACCTCTCATTGGGGGGGTATTGTAATGGGTCTAAATTTACAGAAATATTATTTTCAAATTCTATGAATTCTATAACATGTGCAGATGAGGCCCCCTTAAGGTGAGACGGTTGCCAGTAAATGTTTTCATGACTATATATGGTTATGCAGCAAATCTCGAGTTTATTTGTAGTCTGTGACTAACAGCGGAGGAATGTTGTTGACGAAAAACAGTTCGTGGCAAGTTAAAAAGGTGATATTAAGTTCAGCGAAACTTTTCAATACTGAGGACGAGACGTATGGCGGGGAGAGGAATGAACCAGTTTAGAGACGACACAAACGGAAATTTTTAACACTAAAAGTCAGTCGACCACCATCTTTTGTGCTGTGCAGCAGCAATCGCGGGCGCCCGCATCGACCGTATAAACAGCATAAAACGCAAATAAAACAATGTGAAATTCTACCTAGTATTGGAACTAGGTAATAAAAAAATATAAATCATGTAAAGAATCAGTGATCAGTAAAAAATTTGGAGTGACAGTTTCGGCCGTAAAAACGTAAAAGTGAAAACAACAAAACAGTGCATGCCACAAGTAGACGTCCCATGTGATGAAACCCTACGCATCATAATCAAGGAAAGTAAATATAATTAAATACTGGCATTTTTGAATTGAGCTCAATAAAAAGAAATGTAAAAGTATGATTGTGTGAGTGAAGAATATGAATATAGGCCTAATATGAAGAGTTGAGTTCACATAATTTTAATATACGTATGCGTATTTTGATGTAATAGTTGCTGGAAATCAGTTTTATGCCTTAAGGCGAAATAAGAGTGTTCATGATCTTTTTTATGTTATCAAAAGAAAATAAATAATGTTATATTTTACTTGATATACGCATTTTGTTATTTGTATTTGCCCACTGTTCTCTGCCAAAGTACACTAAACGAATTCCTGGACCAAACTTTACAGACAATATCAATATAAAATTAATAATTACTTACTGAATAATACTTCAGTGTTTTGCCAACAGTTTTTCCTGAACAGTCATCTGCACCGACTCAATGCATGAATTACGCTTACTAACAAGTATAGTATTGTCTAGAGAGGAGAGAGGGGAGACAACGCAATAACAGTACACCGTCTCACTCATGTACTACCTCTGTCTCTATCACACACATTCTCACCAGGACTGTTATGTGCGTGTGCGAAATGACTGAACATTTTGTTAGCCTCACAATGAGGTCTTTGTACACTGCGCGTCTCTAAGCCACTGTTCAATTTCTATCATCAGGTTTCTACAGATGAAGTGCAAGATGTAGTCTCAAAGTGGTTAAAACGAATTGAATGAAACTTTTATGCGTGTGAAACTGGGAAACTTGTCACAAGGTATGAATTTTTTTTAGAAAAACTTATCTATGAAGAAAAGAAGATAAATGTGCCTACTTTACTTTTTTGGTGAATAAAACAAATTTTCCTGTTGAATATGTGTTTGTTTTAGGGATGCAACTTACTTTTCGATTTACCCTAGTACTACGTTACAAAGTACAACAAATCCTATATACACTGCAATGGGCACACATTTAAACAATGAAGAACTACACTACACTCTACATCTTAAAACTACAACTTTCACATTGAAACAGATTACACATGTACAAATGTCAACAAATTGGAAACCCTACACATATACACAGGGCCAAGAACTAGACACACACCTGAACTAGAAATAAACAAACACATAAAGCAAAATAAAATAACTTCTACAATTCATTGTTTAAATTGCACACACTTTTTGAACACACACACTTGATAATCAAGTCAAACAGTGACACTATTTCCAGCACTAGAACTGACAACCCTCCTAGCAGCTGCCTCTGATGAAGCCAGCAATGAGCAAAAGCTGGTTTAGGTGAGTTTAAGTACAATTTTAACCTAAAAATTATGTTCCATGGTACGGAATGAGATGAGCAAGAATTAGAGGGAAAGACTGTAGCAAGCAATAAACAGGAAGGAAGCACAGTTACGGGCATACCTAAACCATGACCATCAAAATCAGTGTTCCGTGGTATGGAATAAGATGAACAAAAATGAGATGGAAATGCTGTAGTAAGGCAAGAGCTATATACAAAATTCTAATATCTTAGAATTGGCAGAGTAGTTTACATCTGAGAATACAGATTGGATAATCTGATTATTTCAAACAGCAGAATACTTCACTTTACTGGAAACCAGTGTCCGAATAATGCAATCCATATATCAAAAGAAATCAACAGGAGGTTATGGTAATGCAACAAAGTTTGTTCAGTTTCCTTCAACAAAGTAGCTTTCCTTCATCTGAATGTAGCAAATGAGCTTGAGTGTTTAGAGAGCCAATCGGGTAACAACAGGGTAGGGTTCAGCTATTTATGTCATGTACTGGAGCTATGCTGTCAGTGTGCCTACTATCAAGTTGGTTGTGTTTTATTTAGTAAAACGTAATACAATTAAAGAAATGGTGCAAATAGTTGACAAGTGACCCAGAAAGCGATGTAAATAATACTATTAGTGAACAAGGCTACAGTTATGAAGAAATCAGAAGATAACTTGATGGAAACTTAACCAACGGTGACATTTCTAAATTTTTGAAGATGTATAAGGAGACTCGGTCACTACAAACCAGACTGGTAAAGGCACAAAAGGTGCACAACACCAAGTGATTATAGAAGAATTGCGAGACTGAGCCTACGTGAGAAGAAATGATCTGGGTGTATACAAGATGAAATGGCACAATGCAATGTGAAGTTGAGTGCAAGGACTGTTTGCTGCAGACTGAAGGAATTTGGTATACATGATAGAATTTTATTAAAAAAGCCATTTTTATCTCTCAAATGTTGAAAAGATTAAACTGTCCTAAAACCCATGTTAACTGGACACCGGAACAATACGACGGTTATTTGGAGTGATGATGCCAAAAATCTCCCTGTTTAGTAGTGATGGTATAAAATACATAAGAAGAATCAGAGAAGATCTGCATCCTTACTGCATACAATCAGTTAAGTGTTGTGATTTGGTGTTGTATGACATTAAAAGGTGTGGGCAGAATGCGCATGATTAATAGGAATATGAAAACCCAAAAATACATAAATGAAATACTTGAGCCCAAAATGATCTTCCACACGTGATTCAGCTCCATGTCATGTTGCTGCTGTATGCAAAAAGTGGTTTCAAGAGAATCATAATCTACTAATGCAATTGCCTGGGAATAGCCCAGACCTTAACCGAATCGAAAATCTATGGAACCGACTAATGAAACTTGTTTGTGGAATGCAACCCAGCAATAAAACCAAATTAACAGAAGCAATAATTCAATCTTGGTTTCACATTATAACAGCTGCAGAACTAAAAAATTTGGTCACTCCATGGGAAGGTGTAATTAACACTAACGTTTACCCAACTAACATGGTGAGCATTTTTGTATATCTCATTTTTTCTATGTCTTTTGCTTTTCTTCTTTATAACAGCTGTTCTAATAAAAAATACTTCATACAACTATTGCATTACATTCTTGATTAAATTTTCTTTCCATTGATATATAATTATATGGTACTACTCCAAAAAAAGATGATGTTATGAGCCACCAAACTTCAGAAATGCGCTTTTTCCAAAAGGTTTCCACAATTTTGGACACTAGTGTAGTATGTAGTGTAATTTACTATGGAGTAAATTTGGCCATTATTCATTTGTAATGAGAATACAAAAGAATCAAGAAATAATCTGATACACAGTAATGTGTATAAAAATGTTCATAAGTAATGACATGGTAAGGTTTATAAAGAGTAGGATAGCCTGGCTGGGACACACAATTAGGATGGAACAACACAGAGTTCCCAGACAGAAAAATTCTACAATGGAGACCAGTAGGTAGGAGATCAAGAGGAAGGCCAAGGAAGAGATGGGTCACAATTGTTGAGGAGAATTTGAGGAATATGGAGATAAGAAGAAGGAGAAGACTGTATAATGAGAGGGCGGAGTGAAAGTATGGCAATTTTTAACATTCTTAAACTGAGAAGTGAGCTGTTATTGCTATTAGTGATGAAACATTACATAAAAAATTTATCGTTGACTATCATAAGCATCTAATAGAATGCGATCTTAAGAAGTTCTTCTGGAAGTGTTTAGTCCAGACCAAACACCGTTCAGGTCATTTCCTGAATGCTTTAGAAGAGTTTGAAATATACAAGGCATCCAAAGTAAATAAAGAGCAGTTACTCAACGATCAGCTATCATTTAAATCCAATAAATTATATGATACCGCGTTGATGATAAGCAATGAAGCACGAACACGGGCTAGTTGACGATCGGAGGTCGACCGGTGCACTGAGTCGCTTTTAACGTGTTCATGTGTTTGTGTTATATGTTAATTTATTCAGTGATTTTTGTGCGTGTGTTTTTATGTATAAACATTTTAATCATTTCGACGACCCCTATGTATTAGGGGAATAATAAAATTTTTTACTGTACCTGAAGATGGGGATTTAGTCCCTGAAACATGTTGTATGTAAAAAATTGAGATCGCATAGTGGATTATACAAGGTAAAAAATTCTTAAGAAAAAAGTTCATATAAACATAGGTCCGGAAATTCTTCGTTAGCGAGTTACGGCTAGCGAAAGATTTCGCCCGGGTTTCGGTTCCCCCGGGTAAATGAAGACTTTCTGAAATTCTGGGAAGGGGTGAATTCTGTTGTTTCTTATGGTTTTTGACCTGAAAAATCGAATAAAACAGGTCGCAGAACTGTATCTTCCATAAGTTTCATGATATCCGACGTAAAACAGAAAAATATTTGCCTTAAAACAAATTTTGGAAAATTGGAAACAATTGGAATTTTTTGTTGATTTTTATTGACTTTATTCTTCTCAGAATTAAATTCTTTACAAATTTTGTTTTTAACTTTTATGCATTTATTAGTCATTTAACAAAGTTATTGTACTTCTAACCTAAAAACGATTGTACGTTCGTAAATGATTTTTAAATATAAATCTTAGAACATGGAAGTCATGTATGGTTCTCCATATTT
Source organism: Magicicada septendecula (assembly GCA_034769895.1). NCBI lineage: Eukaryota > Metazoa > Arthropoda > Insecta > Hemiptera > Cicadidae > Magicicada > Magicicada septendecula. Next base: position 352,837,156 of record CM068376.1, on the reverse strand, counting down.
CTTTTCTAGTTTCCTACAAATAACAAAAAAAAACTTTAAAATATTATCAATAATTCATTCTTTGCAAATGAACACATTGGTAACGGACATCAGCATGCAAATTTACTGAAGCCCCTCAATATTACCCACTGCAATATATTGAAATGCATGTTTGTGTGATCAAAATAAGAATGTTACGAACTCTAAAGTCTCTCTCACTGATACTCTTTCCACCAGAAACACTTCCATGCACACAAATATATACGCAATTTCAAGGTCCCAATATAAAAAGTCATACAGAATAGCATCTTGGGAACGTACAAATGAAATCACATTTACATTTACAGGTGTTGAAGAACATGTCATATAAATTTTTACATACAAAAAAAACACACAAATATGAAGAAAACACAACAAAAATATAAATTTTTAAATTCCAAAAAGTAATTAAACTCTAAATAATTTAACTCTAATTTAACTTTAGTTCTAATTTAACTCTAAAAACAAATGTGATATAATAAATACTATAAGTTCAAACAAAAGCTCTAGCAAACCTTTCAAATCTAGCTTAGTACAATCTCAGCATGTTTCAGTTTAAAATATATACCTGGGACACAGGTGTAATTGTGCAATCAAACAAACTGTAATATAAATTATCTTATTAATTTACCTTATTTCCGTCTTGTGACTTATTTTTCTTGTTGTAGGTTACTTTTGACGCGTTTCGGAGCTTTTCAATGCTCCATCTTCAGAAAATCCGTTGCTTAGACTTCGTCACGTTAATATTAAAATCTGGTATTGAAAACATATGCACAACACTAAACATGTATACATTTACACAATGGTCACATATATGAAACTACCTAGTTCGGGTGCACCGAACACTGTCACATGTTAGACTGTCCGGTATCAATTACACTGTGTCTCTTAGTCCTATTCAAGATTGTATCGTATAGATAGTGCGATCTAAAGTCCAGTTGCTCGTTCAAAACATTGTCGGGTTCAGATTTGAGTGCCTGGTAAATTTCGAATTCTTCAATAGCATTCATGAATAGTCCTTTATCACATATATGTATGGCTTTAAAATTCGATTCAAAATTTTTGTAATTATGGCCTTTAGATATTAGATGCTTCGCGAATTGAGAGCGGTTCGTGTAAATATTATTTTTGGGTAGATGTTCTTTAAATCTCTGTAAAAAACCCCGACCTGTCTAACCAATATAGAATTTATCGCAATCGCTACAATTTATTTTATATATTCCGGTTTTTTCAGTAGTAGGTTGACGTGATTTAGTTCTTAGTAAGTTCCCTATGTTATTGTTGGTACGGAATGATATTATGATATTTCGTTTTTTGAACTCGTTTACAAGAGCTAAGGCAGTTCTTCTTGAATAAAATGTGGATATGTATTTCATTTTTGTATCTCCGCTTTTTTTATGGTTGGTTGCATGTTTGTGTAACAATTTATCTATTAAAGTTGGTTGGTATCCATTGACAATAGCAATATGTTTAATGATGTTAAGTTCTTCTATATAATCGTTTCGTTCCATCGGTATTGTTGCTAGTCCGTGTGTAAGACTATTAAATGCCGCTATTTTTTGTACATATGGGTGATAGGTACGAAAAACGCCAGTTCCTATCACCCATATGTACAAAAAATAGCGGCATTTAATAGACTTACACACAGACTAGCAGCAATACCGATGGAACAAAATGATTATATAGAAGAACTTAACATCATTAAACATATTGCTATTGTCAATGGATACCAACCAACTTTAATAGATAAATTGTTACACAAACAGGCAACCAACCATAAAAAAAGCGGAGATACAAAATTGAAATACATATCCACATTTTATTCAAGAAGAACTGCCTTAGCTCTTGTAAACGAGTTCAAAAAACGAAATATCATAATATCATTCCGTACCAACAATAACATAGGGAACTTACTAAGAACTAAATCACGTCAACCTACTACTGAAAAAACCGGAATATATAAAATAAATTGTAGCGATTGCGATAAATTCTATATTGGTCAGACAGGTCGGGGTTTTTTACAGAGATTTAGAGAACATCTACCCAAAAATACTATTTACACGAACCGTTCTCAATTCGCGAAGCATCTAATATCTAAAGGCCATAATTACAAAAATTTTGAATCGAATTTTAAAGCCATACATATATGTGATAAAGGACTATTCATGAATGCTATTGAAGAATTCGAAATTTACCAGGCACTCAAATCTGAACCCGACAATGTTTTGAACGAGCAACTGGACTTTAGATCGCACTATCTATATGATACAATCTTGAATAGAACTAAGAGACACAGTGTAATTGATACCGGACAGTCTAACATGTGACAGTGCTGGGTGCACCCGAACTAGGTAGTTTCATATATGTGACCATTGTGTAAATGTATACATGTTTAGTGTTGTGCATATGTTTTCAATACCAGATTTTAATATTAACGTGACGAAGTCTAAGCAATGGATTTTCTGAAGATGGAGCATTGAAGAGCTCCGAAACGTGTCAAAAGTAACCTACAACAAGAAAAATAAGTCACAAGACGGAAATAAGGTAAATTAATAAGATAATTAAATCTGTGACTTGGTTACCATCTAATAATGATTTACTTAAAATGTAATATAAACTCTATACTATACTCAAACAGTACTTTACAACTACACGTTACTATAACTTGTTTTGCAAACAAGTTTTAATTTACTTAAAAAAAAAAATACTGTACTTACAAAATCATGCATTTCTAATTTTTGTCTCTATACCTTTTAGGAAACCAGAACCATTCTATCACAAACATACTAACATTCAATGAAAACTCCTATAACTTGCTCCTAATTGTGTGGCAGGAAGATGGAAAATTTAATGACCAACTGAAATTTTCAACTCACACAGATAATTCAGTTATAAATCTTTATAACTATAAGTACTTTATAGTTTTCATAGTCTTTTTTTTACTACTAGAAATACATAAACTATAGTTCCCTGCATCATAATTCAACAGTTTCATGTGCTGATTACTTTAATATATTATACTGGATGAATAAACACAAAAGGTTGGTTAGTAATAAAATTCTCAGGTTTTCACAGCCAGCATCAATATTATCCGTATGGTTATGTCCCGGGCTATTAGGCTGTGGTCTTAGATTATTAAAACCAAACATTTCAGCCATCTTCAGTGGGAAACACACGAGGCAGATGTTCGCCTAAAACCCTCACTACTGAAGCAAACCATGTTTTTGGCTGTAAGACGGGCCCTTTTTATAGACTCTCACTGCCAGCTGAATGGCTCGGGAGCACAGCATGCCGGATTCTATTTAATAAGAGGCTTTCTCACCTTCAATAATTCACCGCAGAGGAACCATGTTAGATCTCCATGGACTACAGATGCGGCTGAGGGTAGTAACCACTCACTAAGGACAGGAGCTTGGTTTCCTCGAAGAGAAGTCTGTGGTGGCTGAGCATGCACTCGCTAACGCTGAGCATCACGTTCTTTTCGAGGAAATCAAGATACTGTCCTATGCGAGTGGTTACTACATCGGCTGCATCTGGAGTCCATAGAGATCTACAAACATGGTTCTGCTGCTATGAGTTGAAGGGGAGAAAGCCTCTTATTAAATAGATTCTGGGATACTGTGCTCCCGAGCCAACCAGGTGGCAGTTGATTGTGATTGGTTGATGCTGCTTACCAGCTTACAACGTGCTGGCAACAAGAATCTATAAAAAGGGCAATTCTTAGAGCCAAAAACATGGAAACATGGTTTGCCTCACTACTCATGTTACTAGGCAAATACCTGCTGCATGTGTTCCACTGAAGATGGCCTTTGTTGGTGAGGCGGAAAAGTTTTTGGTTTTAATTATGGATAATACAAAAGTCTCTCTCTCCCCCCTCTCTCCAGAATAATCAATGTTCCTACACAATATAAATTAGAGTAATCATTGTTACTATTACTGTTACATCATCACACGAAAATTTATATTGCATGTACACAATAACTTCACATAAGTTTTGAAGTTCTTACAGTAGCAGTGAAGAATACAATACAGTACAAAGAACTTAGGGAAAAAGACAACAACGCTGAATGTGCAGCAACATGCGGACAAATGCAAGCGAAATCATGCACAACACACGGACACTTTCGTACCTATATCGGGACAGTAGACAGCAAAGCCTCAGTGCAGCTTCGATAAACGAAGCAGCCAATTTTGTGACTTTGTCCAAGAGGTTAAGCACGAACCTGAAACCCACCAACGGCTCACAGTAATGATTTCCAGCAGCACACACATACAAATAAAAATATTACGCTCACTTTTCCTCAGAGTTCTCATAATTCTTACAACATTAAAAAAAAACTGGCCTCATATTAAGAAACCTTTAATAACTATACAAAATGTATATCAATATATTGTGACAGGAGGCACTCTTCTGGTGAATCTACTAAACTCATACCGATGAAGCTGGTTACTTCAATACTTCCTATCAGTGAAAGTTCTGTATGTCAGAATACAAATTTCGTACACAATCTGTACCATTATTTCCTATAATGTTTACAGTAATGCAAAAGATGTATCGTGAATACAAAAAAAAAATTAAAATTCAAGAATTACAGTTTTTCCACCACATACAATTACTATGTGCTGCGACCATGCAAGTATTTACCTTTACACCCATTTAACTGTATTTAAAACTATACACAAAGGAAACTTATTTAGTTGTGTTAATGGTTTAATTTACATTAACGGACAGTACTAACTACTGTCCTTAATTTACAGAATGTTACTATCCTATGAAACAATAAGCAACACTTAATAATGCCTATATGTATATTACAGTGCACAATTATATACATATATTTATTATAATTACAATATTATTTTATACATGTATTATAATAATAATAATGAACAATTATTTTAATTTCTTTATTTTTTTAGTCTTCTTTATTTTATACACGCATCTTTTTATACATATCTTTCATCAGCCCCTGACTAGCACTAATATAAACACAGGTATTATTTTTAGAAACTTTAAATTATTTTTTTTTTGTAAATGTTACAAAATAATTTCTGATTTCTCATTAAGTAATAAACAGCAAACTTCATGAAACACATACAAATAGAAGATGTTTCAAAAATGAAAGAAAATATAACAGAAGAAAATTAAAATAGATCTTCTCTAATGTCAGGACAAAGAAAACAAAAAAATCGTGTTTATCAGTAAAAACGGTTCAATTTCTTGAAACACAAAAACTTTAACTATATATAAAACCTAACCTATATATATATAATAGGACACCATTTTTATGGATGTCCACATATGTAAATTGCTCAAATTTGCATTAGGTTACTACACATATGGCCAGAAAAAAATCTAAAATATTAATGTAACATTCCTTTCTCTTTCTCTTATCATAAAATCTACAATCAACTTTTTTTAAGAATGGTTTGATTCATATATATATATATATATATATATATATATATATATATATATATATGCATTGTGACAAAATGTTTGAGTGACATAAATGAAACCTTTCAAAAATCTTAAAATTTTTATGAACTGACTCTTTTATGCAGTAAACTTTAATTTCTTTTTAAATTAATACTTAAAAGCAATTTGTGTGCAATTTAAAAAGCTGTAACCAATTTTAAAAATTCAAAGCTGTAACTAATACTACAAGATCTATTCTTCGTTTTTTTATAATTTTATTTTTACTACTCTGTAGTATTTTCTGTTTGGCATATTGTGTGTCTAAACTGTATGGCCTAAAAAGCTAAGGAGTTTTTTTTAATATAAAAAATTTGACTTAAATATTTTATAGTATTTTTACTAAAAACAGTAGTGTTTGCATTTTAATACAATACAACTCCCTTTAAACATTTTGCCACTTATTGCCACATTATATTTAATGTTATTAAACACTTTTAATGTTTAAAAATGTTAAAAACGTTTTAAATAATGAAGTATTGAAAAAAGTGGCAAGTATATGATTAGTTGTGGGGAATTTGATATGGTCTACCTCAGTGAGGCAGGTCAAAAAGGAGAAATAACCAAAAGACATTTCATAGAAGAAGGTTACAAATTTATTGATCCACTGAAAATGTATACAATAATAAAAGTCATGGGCAACGAAAAACAAGAGAAGTAGATATACTAAAAATAACAAATTATAAACAAAAAAATAACTAAAAATAACAAATATAAACAAAAAAAGATTAATGAATAAAAACATCATTAGAAAATGAAGAAATATTTCAAGGGTTATTGGGAAAAGAATAATTGACAAACACTGAAAGGACATGGGAACTATGAGGAAAAAAGTACTGTTCGGAGATAACCCACCACGGGGTAGAGATTTAGACCATCCATAGTATTACTTGAAAATACACATCCATGAAAATATTGTCCTTAGAAACAAACATGTTACTCCACGAGTAAACCACTGCTGTAATATAGTTCGTTAATAATTCTACAATTCTGTGGCAATAACATACACAGTGGAACCTTGAGATAATGCTCCTCAGCGGACCTAACAAAAAGGAATTTACATCAAAGTTTCAAGTACAACTTAGGAAATGTGAAGGTTCCCCCCCCCCCCAAACCTATACTTACCTCATATTTTTTTGTGAAACTTGGCAATCTAAAACTTCATATTTAGGAAAACATTTTTCTATCTTACAAGTATTTGGAACAATAATATATTGTACATTTCTCTTACTGAATGCTATGTCAAAAATTAATGTTATATGATGGAAATTATGTACAGTAGTCGTGTGTTAAAATTCTCAGAATTAAATTTTGGGAGTTAAAAATTATGACATCAAGCTTTCTTTAATCACAATTGTAACGGGACGAATTTTGAGGGGTTTTTATTTTATTAAATTTGGGGATTTATTATAAAATATTTGAAATTTAATTTCCATCTGTGTATACGGCCACGTGGTTGAATAAAAGCATGTGCGCAATACTGTTGTGAAACAATTGCCAAAGAATGTGCCGGGCGTCAATTCTTAGAAATTAACGTTTGTGTGGCATCCACGCCCAAACACACTACACTAGCATGTGCGCAAATGACGCCACGGTAGTAAAACAAACATGGCTTAGAGGCGAAAGTTTTATTCGCTTCATGATCCTGGACGGCGGATGTGAGTCTAAGCCCAACCTACTTTATGACGTCAACCAGTGCTTAACAAATGTCATCCACGTCCCCAACACACAAAAACACATGTGTTGAATGTGCCACAGCAGTGACAATCAGATAGAAGGCATTGCTTTCCGGCTTCTGCAAAAATTAGATCGAGGAGTGGGGAACAGATAGACGCTGCCCAGTTCCTTGCCGACTTTCGCCTGCGCAGGCGGTTCGCCAAACAGGGCTCAAAAATAACATTTTTTTTCTTAAATTAACAGTAAGTGCAGTTAACAAATAATGAAGAAGTGCGGCTAGTTTCGGAAGAAGAAGAACCAATATAAACTATCTTTCGGACACACGACTAAATTAAAAAATGAGAGGCCACGAGTTCGGATGGACACCATGTTGCCGGCAGGGGTATTTCATAATGTGTTAAATAAATAATAAGGGGAAACTTTAAATAAGTGTGAATGTGAGAATGAGCAGATTGGGCTGTCTGTATTAAATTAAGGTAAGATGTTAAAATAAGATAAAAATAGTAATTGTTTCAGTCATGTAGTGAATAACAGAAAATTATTATGTAGGTATTTCATTTTCTAATTTTGGAGAAATAGTCTAACATGACGGTTTAAAAAGATTAAAAAATAAAATTTTAATTGATTTCTCTTCAAAAATGAGTTGCGTAAGTGATTTACCTAACCCGTAAACCATGCTTGCATTCTACGTTCGTGTGACAGGATCTTGGCCCGGGAAAACAGTTAGAAGGTAGGTGGGAATAAATAAATAATGTATTTGTATTTGTATTAATAGAATAATAACTTCACAGTTGGCGCCCGAACAGGGACAGTTTTTATAAATTAAAATTTAATATAAAAACCACACCTACAACACATGCAAGTGTGTTTTTAAGGTTGGAGTAATGAAGTAAAGTGCATAATTTACACACAACTGGCACAAGATCGAAATTGTATTATGATAAATTAAATTAATTAAAGTAAATTAACAAATATAAATTATAAAGAATAAGAGATGGCAGGAAATAATGAAAGTGAAATAAATGAAATGACTAATATAGAAAATTGTAATGAATCAAATAGTATGAGTGATTTTGAGATACATTCGACTCCAAACGTGAGTCAGGAAAATAAAATAAAAAATAATTCAGATGAAACAAATATTACGGAGGATTCAGGGGTTCAGTTAACTCCGACCTCAACAAAATGTAGTAAGTCTGATAACGATATAATGAGTTTTTTACAACAACAATTTAATGTAATCAATTGTCGTTTAGACAATAATGAGAAAAAATTTGAGACTAAATTCGATGTAATGAGTATCGATATAAATAAACGTTTTGACACTAATGATGCTAAGTTTGATTTATTAACTAATTCATTGTGTAGTATTGAAAGTAAAATAAATGAAATATGTAGCAAAACACAAAGAGAAACAGATGAGTCAAGAGAGAGTGTGTGTGTGTGATAGACAATAAAGCAGACAATAAATGTGAATCAAATGTGGTATCAAAAAGTGATGCTGTAGACAGTAGTAATGATATTGAAAATGATAATATAATTAAGAATGTAATACCAGAGAGTGATACGTTGAAAATAGATAATGAGATAGTAAGTGAGAGTGAGAGAATGATAAGTGGTCACGGAGTAATAATTAGTGTTGTTGAATTAGAAAAAGAATGGAGAAAGAGAGTAGATGAATATGTAGGGCAGAGGGTAAATTTTCCCCTTATTTGTGATGAACCAAGGTGTTCAAAAATGTTATTATTGAAGGGCAAGAGACCCGTGTTATTGGAAGATTTGAGTTGTTTCCCCTTTTTGTATAAGTTAGTACCCTCTGTGTGGAATGATGTTGAAAGTGTGAGATGGTGTTATGATGAGAGATTTAGATAGAGAGTTGTGTGTTGAGAGAGAGATAGAATTATATGAGTTAAAGAGAGATTATGATGAGTGGAAAGAAATGTTCGAAGTGTGTTTGAACAATAATAATTTAATTTATGATGAAAAAATAACTGACACGATATTGAATATACTTACTAATGGAGACTGGACAGAAATACATAATGTTGACTTGGTATATGATTATTATGATAAAATGAATAAACTGAAATTTTATGGTTATTACACACAAGATAGCCATATGTGTGTAAATAAAATTGAAAATTGTTATTTGAAACCAAGACTAATTTTTGACGATGGAGGCTAAACAGTAAAGCAATAAATGGACAATTTTAAGTATTTTGTTTTATGGTTCAGACCTCGCAACCTTGGACAATAAAGTGTGATAAATTTGAATAATTAATGATAAAGAATTGTAAATAAATGTTTAGTGAATTTAATTGTGTGTATTGTAAAATGTTAGGTAAACAATGTGTGTATGTTATGGAAATTGTTGTGAGAATAATAATATTAATATTTTGCAACCTAAACAAATAACAAAAAATAATAATTTGGAAGAAGATAATAAATGAGTTACAATTATTGTAATTGGTGAAAGTAATTAAAATGCTTTCAATAATTAATTTAATTAAAATAATTTGAAATGTTTAAATATTTTGATTGATTTAAATGTTGTATAATTGAATTTTCTAATGGATTTAAATTGTTTTATGAGACTTGAATGTGATCATGATTAAGTAATAAATAAATGTTAAACTGTTTTGTATGAAATAACACTGTTGTTAAATGTTTCAGAGGTTACGTGGAGATATTGGTGTGTGTGTGTGTGTGTGTGTGTGTGTGTGTGTGTGTGTGTGTGTGTGTGTGTGTGTGTGTGTGTGTGTGTGTGTGTGTGTGTGTGTGTGTGTGTGTGTGTGTGTGTGTGTGTGTGTGTGTGTGTGTGTGTGTGTGTGTGTGTGTGTGTGTGTGTGTGTGTGTGTGTGTGTGTGTGTGTGTGTGTGTGTGTGTGTCAGTAGGTGAATAAGGTAATGTAAGTATAAAATTTATAATACCACTTAAATAGAATAAAATGTTTACAGGTGTGAAAAGAATTTTAAATTCAATAATGAGAATAATTTGAGATAATTGTTTTAAATAGAAACGATAATTAAAAAGCAATAGTGTGTGTGGTTGGGGGGTTGCTCAGGTGAGCAACGAATTCAAATCTTATAACTTAAAGATGATAACTCGCTCTTGCACCAATTAAATGCTTGTACTATGATTTGATAAATATGTGTTCGTATGTTTATTATACTGCGTTTATTCTGTTTTATAAATGTATTATTTCATTGTATTAGATATAGGGGCTGAAGAAATAGGTAATCTATATAATTTTGAAATGTGGTAATAACAAAGTAAATACCTAGACCGACCGGCAGGTGGTTTACCTAATTGTACCAGAGTCAGAAAAGGGGGAAACAATGATGTGTAGTATGTTAGATATAAGGATTGATAAAAATATGTATTTCATGTAATTTGTATAATTTTGAAATGTTTGTCGTAAGGTCATTCACCTTGCTAAGAAAATCAGCTGATCCGCTGTAGAATGTCACTTATGAATTATTTGTAAATTTCCAAGTTAATCAATGCTTGAATATAATGTTTTTAATGTGTTAAAGAGTTTATTTTAAATGAGGAGAATAATTTGATAAAGTTGAAATTTTAATGATTTACGAAAGATAGTAAAAGATAGATTTTGGGTGATTAATATTTTGTTGGGACATGTAGATCAGTCCAAGTTGAGTTTAAAGTGGTAATAGAGAGAATAATGTTGTTTTGAATTAATGTAATGTAGAATTTGAGAAGTATTGATAGTGACACAGTAGATATGGGGAATATATGTAGAGTACTGATTGATATATTAAGGTAATAAGTAAATGATGATATTTTGTTGTAATTGAAGTGATGTAATGAGAATGGTAATTATAGTGGATGGGAGTTTTGTAAGAGGGGATGGGGTGGTAGGAGTCCGCAACAAAAGTGGTTGGGGCGGGAAGGGACCGTTTAGCGCCGGAAAGGGTTGCCTTAGGTAGAATCCAGGAACCAGATTAAGGGAATGAGCTTGGGGGGGGAACACACATCCTGAGTACAAAGGGTTAGAGAGTATTTTTTTTATATAATGGTAGAAGTGATGCGAATTGAGTTCAATAGTAAGTTGGGTTAAGAGATTGTTTGATAGATGTTTTTGATAGAGATGGGTGTCATGTTAGTTAAAGCTGTTAGTGGTATTAAAGTCAGAAGGGATTAAGAATATATGTATACATATCAAGTTGTAAATCAAGTAAAATGAATAATTGAATCACCCAAACTTATGGAGATTGAGAATAGTACAGAAAAGAGATTCATAGTAAAAATATAAAATTTTGATTGTAACAAGTGACAATTTTAATAGAATTTGAAAATGTAAAGTTGTAAAAGGTGTAATTTTGAGTAATTTAAATGTCAATTTTATTTGTTAATTGCATTATTTTAAATGTCTTATTTTATTATGTTTTTGTGCTTAAAGATAGAATTTTAAAGATGTTCGATGTATTTTCTGATGTCGCTTATGTATAACTTGTGTAGGTCAAGGTTCTTGACTTGACCCAGTTTGATCAGCTGATGGGTGATGTTGTATACTAGACCAGTTTTGGCAACGAAGTGATGCCAAATTTGTTTCTTAATTAATTTAAATAAATTTAAATAATTTTAATATTGAGAAAAAATATATTTTAATAAATTTAAATTAAAAAAAAAATTTTTTGATTTTGTGCCTGCCATCTAATTGATGTTTTGAATGTTGATTATATTATTATTTGTGTGTATTAGTAGCGTTTTTATTGAATTGCATTGTTTAGGATATATGTATAATCACATGTTAGGATAAGGAAGTTCATGTTTTTAATAAATGTTCCATTTATTTGTTTTCTAGTTATCAATAATAACGAAGAGAATTATTCAATTCAGATAAAAGATTTGTATTTTGATTTTTGAGATTAATGGTAATATAGATTTGGTTTCAATTTAAAGGAAACTCCTAAATTTGATAACAAGATTTGATAGGATGTAGCAATAAGTGTGTGTACGAGCCCAGTAACTGCTAAAGGCAGCCCAGTGTGCATGATAAGGGGGAACATATCGGATCTGGCATAATATAAGACCAGGGATTTGGATTTTTGGGGCGGCATGTTAGAAGGTGAGGTGCGCTGTGGTGCGTATCTGTTCGATTTTATGGTGTTGGGATCTCGTGTAGAGAAGTCCAGTGATCTCGTTCAGATGCGGCCATAGTCGCCGAGCCAGGGGGGTTGTTTACCCATGATGTATAAGAGCTAAAGGGGGTTGTTGGCACCATATCCTCACCGGTCCTCTTAGGGGTTTTAGCAATAAGATTTCTTCTGTTTCGACCGAAGACCTCTCATTGGGGGGGGGGGGTATTGTAACGGGACGAATTTTGAAGGGTTTTTATTTTATTAAATTTGGGGATTTATTATAAAATATTTGAAATTTAATTTCCATCTGTGTATACGGCCACGTGGTTGAATAAAAGCATGTGCGTAATAACTGTTGTGAAACAATTGCCAAAGAATGTGCCGGGCGTCAATTCATAGAAATTAACGTTTGTGTGGCTGCCACGCCCAAACGCACTACACTAGCATGTGCGCAAACGATGCCACGGTAGTAAAACAAACATGGCTTAGAGGCGAAAGTTTTATTCGCTTCATGATCCTGGACGGCGGATGTGAGTCTAAGTCCAACCTACTTTATGACGTCAACCAGTGCTTAACAAATGTCATCCACGTCCCCAACACACAAAAACACATGTGTTGAATGTGCCACAGCAGTGACGATCAGATAGAAGGCATTGCTTTCCGGCTTCTGCAAAAATTAGATCGAGGAGTGGGGAACAGATAGACGCTGCCCAGTTCCTTGCCGACTTTCGCCTGCGCAGGCGGTTCGCCAAACAGGGCTCAAAAATAACATTTTTTTTCTTAAATTAACAGTAAGTGCAGTTAACAAATAATGAAGAAGTGCGGCTAGTTTCGGAAGAAGAAGAACCAATATAAACTATCTTTCGGACACACGACTAAATTAAAAAATGAGAGGCCACGAGTTCGGATGGACACCACGTTGCCGGCAGGGGTATTTCATAATGTGTTAAATAAATAATAAGGGGAAACTTTAAATAAGTGTGAATGTGAGAATGAGCAGATTGGGCTGTCTGTATTAAATTAAGGTAAGATGTTAAAATAAGATAAAAATAGTAATTGTTTCAGTCATGGAGTGAATAACAGAAAATTATTATGTAGGTATTTCATTTTCTAATTTTGGAGAAATAGTCTAACATGACGGTTTAAAAACATTAAAAAATAAAATTTTAATTGATTTCTCTTCAAAAATGAGTTGCGTAAGTGATTTACCTAACCCGTAAACCATGCTTGCATTCTACGTTCGTGTGACAGGATCTTGGCCCGGGAAAACAGTTAGAAGGTAGGTGGGAATAAATAAATAATGTATTTGTATTTGTATTAATAGAATAATAACTTCACACAATAGACACACACTGAATGAGAAAAGTGCCTTGAGGTTTATTCCAAGCATAGATTTGTATGTTTACTATATTTACAGTAATACACTTTGTTCATTATTTAATGTTAGTACTACATTTATAGCAGGTATATAAATATAAAACTTTGAAACACATTGTTGCTGAAAAATTTCATAAAAACAGTACATAAACACAGAAATTTTACTAACAAAATTGTGAATGTTACAAAACAATACTGTCATAATCAAAAAGCTGAAAAACGACCAAGTTCTAAGGCAATGACATATGAATTGCAGATAAAATTAATAGAAATGTATAACTCATGATTTAGAAACGGCCTTTCCCAATGAAGCCTGAGCTTCAAACACAAGAACAAAGTAATCAGAAATATCAACATTCATGGTACAGCAGGTGGTTGCAATGATATGTTTATAGGATAATGATAACTTAGTTAATTGTGTTTTCAATTACAAGTAATTTATACGAATTAGCTACAATTTTAGATTAAATCAACATGAATTATAGTACTGTATGCAGTAATTTACTGTATTCCACAAGACAAGAAGTCAAAACAAAATCAGCATTTTTTCATGATAAAGTCGATAAATCATTTGCAGCCAACCTACTGAACTTACACAAACTGAATGATTTTAATAAACCTTTTTAAAAGACATAATATAAAAACCCTTTGATGCTGTGACAGCAAATTTCAAAACAGCTTAGTGTGAGTTATGGTTGAAAATGACCACATTTACTTGAGTACTTACTGCACTTCTTTTAGGAAAATTCATCTTATAATAGGAGTACATAAATTATGAGAGAAAATAAAATACGGTATTATAAACACACACTGTTACGAACTTTGTTACCTGCAGCACCATATAATTATTGGAGGGTCAAATTGTCCAAAACAGGCAAAATTTTTACATTTTCATCCTAACTAAAACACTCACAAACAGATACATTAAAGCTCTACTTCATTTATTTGTACACTTGAAGAGCATGATATACATCCCTGGATGAAAGTATAGACAAGTCAACACCAAGACATACAACTCATTTATCGCACCTGCTAATTGTCAGGGGAAATAAGCATATTGCTGTATGCCTACCTTTCTTTATGTGATAACATCCCATTTTTCTACTATTACCTTACTTCATACTGCGAACAAAACTGTGGGAGAATAAAAAAAAGACACAAAACAGGTACAAAAATTATGCAAGAGCAAATATCACATGAGCAAGTACGGGAGCTAATTCAAGACAGAAGTTGCTGCCAGTTCCTTTTAGCCAAGCTTCAAATATTTTTGCTGTGAAATAAATTGTTTAGATATGTCCTCTTAAAAATTTTTAAACAAATTTTAAAAAGTAATTTAAGTACGCTATATTGTACTGGTACATCTTTGTTAGCACAAACTTTGACATCATCCAAAACAACACACAACTTACACAATGTCTGACCACTAAACAAGAAAAATCAAAATTCATGTGTTTCCAAGGTCAAAGTAGGCCATACAGCCACCCCTTGTAATGAATTCGTCCGTCTCGAAATACTTACACTTCAAAATTTGAAAGTGTTTGCGTGATTATTCAAATAAAGGATGTTATGAACCTTGGAAAATTCCTTTCCATAAGCCAGCAAAAACAGTGTTACATCAAGAGTCCCATGCCAATCCACAGCATAAAATCAAGGCTTAATTTACATTGTTTCTATGCAAAATTAGTCGGGACCATGAAGGGCCATGTTATATTGAAAGAGCGTTAAATAAGGTTCCACTGTGTATATAAAATGAAGGATATTATTTTTCCATTGCCTGACATGGTTTAAATACTGAGAAAGATTTCAATGCTTATACAATTGTTAAATTACATTATAAAGTTTGAATAGTGAAACCATTAACACTTCATTGCATAAAGAAATCACATATGCACACACATTGTTCATGGGCTAAAGATCTGACTGAGAAGCCCTACCCATCCCTAAACCATACCAGTATAATCAGTAGACACAACATACCACTGACCCTTACACAGCACAGTTCTCTACTACTTTTACTATTATTAAAATTTCTTCAAGTTACAGTTTATTTAAACTAACTACTCTTGTCAAGCAGTTTATATCTAACATTGTGTGCCTTTTATTTATTCAGTGCTAACTGAGATATATACAAATGCATATCAGACACATCTGTTCAATATATTATGTCGAGATTATAAAAAAAAATATAGTGGACAATTTACAGTTACACCATACTTAGAAAGTTGTATTTAATTTTGTTAGTCTGTGTTCTGTATTATAAAATCCATTGTTAGCAGTAACATTTAGTTCATTACGTTACATGTGCAGTTTTACTCATTTTTACACTTAGAATAATATTTTCATAGCTTGTGAAGTTATTTTTGTGTGAGCCAAAGATATTATAATAACAACTCTGTTTTTGGTTCCCCACACTTTAACACCAAATGTTTCACCCATACTACGATGAGGCTTCACTAAGAGTAATTGTAGTAAAGGGCGAAACAAGCAATAAAAAGACGTGCGCTGAACCAAAAAAAAGACAGTGCTGTTATTATTACTGAAAACCAAGAAAGTTAGAAGCATAAAAGATATTATAATTACAAAAGAATGTCAAATTCGGGATAAGATAAAGAACTACAAGAGTAGTGTTGTACGAAATAATAAGAAATGTCATTGATTCGGCGGAGGAAGCTAAAACCTCAACAATTATCCAACCCAGCTTAAAGCTGCAGCAAATGCCATCTTCTTTGTTTCTTTCATCTCCTAAGAAAGTCATGACAAAAAAAGTAATTGGTTTACATAATTTCTACCAGGCGTGTTTTTTAAGTAAGTACCGTTTTGATACTAAAAATAACAAGTAATATTTTTTTTGAACAATTTTATTTTTACATGAAAGCCAGTACATTAAACTATTTTTCAACATAGTTTCAACCTATATTGAGGCACTTGTCGTATCGTGTGATCAGCTTCTGTATGCCGTCTTCATAGAAATCAGTCGCCTGAGAAGATAACCATTGCTACACGGCTGTTTTGGCATCGTCATCGTCATCGTAGTGCTGGCCGCCAAGGTGCCACATTAAATGGAGGAACAAGTGATAGTCACTGGGTGCGAGGTCTGGACTGTAGGGGGGATGATCCAGTTTTTCCCAGCCAAATGACGTAATCAGATCTTGGGTGCATTGAGCATCATGTGGCCGAGCATTGTGGTGAAGCAGTATGATTCCCCTACTGAGCACGCCACGCCTTTTGATTTGGATTGCGCGACACAGTTTATTCAGGATCTCACAGTATGTCACAGCATTTATCGTTTCACCCCGAGGCAAAAAATCAACAAGCAACACCCCCCTGCCTGTCCCAAAACACAGTGAACATGATTTTCCGGGCTGAAATGGTTTGCTTGAACTTCATCTTTTTGGGAGATGTGGAGTGCCTCCATTCCATGGACTGCTGTTTTGATTCTGGTGTAATGTGAGACACCCATGTCTTGTAACCAGTGACGATTTGGCTTAAAAACAGATCACCTTCTTCACTGTACCTCGTGAGAATAGTCAGAGCACTGGCTAAACGTTTTGTTTTGTGCAACTGTCAGCATTTTTGGGACCCAGCGTGAGCACAACATCCGATAATTTAAGCGGTCTGTTACAATTTCATAGAGAACACTTCTTGAAACTTGAGGAAATTCATTAGACAGTGACGAAATCGTAAACCGCCTATTCTCACACTTTTTTGTCAACTTTCTGTACCAGGTCGTCATTAATGACACACGGTCGCCCACTCCGTACCTCAACATGCACGTTTGTACGGCCTTCTTTAAATGCTATAACCCGCTTTCTCACCATGCCATCGCCCACAGCGTTTTCCCCATACACTTCACTTATCTGTTGATGAATATCAGCCGCTTTCATGTCTCTTGCATTTAGGAAATGAATTACAGCCCGTATTTCACAATTGGCAGGACTTTCAATGGTATAAGGCATTTTAAACATGCACAGGAAAATGTAAATAAAGACTTCTGCTCATGTAATGGCATCTGTAGCAAGCCAATAGCTGCAGACACTCAGTGCACATGCGCAGAACGGTGACCGCTGCGCTGTAGCGGCGATATAGCAAAACAGTACTTACTTAAAAAACATGCCTCGTACAAGGCTATTATTACACAAATAATTTTAAATACTTATGCCACTGAGATGAGTTTTGATTCTTATGAAATTAGTTTTAAACTGAAGGAAGGGGGATTATTTTCATGCAGATCACAGCTCAGACACTAAAATAAAATTTAAAAATCAACTGGATTTAAGAAGAAAAAATGCAAAAACAAATAGAAGACCATCACGTACGCAAGTTTTAATTTTCAAAGCAAATTAAAAAATAAGGAAAAAACCTAGCCAATTGTTTACAGTTATAGAACTTATATTGACAGCTGCCTCATATATTCTAAAATTGGTCACACAAAGACAGAAGTCCTGATGAAATTAAAATTCCATCTCCAAAAGTCAATTAGTTATATCAGTTCACGGTAGTGAAGAAATGGGTTTTATTCCAGTCTGTTTCGTAATGTGGAAAAGAAGCTTAATTACAGGCGATTACCATTGTTAAATTAATTCATAAAACAATTTGAAATAGTTACAAGGAACTTGCCCGAAAAGTGTGATAGTAGTAGAAAAGTGTCATGTCACCAATTTCCAAACAGACAATGACATGATGCAGAGACTGGGAAACCTTCACAGATGGACAGTTAAACTAAGGAATGGAGGAATGAAACTAATAAGATAATTTCGTATGTAAAGACAAAATTATTGGATTTTGGTTAAAAAGGAAAAAACAATAATTGCATTAGTTTCTCCTAACTGCGAAATATATATTGTTTAGGCTTACAACAATATTAGCAACAAGTACAGTCGACTCTCGATAATTTGACACTCAAGGGACCAGAGAAAAATTTCAAATTACCAAGAGTTCAAAATAACAGGAGTTTAAATAACCAAGAGGGAGGGAGGAAAAAATCAAGTAAACAAGAGTTTGATCAAAATTCGTGATTTATTATTTTAAACATTTGTACAATTATTCACAAATGATCATTTTGAAAAGAAGTCCGTAATTTTCTGTTGAGTGAGCGACTTCAGTCTATCATTGTCCAATGAATTTTCGATAGTGGTGAGAGCTGCGAAGAAATCGTCACTTGTGTCGGTTCTGAGGGCGTAGAAGCGTAGGGTAGTAAGAGATCTCCTTGCCTCGCTCAATGTGACTGGAATTGGCGGTTGTTCTTCTTCGTTTTCTTCCTCGTCCTCATCCAGAGGGGCCAAATTCAACAGTTCGGCATCAGTTAGGGCACCGTGGACACTGATGTCATCGTCAACATGAGCATAATCCTCAAATGTTAATTCTCCATAGTTAGGTAGAAGTCCCCACCCTGAGTCAGAATTTGTAATATTTGGCGGCTCCGATGACTGTTCTACGTTTTCGGTTTGCTTAAACCCGCACTTTCTGAAGCAGTTATAAATAGTGGTAGGGTTGACATTTCTCCAGGCCTTATCAATCATGATTATAGCGGTCAAAACTGTTATGATTACCTTCTCACCTTTTTCAATGCTATCCAGCACAAGAGAAACAATTTCTCTACGGTAGAGAGTTTTAACATTTTGAATTATGCCTTGGTCTAACGGTTGCAATCTTGATGTCGTGTTGGCTGGAAAAAAAATCAATTTTACGTGGTCTAATGGTGGTGGGTTATTATGCACGGTGCAGTTGTCCAAAAACAGTAAGATTTTGCGTTTTTCCTTTTTCATGTCACTGTTCACTGAGGTCAGCCATTCATTAAACAACTCTGTCGTCATCCACGATTTTTTGTTTGACCTATAAGCTGTGGGCAGCGATTTTATTCCTTTAAAACAGCGTGGTTTCGCAGATTTCCCTATAATAAGTGGTTTCAATTTTTGAGAACCGTCCATGTTACACGCTAAAAGAACAGTTAATCTATCCTTGCTGAGTTTCCCTCCATGACACTTTTCGTCTTTGAACGTCAGAGTGCGATCAGGAAGACATTTATAAAAAAGCCCGGTTTCGTCTGTGTTGAATATGTTCCTTGGGTCATAGCCATTCAAAAGTTGGTTTAGTTCGTCAATCCATTAAGAACAAATTGAAATATCCATGCTGGCGCTCTCTCCGCAGATTTTTTTAAATGTGATGCCGTGTCGATTTTTGAAATTTGAGAGCCACCCCTCACTTGCTGCAAATCCTTTAATTCCAAGATACTGCGCAAAAGACTTGGCTTTTTCCTTCAACATGAAACCGCCGACGGGAACGTTTTGTCCTCTACACTGACAAATCCACTTAAGCAAGCACTCTTCAAGACGTGGAAATTCACCCTGGCGTGACCTTTTTCTACTCGCAATTAAGGCACTTCCGGTGATGCGATCTTTGTTTTTCAAAATCATCGACAATGTCGATGGTAAAATGCCAAACTGTTTAGCGACATCTTTTTTTAATTGTCCATCCTCCACAGCTTGAATCACACGCTTTTTTTCACTTATGGAAAGACACTTGTTCTTTCTTGAATTCATTTTAATAACACAAATCAAACATTAACATGACTCACAAAACGTTTGAAGGAAGACTGGAATGCGAACTGCAAACTCACTCATATCTCATTTATGTAAACAATCGACAGGTCTGTGCATGATAAACACTTCAAATTATAGAGAGTAGGGAAGCCCGGACTTCAAATTATTGCATGTTGGCGGGCAAGATACTATTCCTTCAACTTCAAATTACCGAGGGGACCAATTAATATTGATTTTATCCAATTTATCGAGTATTTTTCAAGGGACCGGGAAAAAATTTCAAATTATCAAGAGATTCAAATTAACGAGTGTCAAATTATCGAGAGTCGACTGTATCTCCAAAAGTACATAGGCAAAGCACATACACATACAACATATCGAATGTGAATATATCCACCAATAACACAGAAAGAGTTGTAGACATGAACGAGTCTACTCCGTTTGCTTTTAACAGCTGTCCTCTGTGTGTGTGTGTGTGTGTGTGTGTGCGCGCGCAGCATGCTTAGCTATCTCTTCTATACTGGAATTCAAAATTCTTCAAACAGACATTCTCTGTTCCTTCATAAATATAACTTTTCAAAGGTACCAGAATTAAAATACAGTATTAAAATGTCTGCACCATTAGTTTACAAATGTACAGTTACATTGATAAAAGTTTTTTCACTTTTTTTTTTAATTTCTTTTAAGAAGTTTCAAAATGTTTTTATGTTATTTACAATAAATATATTACAAATGTAAGAGATTTTGTCAGAAAAAAGGTTTTGCTAAACACTGTATACCTCGATTTAAAGTAATAACAAAATAGTAAACACATCACAGGAAACCGTAGAGAAATAGAGAAGATCACAAGACTGGACACAATAGGTATCTCCTGACCTTGTTAAGAGGTCAAGAGATATTTAAAACAGTTAAAATATGCAGTTAGTTTTTGTTCTGCTTCACTGTCAACCTTGCTCTTACACTTAGTTCCTCATTGTTTCAGTGCAGACAATGTATGCAATAAATGTCAGACAAGTATAAGCATATTTGCTTCCTATCTCTGGCGGAATAAAAATATGGGAGATTGTGGTTCACCTTGTCAAAGAGTACAGCATTGGTGGGTCAAGATAAATATTACTGAATTTGTATTACCAACTCTTCAACAGGCCACTTATTTGTAAAATATTTCCTGCTTTTAACAAAAAAAAAGTATGTCTTAAATGGTCTTTTAATTATATAGAGAATTCATTAATCTAGATAAACTGCAGATACTAATTACTACAGACAATCAATATTGCTATAGCAGCTTAGCAAGGAAATCTATACTCATATAATCCAACCTTACCCCTCTATACTGGGGATCACCTACACACAACAATCTCTGCTTGATGATTGGCTTAAAAACATCTCTATCACAACACTTCAAACATCTCTATGTCACAAGGCCTAGGCTTTTAACAGATGATAATGGTTATAACCAATGAATTTGTTAAACATTTTTAAAATCTCCAACACTCATAGCAGTGGAACACAAGATTATTACAGAAGGATCATATAATCACAAGAAATGACAAGCACAGGAAAACTTGTAATATTTAGTTGGAATAAAGAAAATAAACTCTGTAACGGTACAAACCCATGAGATTTTGCAATTTTAATATTTTCCATTTTTATTCAACAAAGAGTATATGGTGAATGGAGTATAGCATTGAGACTGGTACGGCCCGGCACAGGAATGTAAAATTGTCAACAGGGGTGCGCGTTCCCAGACACACGCGCGAACGGCGGCCAACGTTCTCACGCTAATGCACGCACAGATACATTTTTTCTCGTCTGGTGCGCAGAAAACAAGGGAGTCGACTACAAAACACCCATCCGGCCGGATGAAGACAAAGGTTCGCGAGCCGAAAGTTTAGTAAAATTGTAAAAAAATGTGTTAATAAAAGTGCAACAGCAAAGTCAGAAGTAAAGTTTCTAAATTACGAACAGTTAAAGGTATTTTCCGGACTTTTACGTGAAAACAGGGACACAACAACGGACCACACGTGCAGGATGAGTACTCTTCAAAAATAGTAACAATATAGACCAATTATTCACAGATCCACTAAACTGTATCAATAATAAAGAGATCTCTATATTAGGGGGGAATAATTTACATATGTATGAGTGTGAGTGAGCAAACTGGGCTGCCTTAGATAGTATAATTCAGAATAAGTAAATAATGTATAAATCACTATCATATATCAGAATACGTAAATAATGTTGTTATAATCCTATCAGTCATATTTTCTAATATGTTCAAGAAATGTTCATAGTATTGATGTAGAGAAAGACGAAATTGTCGATGTGGGAGTTATTGTGGTAGTTGATGACAGTGTAAGATGAAATAAAATAATGTGTTAAGTGAACGTATAAATATGTATTTGTTATTTGCATTACCTGTTTTTCTCTGCTGAGTATAGACACATGGTCCAAATACAGGTAGGTGACCCAATTTTAACATTTTTAATCATATTTTAATATATTAATATTATAATTCCCTTGTACAATTTCAACAATGCCCGAAACAGGGACGGATTTTAAATAATTTTAATCACTAATTCATTTGAACGATTTCAACTCCAAAGAGCAAATGTAATGTATATCCCAAGGGAATGCAAAAAACAGATTACCGTTAAAAGCAAAGAAATTGAAAAAAGGAGAAAGAAAAACATAGGTGGATTGAAAATCATAACAGCATGACAACTGCTCTACATAAGTTATTACATCACACAAAGACTATTTCAAACTTACATTTTACTTATACTGGGACTTGAAATACAAAATCTGTGCCAATGAGTAATATGAATTTAGATCAGCAATAAACATTAGTTATTTATGATTTTCTAAAACTGTACTATCTTGTAGCCTGCACACTCTTAGTTACATGTCACACTTAATTTATAAAAAAGTGAAATGTCAATAAAAAATGCACAAAACAAAATGCCAAGAGTTTAGGGAGGAGAACCATTTGTCATTACATGATATATTAAAACTAATCAAAACTAACACACATCACAAGGGGAAACAGACACATTAAACAATACTTCAAGTTATATAAAAATACAGCCTTAATACTAAAGATTCCTCTTTATCAATAAAAGCATTTACTTAGACCATATGCAGAAGCATCTGCTTATGATAAAGTCCAAAACCCTGATGTATTTTACTATAATCCTGTGTCCCATGGTTCTCTGTTAAAACACACATGGATCACTATGGCCTCAAGAATGACAAAGCCACAAGAATAAATAGAAATCAATACATAAACCAAAATAATATACAATATCATGAAAAAAGTCCAATTATATGATTGTAATTTTTCTATTACAAAACTTCGATTTTCCTGCCAATGAAAGTTTTAAGCATGTTTTATCAATCTCCTAACAAGTAAATACTGAAATTAGATAAGATTCACTAACTGTATGCCTCTGTACATCTGCCTTCACATAACACATTCCAACCACAATGAATTGCTGTATGTTTGATAATCTCATGCTTTAAAACATTCATACTTCGGGCCTGCTGTTAAATACATCTTCACTGTTTGAGAAAACATACAACACAGCAATAAAAAAAAATCAATCATTAAGATTGGCACAAGGGTAACATGAAGGTCAAATTCACATAAATAATGATTTTGAAGAAGGGAAATGCGACCAGCTACCAAAGGGAACTTCTCTGAAGGAACTGTGAGAGTAGACTAAATCTTTTCAAGAATAAAAGTATTCCACAAACATTCAACTATCTCATATTTGTATTGTTAGCAGGCATAGAATGAACACTGATAATTTCCTTTACAAAGTTTATAACACTTCTTAATGTTAATTCAAATTCCAAGTTAACTCACACTGACTATAATTACAGGTTCCACTAAACACAATAACTATAACAGAACTTGTACCTAAACATATTAAAAATGTAATGGAAACTTTAATAAAACTGGTGTGACAGTCCAACAAAACCACATCTTAAATAAGTCAACAAATTATCATACTTCGAGTTGAAGCTACAAACAATAAGTGTAACCTAATATCAAGCAGGACCACAGTCACTGGGTTGACAGTATGTTGTTTTATTGTTAACATAAAATTTTTCAGATATAAATATACTAGATACTTTGTGTGTGTGTGTGTGTGTGTGTGTGTGTGTGTGTGTGTGTGTGTGTGTGTGTGTGTGTGTGTGTGTGTGTGTGTGTGTGTGTGTGTGTGTGTGTGTGTGTGTGTGTGTGTGTGTGTGTGTGTGTGTGTGTGTGTGTGTGTGTGTGTGTGTGTGTGTGTGTGTGTGTGTGTGTGTGTGTGTGTGTGTGTGTGTGTGTGTGTGTGTGTGTGTGTGTGTGTGTGTGTGTGTGTGTTTTACACTCTTACTAATAAAATTGCATCTGCAAAAGATGCAAATAAAAAATGTTCATCAATTAAGTGGACTTTTCTCCAGTTTGATTTGCACCACACAAAAAAGTGCCAGAGACTTTCCATTCACTGTTATATGCGATGCCTCTTTGTAATTATTTACTAGTCAGCATTACTTAACGCTAAAATACCTTCTAATTCCATCATAATCACCTGTCACTAAACTCAGCTGAAACTAACAATTCTTTTTCCACTAATTATTAACTCCACCACAAAGTTTAAAAAATAGTTTTACAGAAATGGCAAGAATGCCAAATGACATTCTTAATTGTTTATGTTCTTTTTGCTAGTACACAAATGAATTATATGTTAACTACAAAATCAGTACTATTTAGACACAGTACAGTTTACATTAACAAAAAGGTGTCATAATGTAATTTTCTACATACTCAGAGATTCTCAATCCAGGACAATACGGTTGTGTGGCAGAAGGACTTCTAGAAGCACTCTCCACACTCAGTTTGATGCCCCGTCCACTGTTGCTTGTAGGAGGTATTTCTACTAAACGAATTGAGTGAGGCTTACGTACAAATGGTGTTCTTGTTGTCTTGCTAAGAGGCTGCATTTGCCGTTTGTAACAAGGGCCGCTAAACATTACAATTAAACCATTTGAGTACTATAATTAACAGCTATTAAAAATGTTTTCAATTAAGTCCATTAAAATCTCAAAGCAATTCCTTACCAATACAGTTTTGACCTCTCAACAAGAGCATAAGATTCGCCATCTCCAATAAAGCCACCACACGAAGAACAGCAAAAACATTCTGGGTGAAACTTATGATCACCAGCTACCATTACAGGACCAGTGGTTATCTGAAATAAAGTGATTATATACATGTGTATACATATGCGCAATTATTTTGTCCATAAATATCACGGTCTCCAACTCATCATTATCACGTAAACAATGTTCAGTTGAAAACATTTAACACTTTCAGTCCCAAGCTATTACAAGACTATTAGTACAAGAAAACTATAATTTTTAAGCTTTCTTGAATATTAATAATTCACCTAATCTTTGGTCAATATTAATGACCTAAAAACATCAACATAATTAAATGTTTTTTTTTTAATGTATGAAACTTATACACATAACATCTGTATAAATAATAAACAATTACTAACAAAACTATATATTATAATAACACAATTTACATTTATATAATGTATTGAATTCATGTGTGTAATCGTAATAAGAAGATGATACGTTATTTAAGTTTAAAACTGTTCCATTATTTATTTCTTAAACAAAATCTTTCATTTCGCATATTAAATATCGACTCATTATTATATCGTTTGTAAGAATCTTTCTTACACAACTTATTGCTAACAAATTACATACACAAGTTATACATAAATCTTTGTGACGATTTCATTAATAATAAAATTATAATAAATAAAAAAAATTAAGAAGAGGAGAAAATTTAGATTTAAATAAAATCGCACATTTAAAACAACTTTAAATCGCTAAAATAACGCAGAAATAAGATTTAATAAAGAGATTTAAAAACCGAAAGGAATGCGAGTATAAAAGTAAGGAAACACCCTAAATAATTAACCATGCATTGACAGGCGGTAACCTGCATCAACACGCATATTAACCCATAAACAAAACTAATAATATGAGTAAAGTGCAACTCAATAAAAATAAACAAGGAAAAACAATTGTATACAATAATCATTTCTGAAGTAAAGGATATCTTTGGATAATAAATGTGTCAAAGATTAAAACGGTAAATATCGATTAAAAGGCGGAACTATTTTTCTGGTAGTTACTTTACCTCTCCCAATAAACGTACAGTACTAGTGATGGAGCGCTCACGCAGTAAACTGGTCGCATCCGAACGATGCCACAAAGCAAAACAATATTTTGTTTCTTTTAAGTTCAACTAAGAACAGTGTGCAACGTAATGTAGCAGTAAATAGTGAGTCCTATATAAACGTGTAATATAAAAGAAAAAGAATGAATAATGTGCGCGATGACATCTCTACATACTAATTTGTAAGAGAACAATGTATTTAAAATAAAATAGGTACTAGGTATCTAAGGTGAAAACTCCTTATCAATAATTATGTAAAGTGCATATTTGTGGAACAAACATTAACATGAGTTATACTACTAACGAGGTTTTCTACCAGACTTCCGAGAAGAGAGTACCACCCTCAGAATCACCGAACTCACTTCAGGAACTTCAACGTCAACGGAAACTACAATAACGACAGACCATCAGTAGACACCCTAAGGACCGAGGAGCCTAATCTGAATCAACATCAGGATACCATAAGGTGACGTGGAAGCCAGTCTTCCATGATTAAGTAATATTCAAATAAAAATGTACCAAAGACAATTTAAATAACCCTTCAAGACTTTTAAGAGTAGTCACTAATTGTAAACAGTAGTATGTAATACGCTTAAAAAGATGTGTAGTAGAAAGTAACGCTTAAATTATAGAGCGACTCTGTTTCTAAAGTTTAAATAAAGATGGAATAGCCCGATTTTTGGGAATGATAAATTACTTCCACAAGTATATTCCTCATCTAGCCGATATAGCAGCACCGCTGAATGCCTTAAGAAAAAAGGGAGCGAAATTTGAATGGAGTCTGCAACACCAAACTGCATTCGAAAAACTAAAAGAAAGCATAATATCACCCCCAGTATTACAATTAGCCGACTTTACTAAACCGTTCGTAGTGCAGACAGACAGTTCAAGTGTAGCCCTAGGTGCAGTAATATATCAGGAAGTAGATAACTCTAGATTACCGATTAGTTACGCTTCACGAACTCTGACTGACCAAGAAAAGAAATACTCCGCATACGAATTAGAATGTTTGGCTATAGTTTTCGCATTTGAGAAATTCAAACCCTTTTTAGAACATAAAGAGTTCCTGTTGGAAACGGATAATCAAGCATTATCTTGGTTATTAAATCACCCTAAACAGCTAGGTCGTATTGGAAGATGGGTATTAGGGTTAAATTGTTACAAATTCAAAGTACAACATATTCGAGGTACCCAAAATGTAGTTGCTGATACACTGTCCCGTATGTTCCAGCCGCCTATTAAAACATCCAAAAGTAAGGAGAGTAGAGAAACTCCAATTATTAATACGTTAATTACAGTTTCCCCTTGCATTTATGAATATAGCTAATTACCAACAACAAGACCCGCATTTAAGGCCAATTATAGAACAGCTAGATAAAAGAAATAAGTCAGAAAAATATATATTGAGTAAGAGAGTATTATGTTATAGAATAGCAAATGGAAAATATTTAAGAATAATTGTCCTGATATTATTAATCCTATGCTGATGGAATACTACCATTCTTCCACCATTGGAGCTCATATGGGAATAAATAAAACGATATATCGCATTCGAAAAGAATATCATTGGGAAAATATGAACAGCGAGATAGCTGGTTTCGTAAAAAGGTGTAAGTTGTGTGCACTAAGCAAGCCAGCACGAAACAGCCAAATAAGTCAATTAATCTCGGAAACTCCTACTACCCCGTTCTCTAAAATTTATTTAGACTTTTCAGGCCCCTACCCTCGTTCTAAATCTGGAAATACCATGCTACTCATTTGTGTAGACTCATTCACCAAATTTGTCTGGATGTATCCCATGCGGCGAGCGTTAGCATCGACCACCGTGAAGATTTTGCAGGATAGATTATTTAAAGATTTCGGTACACCAGTACATCTAGTGTCAGATAACGGACCACAGTTTAAGTCCAAGGAATTCAAGAACATGTGTTTCAAACTCCGTATAGACCACATTACCACTACTGAGTATCGTCCGCAAGGTAATATAGCTGAAAGGTATTTGCGAAACCTAAAATCTGCTTTAATAGCCTACCATGCAAACGACCATACGTCTTGGGATCAGAACCTATCCTGGATACAATTCGCCTTCAATTCAGCCTATCATGAAGGACATAAATCGACACCCTTTGAATTATTGTATAAATACAAACCTAACCACCCATTATCCACTAAGTGGAAAATACATGAGTTACTACCCCACGAAATTAGGGATAAGAATATAAAGAAAATCTGGAATGAAGCTCGCGCTAATTTAAGAGCGAACTTACGAAAATCTCGAAAATATCATGAGCAGAATAATAATAAAGTAGTAAAGTACCAAGTCGATGACTTAGTAATGTATAGAACACACCCGACGAGTAGTGCAATTGATAAGACCACCTCCAAACTATCATACCGATGGTGTGGTCCTTACCAAATTTACAAATACTTAACTCCAGTAACAGTTGCCCTGTGCGAACCCACTACACAAAAATACGTACGTAGAACACATATTTCCCAGATAAAGCATTATCACGGAAAAAGAAATGCTAGAGAGCAAGCAAACAAAAAGGTATTAAAAGGTATACCTGCTACAGAGTAATTGAGTCACCACTTAATTACCTAATAGTATAAATAGGAACGAGGCCTGATCAACCTTAGATCCTGTTAAAAAAGTGAGAAGTCAGCTGACACCGAATATAAGTAATTCTATACTTACAGAACACCGCAGAGTAATTCTATAATAAGAGTAACTCACAACTAAAGAAAAAAGCAGTAGTAGTCTTAAGTAGTAGTATTAAGAAGAATTGTGTGTGTTTTAAATATATTTCATGAAGTTTGAATTCTATGTATTCTAAGCGTTAGTTTGTAAGGCGTTGTATATCTTGATACTAGTAAAAAGTAAGTTGAGAGTGACTCATGCACCTCTTAAAGAAATTGAAAAGAGAAAATGGTGAGAGAAATATCACACAGAAATGCCAAGCATACTCCCAGTTCATTGCTGACCAAACAACCCATAGAAATCACCTCCTTTTACCACCCTGTGTCTTCTTTAAGCGGCGGAGTATGTGACGATTTCATTAATAATAAAATTATAATAAATAAAAAAAATTAAGAAGAGGAGACAATTTAGATTTAAATAAAATCGCACATTTAAAACAACTTTAAATCGCTAAAATAACGCAGAAATAAGATTTAATAAAGAGATTTAAAAACCGAAAGGAATGCGAGTATAAAAGTAAGGAAACACCCTAAATAATTAACCATGCATTGACAGGCGGTAACCTGCATCAACACGCATATTAACCCATAAACAAAACTAATAATATGAGTAAAGTGCAACTCAATAAAAATAAACAAGGAAAAACAATTGTATACAATAATCATTTCTGAAGTAAAGGATATCTTTGGATAATAAATGTGTCAAAGATTAAAACGGTAAATATCGATTAAAAGGCGGAACTATTTTTCTGGTAGTTACTTTACCTCTCCCAATAAACGTACAGTACTAGTGATGGAGCGCTCACGCAGTAAACTGGTCGCATCCGAACGATGCCACAAAGCAAAACAATATTTTGTTTCTTTTAAGTTTAACTAAGAACAGTGTGCAACGTAATGTAGCAGTAAATAGTGAGTCATATATAAACATGTAATATAAAAGAAAAAAGAATGAATAAGTGTGCGCGATGACATCTCTACATACTAATTTGTAAGAGAACAATGTATTTAAAATAAAATAGGTACTAGGTATCTAAGGTGAAAACTCCTTATCAATAATTATGTAAAGTGCATATTTGTGGAACAAACATTAACATGAGTTATACTACTAACGAGGTTTTCTACTAGACTTTCGAGAAGAGAGTACCACCCTCAGAATCACCGAACTCACTTCAGGAACTTCAACGTCAACAGAAACTACAATAATGACAGACCATCAGTAGACACCCTAAGGACCGAGGAGCCTAATCTGAATCAACATCAGGATACCATAAGGTGACGCAGAAGCCAGTCTTCCGTGATTAAGTAATATTCAAATAAAAATGTACCAAAGACAATTTAAATAACCCTTCAAGACTTTTAAGAGTAGTCACTAATTGTAAACAGTAGTATATACGCTTAAAAAGATGTGTAGTAGAAAGTAACGCTTAAATTATAGAGCGTCTCTGTTTCTAAAGTTTAAATAAAGTCCATTCTTCAAATGGCAAAAGCTAAATAATGTCCATTCTTCAAATGGCTTAAGTTGAAAGATAGTATATGAGTTAATGAGCATTATTAATGAACAAGTTTTAAATCCCGGATCCGTGGAGAATTCAAACACATAAACTTCCTTATTTAAAGGGCCCTTCTGAAATATATGTTGTAAACTGTAATCTGTAAATTAAGAATCAGCTATGTTGAAAACCTTATGTAGAGATTTTAAGGTTATAGAATAATAAAGAGATGTCATTATATAACACACAAAACTGAGTGAATACATCAACAGGAACCCATGTCCATTTTCCTTCAATTATAGAGATATCTCAAAATTATATGTGTTTAATTAGCAGTTGGTTAAGTCTATGGCAGCCTGTGTAATTGACCAGAGCCAATGAAGCACAGGTTCCCGATATTATAACGTATGTACGTTATATCTTATTATCTAATATTAATTAAATATTTATTTTGCTCTTGGCTTACTCATTGTGTGTTCATCTTTTTGCAATTGCTGATTAATTTGCTGCAATAATGAGTTTACTTGTATTCAAAATTGCATATGCATTCTCCTTTATCAACAAGACTTTACTAATTACGTTAATTCAAAAATTAAATATTTCTCTTATCATATACGTTACTCTCAATTACTAACTTTAATACAAGAAATATTATTCTAACTTTTATTCTGCTTTTACATTTATGTAAAATTTATTTATTTTAATACTGGTTGAATGTCTTTTATTCCAAATTTAATTAGTGTCTTTCAATGTCTATAATTACAATGGTTTTTTATCACCTTGTTTGACGTGGTTAATCATCCGTATGTCCTCCTTTGGTCCTCTGGTCGTGTTCTCCGTGTCCTTCTGGTCCTCTGGTCGTTTTCCTCCGTGTCCTTCTGGTCCTCTGGTCGTGTTCCACTGCATGTATTGTTTAATAGTCGTCTCGCCTCACATCATATGCTGCCGGTGTGTCCATAGACCTCATCGTATATACTCTGCTGCTCTGGTTGGACATCTAGTTTGCCCTGTGACTCTTACTATAGATGTGAATTAGCGTCGTCGACTGACATAGTCTCCTGTGGCAACGGTTGAATCGAGAAGAAGAAACTTTATTAGCGCGACCTGGTATTTATAGTCAGGTCGTGCAAAAACTCATGTCTGAACAATATTTAACCTGTCAGATTCTGTCGAAGCGTCACTTCTCCCACTCTGGTTCAATTCACAATTTTCGCCTATCTTCGCGAATTACGAAGTTTGTTTCACATCACTCGATCACTAATTTATATATGTTTACTATACGTAAATTACACTTCTTTATGTTACTCACAAAAAGAGCTATTCATTTTTTACGTATAGTAATTGCACCTTTCGTCACATCGGTACGGTCTTTTAACACTTTATTCACCTTTAATTTCTATACACTTTGGTGTCTTTTGTTTTACCCTATCGTACATATTTTTCTTATAATTAAAATAAAACATACAACTATTCTAC
Organism: Magicicada septendecula; assembly: GCA_034769895.1. NCBI lineage: Eukaryota > Metazoa > Arthropoda > Insecta > Hemiptera > Cicadidae > Magicicada > Magicicada septendecula. The sequence continues at coordinate 352,805,051 of CM068376.1, read as the reverse complement.
TTGAAAAGGGTTGTTGGTTACATTTCAGGAACGGACAGTCTTCACACAAACAAACAAAATACGCGTGTACACAACGCTAGCGACAGGTGTGTCAAAAATGCATGTCCATGCATGAATTCTGCGCTCCCTATTTTTAACTACGATCCAGCTTATGCAATCTGAATCATGTTAATTAATTCATATTTATTTACTTTTATTATTTATTTCATTTATTTTGGCAATGCACAGTACCGATACCGTTAATGGTTGTACTGTTGCATTTTATATATATATATTTCAATCACTTTCTGCTACAGTCCGTTTCTTGATGTATGTAATACTATAATACTTATAACTATTTTACCTCAAGATGTATTTTTTCTTTAGGGACATGTTTCGGGAGATCCTGTTCTCCCATCTTCAACCTTCGCCATCTTGCTTCTGGTGCAGTATTTGTGTGTTGGCTTCTGGATGTTATTATGGTGGTTTGTTGGTCTTTGGTCCTTCAATGTTGCATTATTGTGTGTGGTTGTGGTATCTGTTTTTGTATTTTGTGTATTTTCGATGTTGAGTGCTTTGAATATTGTGTCATGTTTTGTATTGATTTGTATTTGTTCTGGTATTAATTTGTTTTGTGTTTTATGTTTGTAAATCTGTAAATTTTCCCAAATGTTCATTATGGTGCCTTTGTGTGGTATATGTTTTATTAGTGTTACCTTGGTTATGTCTGGGAATTCATGTCCTGTGTTTATTGCATGTGTGGCTAAATTGGATTTATATATGTTTGGTTTTTTGTATGCATTTAGGTGTTCAAAATAACGTTTTTTCAGCTGTTTTTTTGTTTGTCCTATATAACATTTATTGCAATCTTGGCATTCAATTTTGTATATACCGTTGGTTGTTGTATTATCTTTGTTGTGTGAGTTATTTAGATTTTGTAATTTATTTTTATTAGTTTTGTATGCTATTTTTATATCTGTGTTTTTAAATAGTTTTGTTAGTTTTGACATTTTATTATTTATATATGTGAATGTGGCCCATTTTTTGTTGTTGTTATTATTTATGTGTTGTTCAGTTTGATTAATTCTTAATTGTTCAGTTTTTATTTTGTATTTGATTTTATTTTCTATTTTGATCATAGTATTTTTATTGTATCCATTTGCATAACCAATTTGGTGTATTATATTTCTTTCTTTGTCAGTTTCTTGTTTGTTTAGGGGTATTTTGTACATTCTGTTAAATAACGAATAAAATGCTGCCATTTTATGTTGTGGTGGGTGGTAAGAATGGTTAGGTATAATGATGTTAGTGGAAGTTGGTTTTCTATATATTGCATATTGTATGTGTTTATTGTATCTTGTGATGGTTATGTCTAAATAGTTGATTTTGTTATGTTTTTCTTTTTCTTCTGTGAATTGTATTTTGGGATGTATGTTATTAATTTGTTTCAGTATGTTCTCTGCATTTGTGTTTTTGTTATTTGATACATATAGTCCATCATCTACATATCTTATCCATATGCCATCTGGGTCATGTGTTTTTATGATATTTTGTATTTTGGTGTCTATATGTTGTAGAAATATTTCTGCTATTATGCTTGATAATGGTGATCCCATTGCTAAACCTTCTTTCTGTTGATAAATTTTGCTATTAAATTCAAAGTAATTTTGTTTTAGTATTAGTTGGAGACTATTTTTTATTTCGGTTATATATTGTTTGTTTTCATTTTGTTCTATAAGTTTGTTTATTATTATGTCAATTGTTTCTTCTACTGGGATATTAGTGTACATGTTTGTTATGTCATATGATGTGAAAAATGTATTTTCATTTATATTTATTATTTTTAGTTTGTCTATTAATTCGTATGTATTTTTTATGTTATGATGGTTATTTGTTAGTTGGTTATTTTTTAGTTTTTGTGCTATTATTCTTGCTATTTTGTATGTAGGAGCTTTTTTGTATATATTACTATTTATAAGTATTATAGTAATATATATATATATATATATATATCAATCACTTTCTGCTACAGTCCGTTTCTTGATGTATATAATACTTTAATATTTATAACTAAATTTACCTCAAGATATACTTTTTTCCTATTAGGAACATGTTTCGAGAGTTCCTGTACTCTCATCTTCAGCCTTCGCCATCTTGTTTCTGGTGAAGTATTTGTGTGTTGGCTTCTGGATGTTATTAAGGTAGTTTGTTGGTCTTTGGTCTTTTAAAGTTGCATTATTGTGTGTGGTTGTGGTATCTGTTTTTGTATTTTGTGTATTTTCGATGTTGAGTGCTTTGAATATTGTGTCATGTTTTGTATTGATTTGTATTTGTTCTGGTATTAGTTTGTTTTGTGTTTTATGTTTGTAAATCTGTAAATTTTCCCAAATGTTCATTATGGTGCCTTTGTGTGGTATATGTTTTATTAGTGTTACATTGGTTATGTCTGGGAATTCATGTCCTGTGTTTATTGCATGTGTGGCTAAATTGGATTTATATATGTTTGGTTTTTTGTATGCATTTAGGTGTTCAAAATAACGTTTTTTCAGCTGTTTTTTTGTTTGTCCTATATAACATTTATTGCAATCTTGGCATTCAATTTTGTATATACCGTTGGTTGTTGTATTATCTTTGTTGTGTGAGTTATTTAGATTTTGTAATTTATTTTTATTAGTTTTGTATGCTATTTTTATATCTGTGTTTTTAAATAGTTTTGTTAGTTTTGACATTTTATTATTTATATATGTGAATGTGGCCCATTTTTTGTTGTTGTTATTATTTATGTGTTGTTCAGTTTGATTAATTCTTAATTGTTCAGTTTTTATTTTGTATTTGATTTTATTTTCTATTTTGATCATAGTATTTTTATTGTATCCATTTGCATAACCAATTTGGTGTATTATATTTCTTTCTTTGTCAGTTTCTTGTTTGTTTAGGGGTATTTTGTACATTCTGTTAAATAACGAATAAAATGCTGCCATTTTATGTTGTGGTGGGTGGTAAGAATGGTTAGGTATAATGATGTTAGTGGAAGTTGGTTTTCTATATATTGCATATTGTATGTGTTTATTGTATCTTGTGATGGTTATGTCTAAATAGTTGATTTTGTTATGTTTTTCTTTTTCTTCTGTGAATTGTATTTTGGGATGTATGTTATTAATTTGTTTCAGTATGTTCTCTGCATTTGTGTTTTTGTTATTTGATACATATAGTCCATCATCTACATATCTTATCCATATGCCATCTGGGTCATGTGTTTTTATGATATTTTGTATTTTGGTGTCTATATGTTGTAGAAATATTTCTGCTATTATGCTTGATAATGGTGATCCCATTGCTAAACCTTCTTTCTGTTGATAAATTTTGCTATTAAATTCAAAGTAATTTTGTTTTAGTATTAGTTGGAGACTATTTTTTATTTCGGTTATATATTGTTTGTTTTCATTTTGTTCTATAAGTTTGTTTATTATTATGTCAATTGTTTCTTCTACTGGGATATTAGTGTACATGTTTGTTATGTCATATGATGTGAAAAATGTATTTTCATTTATATTTATTATTTTTAGTTTGTCTATTAATTCGTATGTATTTTTTATGTTATGATGGTTATTTGTTAGTTGGTTATTTTTTAGTTTTTGTGCTATTATTCTTGCTATTTTGTATGTAGGAGCTTTTTTGTATATATTACTATTTATAAGTATTATAGTAATATATATATATATATATATATATATCAATCACTTTCTGCTACAGTCCGTTTCTTGATGTATATAATACTTTAATATTTATAACTAAATTTACCTCAAGATATACTTTTTTCCTATTAGGAACATGTTTCGAGAGTTCCTGTACTCTCATCTTCAGCCTTCGCCATCTTGTTTCTGGTGAAGTATTTGTGTGTTGGCTTCTGGATGTTATTAAGGTAGTTTGTTGGTCTTTGGTCTTTTAAAGTTGCATTATTGTGTGTGGTTGTGGTATCTGTTTTTGTATTTTGTGTATTTTCGATGTTGAGTGCTTTGAATATTGTGTCATGTTTTGTATTGATTTGTATTTGTTCTGGTATTAGTTTGTTTTGTGTTTTATGTTTGTAAATCTGTAAATTTTCCCAAATGTTCATTATGGTGCCTTTGTGTGGTATATGTTTTATTAGTGTTACATTGGTTATGTCTGGGAATTCATGTCCTGTGTTTATTGCATGTGTGGCTAAATTGGATTTATATATATTTGGTTTTTTGTATGCATTTAGGTGTTCAAAATAACGTTTTTTCAGCTGTTTTTTTGTTTGTCCTATATAACATTTATTGCAATCTTGGCATTCAATTTTGTATATACTGTTGGTTGTTGTATTATCTTTGTTGTGTGAGCTATTTAGATTTTGTAATTTATTTTTATTAGTTTTGTATGCTATTTTTATATCTGTGTTTTTAAATAGTTTTGTTAGTTTTGTCATTTTATTATTTATATATGTGAATGTGGCCCATTTTTTGTTGTTGTTATTATTTATGTGTTGTTCTGTTTGATTAATTCTTAATTATTCAGTTTTTATTTTGTATTTGATTTTATTTTCTATTTTGATCATAGTATTTTTATTGTATCCATTTGCATAACCAATTTGGTATATTATATTTCTTTCTTTAACAAGAAACTGACAAAGAAAGAAATATAATATACCAAATTGGTTATGCAAATGGATACAATAAAAATACTATGATCAAAATGGAAAATAAAATCAAATACAAAATAAAAACTGAACAATTAAGAATTAATCAAACTGAACAACACATAAATAATAACAACAACAAAAAATGGGCCACATTCACATATATAAATAATAAAATGACAAAACTAACAAAACTATTTAAAAACACAGATATAAAAATAGCATACAAAACTAATAAAAATAAATTACAAAATCTAAATAGCTCACACAACAAAGATAATACAACAACCAACGGTATATACAAAATTGAATGCCAAGATTGCAATAAATGTTATATAGGACAAACAAAAAAACAGCTGAAAAAATGTTACTTTGAACACCTAAATGCATACAAAAAACCAAATATATATAAATCCAATTTAGCCACACATGCAATAAACACAGGACATGAATTCCCAGACATAACCAATGTAACATTAATAAAACATATACCACACAAAGGCACCATAATGAACATTTGGGAAAATTTACAGATTTACAAACATAAAACACAAAACAAACTAATACCAGAACAAATACAAATCAATACAAAACATGACACAATATTCAAAGCACTCAACATCGAAAATACACAAAATACAAAAACAGATACCACAACCACACACAATAATGCAACTTTAAAAGACCAAAGACCAACAAACTACCTTAATAACATCCAGAAGCCAACACGCAAATACTTCACCAGAAACAAGATGGCGAAGGCTGAAGATGAGAGTACAGGAACTCTCGAAACATGTTCCTAATAGGAAAAAAGTATATCCTGAGATAAATTTTGTTATAAATATTAAAGTAATATATACATATATATATATATTTTTTTTTAATCTGACATACATTTAATTACAATAATCAAATTTGTTGTAAATACAAAGCACTTTGCACCAAAATAATGAATTTAGGTTATATTTTATTGTAATGGAAAAAATGCATCAGTATTAGTTTAACAATATTCTGCCACTACGCGATACATAACCTATAAATATAACCTTACGTAGGTTTCCACGGCCGGTGTCCGTTATGTTTTTGAAGTTTTCTTCCAGTATGGACCACATCAAAAATGTCTTGTATGACGGTGTTTCACTCATATTACAAGTGATATAGACCTGAGGATACTCATTGTAATATGAGTGAAACGTTGTCATACAAGACACTTTTGATGTGGTCCATACCAGAAGAAGACTCCAAAACATAACCTATAAATATATGAACTTCAAACAATGCAGAATGATACCAATTGCATATAATAATCATATCAAACTAAAAACTTATCCTATCAACTGACAACAGTGCACAATGTTTCAGTTAACACTTAGGGTGCCAGCCACTTTAGCAAAAGACTTGTAAAGAGTGCCGGCTGCTTTAGCAAAAGCTTGTACAGTGCTGGCCGTTTTTTTAGTGTTTTCCAAAAAATTCTTGTGAAGCTAGAACATAACAAAGACAAATAGTACGTACCTAGTTCTAAACAGTGAACTTTTCTCTTCTTAATGAAATATACAGTTTATTTGTTTTGTTCAAACGCTTTTTTTATTGAAAACCTATTTTTATACACAATTTTTACTTTAAAAAATTGTAGGAATAGTAATAGACCACTAAAAACATATAAAAAACCCTTTAAATTACCTAAAAGTAGTACATTTCACTATTCAAGCACAAAACATAATACAATCAATCACTCGCTAATATTAGTTGTTGTTTTTTTAATGAAAAACTCTAAAATATGGGTCTTTATACATTGCAATTTTACTTTCACTACTCTGATATGATGTGTCTTTACTCCTTTTCTGTTCTTTTTTCTGAACATACATTGCATACCTTCTCTATAATACTCTCTTCTTTCCTTCACATGATGATACTTATTCAAGGAAATCTTTCCCATTATCCAGTCAACTTCTCATCTTGATTATTTTTTGGCATATACACACAATTTGTTTCTAGAGGTTTACTAACTCACTGTCACTAAAGTACGAAAATATTCGTTTACAGAACTAACTTCATCACAGTTTGGAACACAAAACAAACCAATGTCAGGAAAAGTTCAGTCACCTTCTGAAGTAGGCAAACTTCCACTGTTCCATTTGTTACCATGTGCGGAAGACATAACATTTTGCAAACACTCTACAGATGTATACACAAAATTTGAAGTTGCTGTTGAAACATTTTCATCGTCTTCTAAGACAAAAACAAAAAAAATAAAATGGAGGTACAGTATTACTATAAAGCATTTGAGATGTGGGTTTGGCGAGCAATGGAAAAAGTAAGGCAGGTTGATAAAATAAGGAATGATGAAGTTTTAAGAACAATAGGGGAGAGAGAAAAATCCTGAAGGTAATAGAAAATAGGACAAGGAATTGGATAGGTCAATGTTTGAGAAGACATTGCTTGCTTACAACTGCCATGGAGGCTGTCATAGTAGGATAAAAAAGAAGAGGGCATAGTAGAATGAAGTTAATAGATAGCATTAAAATCAGAGGGTGTTACGAAGAAACAAAAAGACTGGCATGCGAAAGGGCAGCTTGGAGAGCTTTTACCATTTAAAGACCTGGCTTAGGGCAGGACACCAAATAATAACTAAAAAGAAGTAAACTCGTAACAGTGTAAACAAAGTCTTAACCTACAATAACAGTTCATTATACTATGTTTACATGTATTATAAAAATTATACTAACCCAAAATTTCACTAATCATCTTCTGTATAATCAGGACCATTACCTATATCGTTTAAGAAAATATTATCTTCATTGTCACTAAAAAATTATGTCACAATTCTGCCACAACACATACATCTACATTTCAAAGTGAACACAAACAACAGATAAACGAAGCCTGCAATATTTCTTTGTAGTTCAGCTGAGCTGCTAATTATCAGCGAGTTTAAAAACTAAAAGCATCAACAAATAACAGCAGCGAAAACTACACTTTTTGACATGATTCCGTATTTAAAATAACATAAAACTGCATCACATCAAATGTGGTTTAGTGATACACACATCATACAAAATCAAAAGATCGGTACTCTATAGAAGTTTTGTCACCCCATCAAATGAGGTGTCCTTCTGTCAAATGGCGTAATTGGCACCCAAAGTGTTAAAATACAAAACAACTATACAAAATGTGTTTTGGCCATATATCGCTACCAATGGATTTTGTATAAGATGGTATATGATACCCCGTAGCTGACATGGGTATGTAACTAAAACATCAAACCCACGGTAGGCTGAGCCTTGACACTGAAAGTGTTATTGCATAGACAAACAATAATCTAAACAAAACGTAAAGCACCAAAATATTTTATTTACCTGGCCACAACCCTGACATGACTCTCCATACTTTGCCCAATAATCTTCTTTACAGAAAAGCATGCCATCTTTCTCAAAATACCAACTAGACAATGGAGCATCACAAGCTGAGCATCTGTCAAAAAAATACATACATTATAACCCATTAACTCAAAATACCAAAAACACTTTTAACCAAACAGTAGTCTCTAGCACACCATTGAATTTATTGTTATTGTTGTTCATTATATTTATACGACTTAAGTAAAGCATAATCAGTTAAAATTATACATGTTCTGCTTGAATCATTAACAGTGGAACCTAACACATTCATAAAGTAGAGATCCAATCTGAATCAGAGAAGTGATGTTGACAATGTTATATATAGACATTGTTAATGTTATATTATCTTCAACATCCAAATAACTTTTATTCATTTAAAAACTCATAAATGAGTTAATCCTTTATTATAAAACATTAAATGGGAAGCACTTACTGTGGTATGGTAAAGTCGAGACTGGAAGCACATCTCATGACAAACGCGTAAGAGAAAGCGGATTTCGTTTAGTTGTGACACATTTTTTTCAAGAAACTGATAGGAAATGTTACAATCAATTCTGAAATTAGTAAGTGGTGTGTGTATTACAAAGTACCACATGGAGCCATCTCATCTTGTAAACACAATTTCATTCCGGACTGCTTAGTTCAGGCAGTGTAGTTGCATATCCAAGATACATCTCGTCCACATGTCCCTCTGCTGTACAAGCTCTTACAGTCTTCTCTTGAGTACTCAAAATTCAATACATCTAACGTGTAGTGATATAAAAAAATCAGAAACTATTTGGCATGACTGTTTGTACACTTCTATAAGTTACACTAGCTAGTTCATTCATTTCATGGATCATTATTGGTTATCTTCACTAAGGTTGTTCATCCTTGGTCAGTGCACAAGATTATTCAACTTCTTCATAATCTCCACAAAAGAACTTACACCTTTTGTATACCTGAAACTCTGACAGTGAATCATTATCGAACTGAATACATAAGCTGCATAAAATTTCACATGGTTTAACATGTTTGTGCCATAAAAATTTTAACATGTTTGTGCCATAAAAATCTGATAACTAATGTTGACAGGAAGTCTCTGTTCACTATCTGCATGACTGTAAAAACATGCAGTCGGTGCAGAAAACATGCCTAGATGTGCCTACAGATTACAAATAACAAGAGTGTCTTTATAGTTTGTCACAGTTAGTTACTATAATTATTATATTTCAGTAATTCGATTGTTTAATAATTGAAATACATATCAATATACTGAAACAACTGTAAAAGCTAACACCAAATATCAGAATACAAAATATATTTTTGTCATAGATGCACCACCTTACACCATCTTTAATCATTTACCTATTAATCTATAATTGGGCACTCACTTCAATCATTCTCACAACATGTTGTTTCTATTTTTGTAAGATCTCTCTAATCATATGTATCCCCAACTCAGCCCTAATAAATTAAATTACTAATTAAATCTCTTATGATTTAACCATTTCTTCTTCTGAATCATTTCAGTTCAGCTATCTGTGTTTGCTGAAAATTATGTTTTCACACCGTTCACATCTAACCGAGCACTGCCATTATTGGCAACCTTTCAACCTTTCAGTGGTTTTGTTGTTTTGCTATGCATGGTACCATAAAACTAAAATAATACCACACAATCTTAAAATATGACACAGATTCTGTTACCTATCCGCTGACAACACTTGTGACCTGGCCATTCCCTTTAAAAGCCATGGTTTATGTTTTCTTCACAGATATTTTCAAATTGTAACCCTTGCATATATTCCTCCTCTGTATTTTTTAAAATTCTCTGGTAATCCACACAAACGGCACTGTGTTGGGGTTAATACCATCCTCCCTTTGGAATACAAGTTTGCCAATATATACTCCAGCCACACTCCTCTGTTGCTATTATGGAATGTACAGTCCTTCCCAGTAATGAAGACTATTCCTGTATTTTGATACTACTGTTTTGGATAACATAGCCTTTCCAAAATATTCTTGTTTACCCAACCCAGTCTGTAAAGCACATATGGTTTTGTATACTATATTGCCTTTCTTTCTCTATTAGTTATCAGACCACAATAATGTTGCTACTGTAGGACCGACCTTTACCAATACGAGCACATTAGCAATCTTTGTTACATGGTCATTGATAACCCAAATACAAAGTTTGTACGGTGTGTTCTATAGTTCTGACATATGAATTATATTTCTCTATAGTATTATAGTATCTATAATTACAGACTAAGTATTTATACTTTATAGCAGTGGCAGCTGGTGGTTGAAAATTTTGGGGGTTGCAGTTGGGTTGGATGGTACTAAATTGTTTTATTCCCTGAATAGAAAATGCCCAAGTCTCCTCCCCTCCAAACAACACACAAGGAAAGTAAAATAATGGAATTTTAGTGTCACACCCACATAACCACGAATATTTATTGTATAAATCTTTTTTACATTTACAATTAAATATTCTGTTACCTGATTTTACACTTTGATTAAGTTTTGAAAGGTCTGATGTAGACCTACCTACTCACTTAATTTCAATTTTTTCCTCAACAGGACGTAAACTGAACAGCATTTTCGTTAAGTTTACGACAGAATTCATTGTGTCCTACCAGGTGAATATATTAAATATCTTACACTATGACACCTTACTACTTTATATGTACTATTATTAGTATGTACAGTAAAACCCCGGTTAACCGAACTAAAGGGGGGGAAGCCGTTTCGGATAACAATTTTTTCGGTTAAGCCATGAACATCTAATACTACAGTATTTTGTACTGTAATTACAGTGCATATTTTTTAAAGGTTTGGAAGGTCAAACGAATTCAAAAATCTCTTTGTACGCTACACTTATGTTCTTTATTACAAAATTACATTTTTAGGATTACAGTACATCAATATACAGTATACAGTCATCCCCCGAGATACGTAATTAATGCGGACCATAGACTTTTGTGTAACTCTAATTTTACGTAAGTCGAATTTGAACATTGCTTAAGTGTACCTACGTACTTATTATTATACAGACATGTATGGGTATGTACGTACATACATGAGTACGAACAAATCACTCGCGGCAAGCTACACTAATGACATGAAACAATACCTCTAGAAAAACGAGTGATAAACATGTGCTCGGTTCCGCTGCTCAACCTTCACTGAGTAGAAGTTTCCGAGAAAGAGTGCCCGGTACGCTTGCGTTCGTGCTTAGACCGAAAAGTAAAGGATTAGCAGAGCAATAAAGTAAGAGAGAGTGTGTGTGTGTTTGTTTACAAAGAGAGAGTGAGAGTGAATAGTGTATTGACGCAGTCGCTACAAGGTACAGTATTGCATGCTTGAAATAGAATACAGTACAGTAATTCTTTGTAAAATTGTATGTTACTCTACTCAAACATTTTTCCATTTTTTGAAATTTTCATTTTACGTAACTGCGAATTTACGTAAGTCGCGTGTTACGTATCTCGGGGATGACTGTACTGTACTTAATAGTTTGGAGCATATGAATTACTACTCATTTAAAAAACTCAGTAATTTCTGTTTGTTTCTTGCGTCCCTCCCAACGTTTTCGAGCAGCGATGTCCCGCCATCTTTTCATTAGAAGGACGTCAGCCGGCGTTGACTCCCTGCATTGTTCAACAAATCTTAGGGCAACCTAACAACAACACATGTACTGTACTGTAATTTTTGTGTTATACTATACCCAGTAGGTTTTTGAAAGATAACAAATTCTTAATTTAGGCTTACCTCTAGTGCTCGAAAACCATCGTCAGCTGTCACTCCGTCATCTACTTCGGTCTCTTCGACCGCGTCAGCATTTGACTGCAACACTGTTTCTACAATTTCTTGGTCTGTGATTTCTTGCGAATTGTCCGCGACAACCCATTCATCCACCTCGCACGTATCCATGTCTTCGCATCCGGGAATTCTTTTTACCATTTCTGTCAAGTTTTCAAAATTTTCTGAGTCGTCTCCTTCAAGCCCATCATACAGTTTGCTCCAGCACCTTTGAAGAGTTTCTGCTTTCACATTATCCCAGGCTTGCGCACACCAATAAATTACGTGTTTCATATTTACTGCCTTCAGCGCTTCATTCATGTTTTTGTTTTGCATGTCACTATCTTGCAGGATGGTTCTCAAAAATAGCCCACGGTAGTGCTGTTTAAATGTCGCTATTACGCCCTGATCCAGTGGCTGAATTAGACTGGTAACATTTGGGGGAAGGAAACGCACAACAATATCGCCACTTTTTAACTGGCAAGGATGCGTAGGCGCATTGTCAATTAATAAGATCGCTTTTTTAGGCAGACCTTTTTCAGTTAAAAACTTTTCAACTTTCGGTACATCCAAGAACTTTTTTGGGCTCTATAAAAAACTGGTAGCGCATTTCGGGCAACATCCTTCAAGGCCCGAGGTTTTTTCGACTTCCCGATACACATTGGGGGCAGCCTATGTGTGCCAGAAGCGTTTGATGCCAAAAGAACAGTTATCCGTTCTTTTTGCATTTTGTGTCCTGGGGCAGACGTTTCTTTTGAGGAAGCTAAGGATTTTGTAGGCAACATCTTGAAATTAACACCCGTTTCATCGGCATTGTAAATTTGGTCCTTAGTGTAGCCTTGAGTGTAATCTTCAAACTCTGTTTTGAAAACAGCAACCACGTCTGGGTCTGCAGATAACTTTTCTCCACATACATTCAATTGCCGAATGCCGTATCTGTTTTTAAACCTGTCTAACCACCCAGAGCTTGCACAAAAATCTTTTCCTTCCTCACCTAACAACTCAGCTAACATTTTAGCTTTTTCTTGCAGTATCGGGCCAGTTAAAGGCATGCCTTTTTCTCGTTGTTGGGTGAACCAAAGATAAAGAGCTTCGCCTACTTTTTCAAAGTCGGATGTTTTCAGTGTTTTTCTATGAGGATTTTTCACAGCTTGCTCTAGAAATTTAGATTTAGACTTCACCCATTCTGAAACGGTAGAAACACCAACTCCGTAATTAGCCGCAACAGTTTTCAATAAACTTCCTTTTTCAACTTCTTTGATAGCAGCTAATTTATCAGCGAAAGTAATCACAACACGCTTCCGCTTAGTCACCATAGCACAAAAATACACACGCAACGGAAATAAACAACCACTTGAAGGCACTATTGTATCGCAGATCCGCACTTGTGTGTTGACAGCTAGTGACTGATGCGGGCGTCATGGTCTTGGGAGGGGTTGGAGAGTTGGCAGTGTACCTATATTTAGACTGGTGAGCCGGTGGCTGGGGAAGCAACTCAAGGTCGGGCATTCACCTCTCTCCGCTAGCCATAGCCCAGCACACTCTCGCCCTCGAATTATTTCCGTGCAGTACAGTACTGTATTATTTTTTTGATTTGCGATTTTCGGAGGCATTTCGGATAACCCGGGTTTCGGTTGACCCGAGTTCGGTTAACCGGGGCTTTACTGTAAATGTTTACTACTATTAGTATTTAGTATTAGTTAGTTATTACTATTGTTAGTATTAGTATGTTAGTATGTACTAATATTTAAATGTAACGATAAATTGGACTGACACTAACAATGAACTTCACACAAAAAATCTGACTGACACCAACTCAACTAACATAACAGACCCCTTACAAATTCCACCCTGGCGCACCACGTGTTATTTACCAACAGACTGGTGGCGACGTGACATACATGTGGGGTTTGCAGTCCCTAATCACACCAAGCAAGCCTATATCATTGTAATAGAAACAACCTAGTCCAGCCAGCCAGACCACTATTCCATTGTATTTCCCCATATACAAAGCGCGTCACAGTTGGTGCATACACCGCAGCAAGAGCCTGTACGGTTTTTAGTAATTGCTGTGTGCTTTTCAATTGGCAAATGATTAATTACAATGATTTAGCTTGAAAACACTATTATTAGTTATTGTTTTATTCATAATTCTATAATTTAAAATAGAATTCGGGATTTAATGGGGCTGCCACTGCTTTATAGTATGTTATTACTATTATCCACCACATACAAAATTAATATTGTTACGACGGTCACACTTATCGTCATATGGTACAGTGGAAAACAAAATAAAGACACCAATTAAGTCACTAATCACCGGCTTTAATTATCAAAATTAAACAGTTTGCAATCAACAAGATAGTCTCTTACAACAAATGAAATAAAAATTGTTCACACGCAATAATAATGTCTGCTAATAGTCCCACCCAATTATAACACAATAACACCTTCACCACAATACTTCTAACCTCACTTGAATAAATCGCCACTTAAACTGACTTCTAAGCGGTAGCTGTCATTGTTTAAATAGATAACACAAGTGTTCGAGAATACACATCAACACTACTCGAAAACACTGGAGAGCATTATTACTTGCGGCCTTGAACACAGTGTGTGACCAGTGAAGTCTAGAACAGCCTTGCATGTTAAGTGTCACGTAATTGTCTTTCTTCTCAAAGTAGCAATACGTATGCACAGAAACATTACAGCTGGGCTCTGCTGGGATAACCCAGAAACATGTAGAACATTCTGTAATGGCGTAACACTGCCCCCTCCTTAAGCCTGTTCTTCCTGAACTGGCAAACCATCTCTGAAGTAATACTTGGCCAGGTGATCTAGATAGCTGATCTACTTGAGAAAGATAATTCTCTGGCTCTTCAAATTCAGTCTCATACGATCTGAACATCCAGTTCCCAGGAATATGAGTCTTCCGCTCAACCACTAATTTTGCTGGAATCACTCCCATTGCATCATGTACTGATGACCTATATGCCATTATCTGGTCCAAGTCTAATTGGCTCTCGTCAACAACCTCTTTCATATCTTCATCTTCAGCAACATTTCCCCCGGGCACTTTCATAAAGTCAGGAACAAGCAAGAGACTTTTCTCGATGCCTATAGTTGGTTTTCCATTCACTTCTTTTGTCATGTTGCACATTTGTACTTCCTTGTTCGTTCTTCTTCCACTTCCGCTTGCAATAAGAAGGGTCCCTCTTGACCACACCTGTTGACTTCTTTTTTGGCTCATGCCACTTGCTTGATTGAATATTTGGCGGACCCTGTCATTTTAGCCATGCAAAGCTTTATCTTCTCTTGGACAACCTTCAGGACATTCTTCCTTAAGTCCAAAACAAATCCTTGGGATTCATAATGTCCATGCCATGAATCACTTCATCGACAATGAGCAACGAGCATTTGGTGGCTAAACTCAAGGATACCCAGGCGTACACGTACATCTACCTTTCCTAACACTTTGACGGGGCTTCCAGTCACAGTCTGTATTGTACAAGAGCTAATTTGAGGCTGGCAGTGCTGACTAAGACAGGGCACACAATGGACACTGTAGCGCCCATGTCAACTGTAAATGGTGTTGATTTACCTTCTGCAAATCCATTAACGATCAAGTTTCCACTAGTATTATGTAATGTGGAAACTGTGTGCTGTTCTGGGGCTTTACTTGTCCAATTGGTGCGATCATTCTCTTCTCTCGGTATTTTTTTCTCACAACAGTCTACCTGTAGATGACCACATTTCCCACAGTTGTAACACTTCAGTCTTCTGTCTTTTACCCATCGTTCAAATCGTTGTAGCTCTCTTGAACTTTTGAATTGTTTGCCCAATAACACTGTTTTTCTGCACCCATCGTAATGGCAATGTGGCACTCTGACTACAGTGTGATGGCATAAACCCATTAATGTAGCGGGACACTGACTTGGCAGCTTCAAACTCGAAGGCATGAACAAGAGCTTCTGAGCTATTTCGGTGTCTTGCCATTCGTAACACTTGAAGTTCACAATCTCCGATACCATCAATAAATGTCTGCACCGCAAACCTCATTCGAAAATCTTCTGGTGCTTCAGGATTGGCCAATCTAATCAGTCTGTCGATACTTGCTTCAAACACTTGAAGACTCCCCCCCACCCCACCCGGAAACAATGTCGCCTTGTTCTCAACTGAGCGTAGTACACATCGTGCAAACATTGTTGTAGGGTGAGATGACGTCTGCTGAATTCCAATGGTTCGATACTTTCTGCTTCCAGAAACAGCATCTATAACATTTCTTTTCTTTTCCATATTTTAGAAGTTTACATTTATTCCGTCCAGACCTGCCAATTTAGGACTTTTCATTTATTCCAGTGCAACCTGAATTTTGTCAAATGTTATATCATCTCTAAAGTACAGTGTGTCACTGTAGGGTGTATCTGGATGATGGTTCCCTTACCTTCCCTATTGGCCCCAGCAAGTGGTTCTAGTCTTACACAACTTCAATTAACTACACTGTATCTCTTTGATGTTTGTTGCATGACCTATACCCTGTCTCTTATGAATGTTATTCTCAATAGTCGACCTATTCCATTATTGCCACCTTATTATTACTTTACAACCTTCCTCTATTTGCCAGTCCAATTTCTTTTGAGCAATTTTGGAGTGTCGCTATACAAGCTTTCAGTTTTTCCATAATTGTGTTCCATCTTCTCATTCCAAATTCTATGACCACTGCGCTTCCTAACTTTCTTTACGTTTCCTGATATCTCATTTGCAGCTTTTGCAATGCAATGTTTTAACTTCTTCTATTTTTTAGTTTGTCTTCACTTATTTCTTAGTTTTGCCATACGGAATGTTGATGTTACCTATCGCTATTTTCATACCTTCCATTACTCCTTTGGGGTGGTTTCCTTTATTATTTTTTCCTTCCATCTTGCTAGTAATGTTGTTATCTTAGCTACAACAAAAATATGGTCAGAATACACGTTACTGCTGCTACACATCCCCACTCTCACTGAGTGTCTTACTGACAATGATGTACTTAGTACGAGGGGTGGCTGATAAGTACAATGTACAGCACGACGTGTGCTGCCACCTTGTAGTGCCACTGTTGTATTACAAATGTCCCAAATCTTGTTGACCAACTCCTTCTTGTTTTCTGTCAGTTGCCATTGTTATGGAGTCGAGTACGCCAGCTATGTCAATGCGTCTAAAACAACGTGGAGTGAGTGAATTTTTAACAGCTGAAAAAGTGAACACTAGGGACATTCATCGTTGTCTAAAAGCCGTTTATGGTGATGAAACTGTTGATAGAAGTACAGTGAGTATGTGAGCAATAAAATTTGGTGCATCGGAAGCTGGTAAAGTATTGAGGAAGAACCTCACAGTGGTCAACCAGTTTCTGTGACTGATGAGAAGCACCAAATTGAGGTGAATGAACTGATTCAAAATGACCGTCGCATCACACAACAACACACTGCCACCCAGATAAGCATATCGAAAGAACGAGTACGACACATTATTGCAGAACTGGGCTACCATAAAATCTGTTCGCAGTGGATGCCACATACACATCACATGCAATCGCAGAGGCTCTTGTGAACTTGAAATTTGAACCCATTCCACACCCTCCATACTCACCAGATTTGGCGCCCTGCGATTTTCACTTTTTTTTTGCATTTAAAGAGGGATATTAAGGATACTGTTTTTACCACAGGTGATGAACTGAAAGACGCAGTGAGGTTCGTGGATCAAGGAAAGACCACCGGCATTCTTCACTGATGGGACAAGATAACTGGTTCACCGTTGGGAGAAATGTGTAGCTGTAAATGGTGACTACGTGGAAAAATAAATGCAAGTTTTTTTTAGCAAATAAAATGTACTTTTATTCCATATTTGTTTCATTTGTGAGTCACATGTGACTGTGCATTACTTATCAGCCGCCCCTCATAGCTGAAATATGACTTCAACGTCATGTGTATATTTCTTCCTGTAAGTTTAAAGCTCACTTTAAGCTTGAGGTGTTATAGTTTGGGGGTTTATTGTGGATTTTCCAGATACTCCAACAACTGGTATGTTTCATCCACAGAAGTCTTTTTTTTTTTGTATGTTTTTGTAGCAATAAAATTCTTTCACTTTGTCTTTCCCTCCCTAGTGTAAATGTATCCTCTTGCCATTTTTCATCATATTATTTGAATCTTCATAGGTATAACTCTCAGTCTTATGTTTCCATCTTTTCTGTAACTGCACTCCGCTATAAATGCATCAAGCTTTCTGTTTCGTTACAACAATGCTAGCACTCTATCTGTTGCTACTCTGTTTAGTTGTTGGCCAATCCATGTACCCAGTCTTAAATTATCTGCTACGCCAAATCGTTTGTCCTTATATAGCTTCGGTCATTTAGTAAAGGATGACAGGGCTGCCATATTAAAGTGTCCTGACATACCTAATTTTTATGTTGAGGTTATCTCCTAGTCTTTTACACAAACCCTAAAAGGCACGTTGCAACTCCCACAGTATCTGCCTTACTAAAAATCCTCATCTTCAGATTTGTCACCATTATGACCTATTCCATAACCCCTGAGAAGAGAACTAAATTAGTGTAATTTAATTTTCAATTACAAAAAAATTATTATACACACACATTAATAATAAAAACACATACACAAGAAACTTCCAAAAATAATTAATATTACCGAAAACATTCTGTATGCCATTCTTGATTTAAAGCTTCTATGAATTCATCTTCGTCAAGTACGTTTAGACAACCTGCACATACCGATATGTCAGAAGCCCCAGCATCTGAACCCTCACCTGTAAAGATCAAGAGAAATGTCATAAAACACAAAATTCAATAGGTATAAACTAGAATACACTGACCACCTTACAGTATGTGATTAGTACAAAAAATGTATCATTCAAAACAATATGAACATACATGAGGATATCTAAACTAGTCACTGAGGATATAAGTGAATTAGTACAACACGAATAATCATTCAATAACGCTGTAATTTAGTTTTGCAAATACGTAACAATAACTTTATCATCGAGTAATATTACAAGACTAACTAAACTCGTAAATAACATTAGTTCCAACCATAACGCAGTTGATAAATAATAATCAATAACGTCTGTGGAAGCGAATAACAATAATAACAACTAACGCGAACTAATTCCGAATGAGTGAAGTTTGGTGTTGTGCAGTGTCTTGTGAGACTCCATGGGATTCCACGATACAATCTGCTAATCCGGAGGGAATTATCGCCGTCATGCCAGACGATCAACATGCGAACCGCGCAATATAAACCTCTACCAGATTTGGATACATACCAAAAGTAAACTTATCATGCCATAATTAGTCTTAGGTCCACTGTCTGTTCACTTAAAGAACTCACACGAATTAATTAAAGAATTAAGATACAAATTTTACTTAAAAATTAATATCAGGAAGCTATGGAAGTTAATTTATTTATGAGCACCGATTTTAAATGAATCCAGATCAGTAATTAACTATGTTATAGTATTTAAAATTTAAGAGAATAATTATTAAAAGTTTTTTTTCTTTGAATAAGAATTACAATAGTTGAATTATTAGAGCAATTAATATGAGTAATGAAAATAAGATTTATGAAAATGAATGTTTATATTTTGATTAGAGATTATTTATATCATGTGTCAATGATAAATATGATACTCAATCATAACTAATTGTTAATAAATCGAAAAACTAATTATAAGAATAAGTCTAAATTTTATTTTATAAACCCTGAGATAAGAGAAATCAAATTTAAATGTTAAATTGGCGCTCCAGAACACGGGGCATAATAAAATTAATGTTAAATGGTAATTCCAATTTCTGTATGAAACAGGTTTCACCAAATCTTTCATTTCTCTCTTACTTTCTCTAATAGAAGGTAAATTCACGTAGGCAAAGTCCCCAAATTTACTGAGAATAAAACT
This sequence comes from Magicicada septendecula, assembly GCA_034769895.1. Lineage (NCBI taxonomy): Eukaryota > Metazoa > Arthropoda > Insecta > Hemiptera > Cicadidae > Magicicada > Magicicada septendecula. The sequence goes on along the minus strand of CM068376.1, from coordinate 352,785,281 downwards.
GAAGCTGGTTCTTCAAGCTGTTAGACGAATGGTAATCTTAAAAGAAGCCTCTAGATGATTCAGCATAGCCTACACAATGTGGTGGATCCCAACACTGTACACGTCAGTCCAGTTTAACACTGGTTGCCTGACCATTTCAGAAAAAATAATTATCAGTGTATCCATTCCCTTATGTTTGGTAGTTCAAAGCATATTTTCTGTTATTTTTATTGTATCCAGTTTACATATGGCTGCCATATTAGTTCTTTGTTCCACACAGTATTTTCCATTTGCATACGTTTACGGTATTCTAAATTTCTAAGGACTGGGTTGTTTTAGGCCTTTCAAATTGACTTTGTTGTTTTCAGCATAGTGTTTCTGTACAGGCAATCTTTGTATATAAATCTGTCGAACAAGAACGAATAAAATTTGAATTTCATATTTTAATTTCTCAAGGAAAGAAAACAATCTCAACATTAATTTTCTGTATGCTTATTTATATATGATTATAGTTAATTTATAGAAAGTTTCAGTTGTAATGTATCCTTTAAAATTTACAGCCTGTTAAAAATTGAAATTTTTCATTTTTTCAAATTTTAAGCTTTAATATCTCTGTTGGAGGACCAGAGAAAAATCTGAAATCTACAATGATTCAACTTCTTAACTCAGTGCAGAGAAAACATTCTGAAAAATCAAGTAAAAATGGTTGTTTTCTGCACAGTGAACAGTAGCGGGTCGTACAGGGAGGGCAAAAGGGCGCAGCCCTCCCACTAAATTTGCAAATTAAACTTGTCAATAATATAACTATAATGTGTAGTATTCTTATTGAAAGATATTTTTGGGGCGACTAATAGCGATCACCCGATGTTTTCGGCATGGCCCCGCAGCTGGGACGGTTTCGCTGTAGCCTTCCCTGAATAGGCCGTTCTTTCGGGGAGCGGGGCAAGAGACGTATGCACATCTCTATGCATTTAAATGAGCATCCGCCATTACAGGTAGGACTGTGGCCGCTTTCTGTTTCGCAGCTAAATTCATAGAGAAACGGAGCGTTGTTCAAAACTTCTCATAGTGCATATATTTTCTCTTGTGTTTTACATAGTTTTGATTGTGTTCTTGTTGTACTTTTTGTGTTAACGTAATGTTATAATAATTTATTCTTTATTAGGCAGTGTATTCTGTGTACGATAGTGTTTTTGTCGAACCTTGTGTACATAAACGTGTAACTTATCCTGTGTGTTCTGTGCGTATTTGTTAGAAACGATTAAAATGGCTATGAATTCGGTAAGTAATATTAAACGTTTGATTATTTCAAATTCACTTACTTACGAAAAGAAAATAGAACTAAAAAAATTAGGGCCACCAAAACCGAATTTAGATATTACACAACAAAATTATAAAACGGACAGACCAGCATCAAGTAAAAAAAACTACACAAGAAAATTTAATAGAAACTGTTACTTACATGCTGATTGGATATGTGGATGTGAGGTGATCAATTCTTTTTTTTTGTTATGTATGTTTGGTGATGAACCTAAACAGTGATTCAGTCTGGACTGAAAATGGAATTAAGGACTTGAAACATTTGGGAGAAAAAATAAAAAAAAAACATAAAATTAGTGAAACTCATATGAACAATTGTATTGAATATTCATTGTTAGGAAAAGTCAATATTAGTTGCCAGTTAGACAGTGCATATAGATTAAAAACTAAACAGCATAATGAAGAAGTCTCTAAGAACAGATACATCCTAAGTAAGTTAATTGACTGTGTAAAGTTTTGTGGAATATTTGAACTAGCTTTAAGAGGACATGATGAAACAAACACATCTGAGAATACAGGTATTTTTAGGGGCTTAGTAAATTTAATGGCAGGCCTAGATAGCACCTTAAGAGAGCATATTGAAAAAACAAACAATAGGGTTTTCGTTGGTCTTTCTAAAACAATTCAAAATGAAATTTTGGATTCTATTTATGCAGTGTGCATTGGACTAATAAAAAAAGAAATAAATGAAACTGACTACATTTCAATTGAAGCAGATGAAACCACGGATTGTGCCACTCTGTCACAAATTGTGTTAGTTGTGAGGTATGAATTGAACGGAAAATTACATGAGAGATTTATCAGTTTTGTCGGTCCACAAGATCACTCCGCTGAAGGTATTAGTAATACTATTTTTGAAGAATTAGCAAAATTAGAACTTGATAAGATGCCTAGTAAAATTATTGCACAAAGTTACGATGGGGCAGCAGTAATGAGTGGAAAACATAACGGTGTTCAAGCAAAAGTTAAAGCTGTGTACAAGAATGCCCAGTATATACACTGCTATGCCCATCAACTAAACTTAATTATTGAGCGCGCTGCATCACAAAACAAGCAAGTAAAACTATTTTTCTGTAATTTAGATGGCTTTACAACATTTTTTTCAAGATCTTCCAAGCGAACTGCCATACTTGATGAAGTAGTAAAGAAATGTCTCCCAAAATGTTCTAATACCAGGTGGAATTTTAAATCCCGTTGTGTGACAACAGTATTTATTCATAAAAATGACATTTCCGCTGTTCTTGAAAAAATCATAGATGACGAGAGTGACAAGTCCACTGTTCAGAAAGCACTAGGACTGAAAAACACATTAAATAATGATGATTTTAATTTTTGGTTAACATTTTTCAACAAAATTATGCCAGCCTGTGACATTTTGTTTAATCAATTACAGCAAGTAGAAATTGACAGTATTAAAACACACCAGTATGCTGCCTCATTCAAGTCGCACATTCAAAACGTCAGAGATTATATTGATTTTGATGCCAGTCTGTCTGCAACAAATGATTTTGGAGAATCATCACAAAATCCAAAAAGGTCACGTTTTGATGAAAGCAAGAAGACTGCAGCTAAAGAAGTTTGTGACATAATAGTTACCAACATAGAAGACAGATTTTTATTTTCAGACCATTTAGCAATAGCAGTTTTGTTGCAACCAACCCTGTTTTCTAAACATCAGCTTATCTTTCCAGAAACACAGTTACAAATTGCTGCTAAAGAATTTAATTTAAATGAAACTGCATTAAGACATGAACTGGTAGTTCTATACAGCAGGCCTGACTTCACAAAGGCAACTGGCGCATTGGTTCTACTCAATTTTGTATATGAAAACAATCTAGTTACTGTTTTTCCCGAACTGGTAAAACTATTAAAAATTATTTGTACAATCCCTATGACTACAGCAGAAAGTGAACGATGTTTCTCAACTCTCAAACGCATTAAAACATTTACACGTAATACAATGAAAAAGGACAGACTAAGTGCTCTGGGAATGTGTTCAATAGAAAAAAAAATGTTAGAAATAACTCCTAACTTCAATGAATTAGTTATTGACCATTTTGCCAAACAAAAGGAGAGGAGAATGGATTTCATGTTCAAGCAAATAAACTAATCCAAGGTAGGGAACAAATATATTTTATTTAGTAATGCATGCATTTAATAATATAATTTCTTAAATATTTAAGTTTAGGAACGTGAACTGCTTAGGTATATAAATAATTTTTTTCAAGCACTGTTTAAATATTGGTAGTTTGCAAGGTAGGTTTTTGATATTAACAATAATTTTAGTAGTGAAGCAAAAGATTCAATTTTACAATTATTTGATGATAATAGCAATAATTTAGTTTCTACTGGTGACTTTTTTTACATAATATATGGGTACAACTAAATTTTGCCCCCCCAGTCAAAAACATTACCAGCCGCCACTGACAGTGAATACGCAGTAATTCAATCATTTACACTTGTTAAGATGAGATAAGTATGTTTCTTAAAATTTACATTAAGTTCTTTGTTCTAAATAGACATATAATATTACAGAACTTAAAACTATTTTAAGTTTAAATACTGTAATGAAATGTGGTATCTTGGTTTGAGAAACATGGTCTGAAATATCAATCAGTTGATTACCACTTAGGTTATTGGTGGGAATAGCAGTATTTTTACTAAAAGAGAAACTATTCCTTTGAGGTAGCAGATGAACCACAAGGCTACAGTTCAACCGTTTGTTTCTATTACAGACATTGACAAAAAAAGAGCCATAGCTTTTGTATTATAAGCAATCATTTGGAACGCAATACAACAAACCATACAACTAACTAATCACACTGAAGAACACGATCCTTCTGTAAAAAATTAACCTACTTTTCACATGGGGCTGCAAGTCAGTACAAAAATAAAAAGAATTTTATTAAAATCTGCTTTCATGAACAAGATTTTAGACTACATACTGAATGGCATTTCTTTGCTTTTTCTTTACATTTTGCAGTTACTTATACTTTGGAAAGAAAATATTAAGGGAATCACCTATGCTTTTGTGAAAACTGAAGAAATCTGAGATCTCTGTTTTAATCTCTTAGAGGAAAGTAGCGCAGTTACAAGGTACTACATGCGTTCATTGTTTCAGAAAGTACATTAAAATGTTATTACACATCTTCACTGTCTGAATATGAGGTACATCAAGTTGCTGTTAACACTCCAAAATAAAGTCACAATTGTTTGTGTTTCTTACACAATGTGTACAAAGACACAATAGCATGCTTTTATTACATAAATGATCAAAACACAGATGTGTATGACGTTTTACCATCCACCTGTACAAAGAACTTCGTTTCAAAAAAAAAACGGAAAGGACCAGGTCTGGGTTCCAATAGAAATGTTTTAAGGAAACTGATTCACTAAGAATTAATAAGAATTAACTACTGTAACTGGACGTTCAAAACTTTCTGAGAAAATATCACTGCTGTTAAATGGACATTAAGCTATTATGAGTATACAATCTACGGTTGGTAGTCTATTATATAATGATTCAATATTAAAATAGTTAACAAAACTGTTTTATTTCAGATAGGCTACACCTGATTACTGTTTCAGACCAAATTTTTCAAACTGAAATATAGCACTTCATTACAGATTTAAACCTAAATTTGTATCTGAAGTAGTTTTAAGTTCTATAATGTTATATGTCTATTTAGAACAAAGAACTTACTGTATATTTTTAAGAAATACAGTTATAATATAACTATTATTAATTTAACACGCCTAAATGACTGAATTACTGGTTATTTCCATTGATTCCCTAGGTGGATTGATTTTCAACAATTTCTTTCTCTGCTCTGAGTTGAATCTCAAACTTGAAATTTATATGCCTACTGAAGTTTCCTACTATAAAGACCTTTTTGTTGTGCATTTTTCATATGTTTCTCTAGTCTCCCAACAGATATCAAAGCTTAAAATATGAAAAAAAATTTAAAATTAAAAATTTTAAGAAGCTGTAATTTTTAAAGGATACGTTATCCATTACTTATACTTTCTATAAATTAACTAAACGTATATATAAATACGCATATACAAAATTAAGGCTGAAATCCCTTTCCTTCCTTGAGAAATTACACTATGAAAATTGAATTTTATTCACTCTGTAACTTTTATTCTTTTGGTAATATTAATATTTATAGTTTACTTACATTCAACTTCAGACTTACCGTTTAGCAATGATCTGGCCGGATCTCGTAGTGTAGGCAAACCCATTTCGTTCGACGAACTCTGACGATACATATAACGAAATAAGGCATTGAAAGAATTTAACTCTCAATTGTATGGAAGAGAAATCAGACTTTTTTATTACTCAGAAATGTTGAAATGTTAAATCTTCTTGTTACATGTTGTGCAACTCTTGCACCTTACTGACTATTGCTTACCTTATCTTGGACAATTATATAACTTCATTCACACCTATATATATATATAGGACAGCCCAGCATTGCTCGCACACGCTCTCATTCACAATTTAAAATCCCCTTAACATTTTATTATACTAATAACTTCTCGTCCCAGCGCCATGTTGGTCTCAACTGCGGTGTCACTCACGGCGTCAGTGCCGATCCCCGCCCGGCTGAGTTGCATACGGGCGTCAAAACACATGCACAGAGTTCTTAGAATTTTAGGGGAGGTAAATTCTTCTGCCGTGTTACACCACTGAAATTGCGCGTCGCTTTTGTTCCAAACGCTGTTTCTCAACCTCGTGCTGTTGCTTGGACAATAACGTTGCACAATACAATTACAGTTTTTTCAAATTTATTATACCAGTCCGCCCGAAAACGAAATAAGTAACAATATAATAATGCCCCAAACGGTTAAAAATAAAAACACCCAAAAATGACCCGCTACAATACCCCCTCGATGAGAATTCTGCTGTCCACGACAGAAGAAATCTCATCGATAACCCCGAAGAGGACCGGTGAGGAACTGGTGCCAACAACCCCCCTGGTTCTTACTCTGCATGGGTACACGACCCCCCTGGCTCAGCGACCATGGACTCATCTGAACGAGATCACTGGACTTCTCCGTTAGAGATCCCAACACCGAGAAATCGATCAGACTCGCACCACGGCGCACCTCGCCTTCTAACATGCTACCCCCAAAATCCTCAATCCCTGGCTAAAATTATCCCAGCTCCTCCGCCGATATGGATCCCCTTTTTTGCAAGCTGGGCTGCCTTTAGCAAATACTGGGCTCACACATACTAACATTACATGTTATCATAACACATAAAAAAAAATAAAATTTCTTTTAAAATTTACTAAAAATTTAAAAAATTCAAAATTCAAAAAAAATAATCTTTTATCAAAAAATTCTCTTCCTCTTTTTTCTAATTTTTGTTACAAATGACTTAACCTAGACATTTCTACTAATATAAACACATCCTTATTCTAACAGGAGAATCACTTATAGTCTACTAATATAATGCAATACAATAAAAGAAACATGGTTAATGCACACATAATAAAATCATTATCTAAAATATTCACTCGCTGGCAGGCGAAAAATCAAGTTTTTTTTTTTTCAATAAAAAATTAAAATTTTCAAAAATTTTATATTTATATTTTGCTGAAACTGAATATTCTGTTCTTTAATTTCATTAAAAATAATATCATTTTTAATATTCTGCTGTTCGCATTTAATTTTCTGCTCTTTGAATTCGTTACTTAAAATTTCAAATTTCTCGTCATTAGTATCAAAACGTTTATTGAGGTTATTGAGGTCATTATTCTGTTTATCGAAATTAACTTTCATAAAATCTAATAGGTCGTCTAATGACAATTTTTTCTCTTTCGTTTTATTCGATTTAATCAATATTGGGGTAGATTTCGCTTCTGCGTGATCGACCATAATTGATCCAGTTAGGTCATCGTTAACTATTGATTGCACGCTCAACTCACCTGTTGGCCTTGACCGACTTACTTCGCTCACACTTGGTGACGGGTTCATCGAACCAATGCCACTCTCACTCATAATTGAATCTACTATACTGCTCTTTTCTGTATTCTCGGACATTTTTACTTTATCTATTTTGTCTTACGTAACAACTACCAATGATCAGTCTTTTTTTCAAAACTGATATTACAACATCAATTTACTTTCACAACCCTACTTCGCTATGCATCGTCAGATGTAGGCCGGTGTTAAAATAACCCCTCTTCAGTTATATTAAATCCTGGTCACGGCACCAATTGTAACTTTTATTCTTTTGGTAATATTGATATTTATAGTTTACTTACATTCAACTTCAGACTTACCGTTTAGCAATGATCTGGCCGGATCTCGTAGTGTAGGCAAACCCATTTCGTTCGACGAACTCTGACGATACATATAACGAAATAAGGCATTGAAAGAATTTAACTCTCAATTGTATGGAAGAGAAATCAGACTTTTTTATTACTCAGAAATGTTGAAATGTTAAATCTTCTTGTTACATGTTGTGCAACTCTTGCACCTTACTGACTATTGCTTACCTTATCTTGAACAATTATATAACTTCATTCACACCTATATATATATATATATATATAGGACAGCCCAGCATTGCTCGCACACGCTCTCATTCACAATTTAAAATCCCCTTAACATTTTATTATTAAAACTTCCCCCACGGCCGCCACGCGGTCTTCACGCACAGTCATCTTTCTATGAAATGTTATAATGTTGAGGTCCGAAATAACACTCGGTTAGTTTCTACCGCACGGATGTATTATCTTCACATACTTTTCTTCACTGATATTTGAATTTAAAGTGAAAATAATAGAAAAACTTCTGCGTGTAGCCAAATCGTTCCTAGCCGGCAGGCTTCAGTAGTGGAACTGCGTAATGTGCTGGGTTAAACTGGCGGAAGCGGCAATTCAATGCCACCAAGTTTTAGTCGCCGTTGGTGATTAATTGCGGTGGCATAACCATTTTATGCATGGATCATAACTGGCATGTGTGTGTGTCCAGAGGCCGATATTGGCATCTGCTCTGCTGATGTCGCTCACAGTAGGCGGAGTTTAACGCCGTTTTCCGGTAGTCGGTCGATTGGAACTACTAACTGTTCGTCCCAGCGCCATGTTTGTCTCAACTGTCGTGTCTTTCACGGCGTCAGTGCCGATCCCCGCCCGGCTGAGTTGCATACGGGCGTCAAAACACATGCACAGAGTTCTTAGAATTTTGGTGGAGGTAAATTCTTCTGCCGTGTTACACCACTGAAATTGCGCGTCGCTTTTGTTCCAAACGCTGTTTCTCAACCTCGTGCTGTTGCTTGGACAATAACGTTGCACAATACAATTACAGTTTTTTCAAATTTATTATACCAGTCCGCCCGAAAACGAAATAAGTAACAATATAATAATGCCCCAAACGGTTAAAAATAAAAACACCCAAAAATGACCCGCTACAACTCTTGCTCAACAGTTTTGGATACAAAGATCATCTTTACGGAAGCCTACTAGGTCATTAAACTGGGTTCCAAATTGTAAGTTACAATTTACTGAAAACAATGAAGTTTATCTGAAAACAACCCAGTGCTGCAAAAGTTCGAATACCGTAAATATCCACAAAAGGAAAAAGTGATGTGCACCACAGAACAAAAATGGCTGCCACGAATGGATACACAAAAAATGAATTTTTTCTGAAATAGGCAGCCAATTAATTTTTTTTTTCTGGACCACTTGGAATGGACTGACCCGTAAGAAAAGAAGAAAACCCTGGAGCAATGACAGTCTATACCCCTAAACAGGAAATCTCAACTCAAAAGTCAGATAGTGAAGCTATCTGAGCAAGCTTTATAACATATTCTCCCCACAAATATCAGTCTATTTATTTCAATAACTTCCAGTGATGAGCCAGGTCCCTCTAAATTTAGTCCTGAAACATCCATCTTTAAATCCAATAATAACACCACCAAATACCAATTATAGTCTTCCAAATATGTTTTAACACTACATCATCTCAGAAAATATCATATCCAGAAATTAGCTAGAGAAAACTCTTCCCAGTCTGAATAAGCAAATGCCAAAACAGGCAGTTTGCATTTACACACAATATGGAAAAGTTAAAAGAAAAAGAGAAAGGGAATACAATTGTCATATACAACGGAGGAAAAATATTCAGAGCAAAGAAAAGTGTGAAATCAAGTGAGGAGCTGACAGGAAAGTAATTGCTGACTGAAAAGAAGACGATGTGGTTTAAGTCAAACATTTTTAAGGTTTGTAAAACATTTTTGCTAATTGGGCAAATAAACAAACTTTTTAGCAAATAAACAAACTTTCAAGCCAGAACACTTGAATAAGTAACTTAACATTTTCATCATTCTAAAATTACATGTTCATGATTTTACTATCCAGAATTTTATTTCTATTTTTGTGATCTGAATCACCCTCCTAATGAGGGTGAATCTGATTGTTAGTATTAACCTACATATTTTATCAAAACATGTTATTCTTGTAAAATTGATGTATTTGAATGATTATCATTTCAAACTGGTGGCATAGAACCCGCAACCATACCTTCGAAAACCAATTTAATAATTACCTTATTTACTTTAATAAGTAAATGAATAATAAAATATTATTTTAACTGAGAATGGTTTTGTAGGATAAAGCCATGAAAAAATGTTTCACTGATTCACTAATAAATGTAAAGCAGATGTCCCTTTATTTGTTTAGTGAAATGTGTATTTGCTCCAGTCCTCTTTTTTTCATTACATCACAAGACCCATCCATCCCTCAGCTAGACAAAACAGATGCACTTGTCCATTGTTCTGTCCTTGATTCATAATGTTTGGAAACACAGTAATCTGTGAAAGTGTTACCATAGGGGAAGTTGCCTCACAGCTTGATGTGAACATTCCTGCTTTAGTGACTGAAGCAAATCGACCTCAATATAATCTGTCTTGCGGCTTTGTATTTTCCTTAAAACAACATGTATCGGGAACAAGTTCTATCATCAAGTGCTAAAATTATCCTGTCATGAGGGCACATCGGTGAAATTCACCAGGTTTGCACAGAATAAGAAGCCTGTTCACTTTTACATTAAAGTTTTCAACATGGATGCCCTAGAGGAGTTTGAAATATACCAGGTAAACAAGCTTAATAAAGAACAACTAACTTAATGATAATTTATGGTTTTGTTCAAATATTATGTGTGACAGTGCATTACAAAGAACAAACAGTCTGACATATCAGTGAGTTAAGTGGACAGTGAACGGCTGCCGTTGTTATGCTGAGCACTACACACTGTCACGTATGTTATGTGTTATGTATATTCATTCAATAATTTATACAGTGACTGGTTTCAATTTCACTGATGCGTCCTTATAACAGGATAAGAATTTTTGGCACCTGATGATGGGAACTCGTTCCCGAAACATGTTGTGTTAGGAAAATACTAATTTGCATATAATTAGTATTAGTATTATAAGGTAATTATATATAATTTATATAATGTACCTAAGTTTCCACACTGAACATTTTATGTAAATATACAATGTTTAATATCTTTCTTACATCTTTGTTATCACAGTAATAGAGTACAGTTTGTACTGTTAAAGATATGTTAGAGAGATACGTTGAACATGTAAATTACCTGTATTTTCTTATTTATAATTAAATTCTGACTATTTTATTTTTACATTACTTCTCAAAAATTGATCACTAATGATGTGGCCCACTGTTAGGTTTCTGACTTTAATGTTTAGGTTCTATCAGGCACTTTAAAACTGGAAACCACTCATTTAGATTATTCAGTCACTCCAGTCTCGGAATAATAACTGGCAGAATTTTTTGCTTCTTTTACATTTTATATGAATTTAACCAAAATCGATTGGGAACACCCTGAACTACACTACATGAGGCAAAGTAGTGACATAAACAAATAATGGGATAATGTCTGCCCTCACTGGTAGTTATTTTGTATAAATCTTATACCTGACAACCATCTTAATATAGTAATGGTAATGTAGATAGCAGTGCTCTAGATAGATACATAGAGCAAGCAATGCAAGCAGTGCTTGCCCAAAGAAAATCAGACAAAACTAAATAAATGATTACATAACCAACATTATTGTTGTTACCAAAAACTGTTTCACATGCCTTCTTTGCTCCCATCTTTTGAAAATTGGCAGCGCATTTTCACCTATCTTCCAGTCAAAATGATATTGATGACTTGATTTCATCAAAGTTTTTTAACACACAGACACCAAAATACAAAATACATGTATTATAAATTCATTTGATCCAAATACATAAGATATGTAGATGATGGGCTATATGTATCAAATAACAAAAATACAAATGCAGATAACATATTAAAACAAATCAATAACATACATCGAAAAATACAATTCACAGAAGAAAAAGAAAAAACATAACAAAATCAATGATTTAGGTATAACCATCACAATAAACAATAACCATCTACAATATGCAATATACAGAAAACCTACTTCCACTAACATGATTACACCTAACCATTCTGACCACCCACCACAACATAAAATGGCAGCTTTCTTTTCACTATTTAGCAGAATGTACAAAACCCCTAAACAAACAGGAAACAAACAAACAAACAAATATAATTTACCAAATCGCTTATGAAAATGGATACAATAAAAATAACATAAACAAAATAGAAAATAAAATAAAATATAAAATAAAAACTGAACAATTAAGAAATAATCAAAACGAACAACACAAATAAAAACAACAATAAAAAATGGGCCACATTCACATACATAAATAATAAAATGACAAAACTAACAAAACTATTAAAAAACACATTAAATAGCATACAAAACTAATATAAATAATTTACAAAAACTAAACCCACACAACAAATATAATACAACAACCAATGGTATATACAAAATTGAATGCCAAGATTCCAATAAATGTTACATAGGACAAACAAAAAACATAAAAAAACAAAAAACTGGGAAAACGTTATTTTGAACATCTAAACGCACACAAAAAAACAGAAATATATAAATCTAATTTGGCCACACAAGCAATAAACACAAGACATGAATTCCCAGACATAACCAACGTGACACTAATAAAACACATACCACACAAAGGCACCATAATGAACATATGGGAAAATTTACAAACATACAAACACAAAACAAACTAATACCTGAACAAATACAAATCATACAAAACATGACACAATTTTCAAAGCACTCAACATCGAAAATACACAAAATACTAATATATACACCACAATCAGACACAATAATACCAGTTTAAAATATCAAAAACCAACAGGAAATCATAACAATAACCAACCAAAACACAAGTACTCAAAGATTTAAAATTAAGACGGCTGAGGATGGGAACAATAGGTTTCCGGAAACATGTTCAAAATAAGGGAAAAAACATCTTGAGATAAAGATATTATAAATATTAAATATATTATATATGCATCAAGAAATAGATTGTAGCAAAAACTGTTTGAATTATATATATTTATATATGCTCGTGCAAAGGCTTCCACGGTGAATGTCTGTTGTAGCAGGTTTTTGGGTACATCCGTGTATGTGATGTTTATATTGCCGACGTTTCGTTCCATAATCCCGGAACATTTTCAAGACTGATGTTGATTTAACTACGGCACTCGTTTTATATCTTGCTTCCCTTGTGATTTTTGCCATGGGAGAGTTGGAGTGTGGGGGTGAGCAACACATCCGCGAACACGAATTGGCAGTAATAAAACAAGAAGACAACACATCCCTAACGAAACACGCCAAAGAAACAGGACACACTTTCGATTTCAAAAACACAAAAATCTTGGCACAAACTAACTACAAGAAAATCAGACAGTACAGGGAAGGCATAGAAATCTACCGGATGAGAGAGGGAGCGGTCACCAACAGAAATGAATGCACTAAATTAGCGACAAATTGGAAATTCTTAACTGACAGTTTACAAATTAACAAACAACATAAGGTCACAACACACTCACACAAAACAACCAATTAAGTAATTTTTCTCATCTTGATCATGTTCACAGAACAACAGTCAGACACCTATGGACATTCCGTTTCACATGGTTTATAACCCAATAATTACGTAGGGTGATCAATCAGAAGAAATGAAATGAAAATAACAACTTAAAAATTTTATTTTTTTGTAATCAATGCAAGATTTTTTTTCCTCTGCAAAACCTCCAAAGTTTTGCGAGTGACTCTGAATTCAATAATCCCCCCTTCACATCTAGTACTGCCCTCTCATATAGTATTGTCATTTCCTTGCAATTTGATTTAATTCTGTTAATAAAATAATCTGCCCCTATATAATTAGCTCATTATCATCTGTAAAATTTCTTCTGGTAGATATCTCTTGGCTTATTTTGCAGATACAAACTATTTTTAGTTTCTATTTAATAAAGAAACAAAAATTTTGTTATTATTTAATCAATAATCAATTTTTATTTAAATTTCAGATAATTAAAAATTTGTTAACAGCACCATAGCTTTTGATGAAGCTGTAGGTTATTCCCGAGAAGCACACAGAAGCAAAGCAATATACTTGGTGAAAAACATACACAAATTTTTGTTCATATTCGAACTAGTCAACAATTTAGTAGTTTTAAAAACTGACTTATAACAACAATCAAAATTATTTATTTAAAAATACTATAATGAATGATTAAAAATTGCACGAGTTAAATCATGATAACATTGACATGTACACACAATTATAAGCTAGGAGTCTTTCAAGAAAGTGTCAACAAACAACTCTCACAGTGTTCACGAGCCCGCCAAGCTCCCCCACCAACGTTCCTGCCAGTCCCTTCTCCTACAGTAGCGGTGTGGGAGAGGAGTGATGGCCACACCACTACACACATACATTTTACGCACGCACGCACCGCCACGCATGCACGCGCGCCTTCTATTCTGCGGCGCACAAACGCTTTTAATTCTTTTTGTTTTGTTTCAATCTTTTTTTAGTAATTTTTATTTTGTTTATTTTTTTCTAAATTTTTATTTTTATTATTTTTTTAATTTTTATTAGGAGAGAATATTTTTTATTTTATTTACATTATGGGAATATTTACATTTACATTACATAAATAAATAAAAGAATTGTGCGAAATGGCAGTTTCGCTCCTTCAAACCACGTGTCACTTCGCAGCTGTTTGTAGGTGCGGCATGTTGACTTAGAGCAGGTCCAGCGATCTCTGCCACCCAGGTGCAAAACCATATTGTGGTTGTTAGGGCATATCCTTGGATTGTGAATTAATCCTTTGTTCTGAAAAAAATGAATGGGATCTTCCTCGTTTGAGATGGTAGTCATCAACTCATCCAAATTCATTTTGAAATGTACAAAATGAAAAAAACTCATATGAAAGAATAAGAGTATCATAACACAACGTACAACATAACAGTAGACTGCAAGTAATGTAACTAAAGGGAACTAAAGTGTGTAGTGGTGTGCCAATCACCCCTCCTTCACACCGCTACTGTAGGGAGAAGGGAACATTGGTGGGGGAGCTTGGCGGGCTCGTGAAGACTGTGAGAGTTGTTTGTTGACACTTTCTTGAAAAGACCCTAAGCTAGTAATGAGTATCTACTGTATCATGAGAATAGTATAAATCAACAACACATTAGTTAACATACTAAAATTAATACTGTTCATTCTGTTTGGTACTGACACAAAATTATTCTTAACCTAATTCTAAGTGACATATTCAGTAACCTAGTTTATCTAGGTTACCATTTTCATAGCGACTGTCTAATCCTGAATAATACGTAATTCTCACAATAATAAATTATATAATCAAGAAGTAACATTAAATTAACACAATTTAAAAGATAAGTTCACAATAGAACTTTTAATATCTAAGGCTATTTCCAACTAATTTCATATTTGCTTAAGGTAGAATTTGTATTACCATATTTAACACAATGAATTGAACATTTATCATATATCTGTCATACATAATTAATATACACCTGTTTTGTAAATTCCATAAATGCAATGGACGAAATATTTAGCACTGGTGATTTTAACCTTCTGTCAGGCGCGGTCCCTTACAGCACGACAGCAGGCGCGGTGTATCAAATTGATAATCATACTGATTGACTGCTTTATATTTTCTTTTTTAGCAATATTGCAAAATAGTATTTGATCTTTGATATTATAATGAATATATTATCTGAAATATGTATGTGAATTGAAAAAAAAAAATAGAAACCAATGTAACATTTGCAAACTGAAAGTAATATTTTATTTCTGACATTTTAATGAACAATAATCTGAAATGTATAAATTTACTGAAAAAATATTTATGAAACAGTTCAACATTCACAAAAACTAAGATATTACATGAATATAACTTGAAATTTACAAATAGACAGAAAAAAGTACTTTGTAAAAAAATTTAGTTGTTACGAAAACTAAGAAAGTTGTATCATTCGTTACTCTCCTCATCAGAAACATGCTCTGATAAACCAGGAAGAATTTAGCACAATCAATGCAGTAGCATTCTATATGTATCAAACAAACAGGTTTTTTGCATTTCACATAATTATACTTTGTTAATCGTCGCTTTGTTGTGCATGTCTGACACCTTTCTTTTTTTGCTCAATATCATTGCTATCATCTTGGTTTTCTTCATTGCCTTCTGGTCTGCAACGTTTTAGACTATCTTGCAGATGTTTGTGTATTCTAGAAATGTTTGTACCCCTTCAAATGATTTGAGGCAGAACTAATTCATGAGTTATAATGTCTTCAGAAACATTTTTATTCTAACAACATCATGACCATTTCCGAAATAAATAACTTGTGCGTTGATACCACTCATGTTTATCATTGCAAAAAATATGACCATTGGCCAACAGCGTACATTTCTTGCTACATTATATGATGTACATAATTTGTCAGTAGTGTCCACTCCCCCTTTCATTCTATTGTAAAATGTTGTCACAGACAGCTTCTGCTTATCTCCAGTATCAGTATCTATTGATGTATCCTCATACAAACTAGATGCCAAAACAACACATTTTCCAGAAATACGAACATAAATTGTTTTAGACTGAAACAGTGAATCAATATGAGTAGAAATATGAAAAATTGACTAATCAAAATGATTTAACAAAACAATTGTAAACCTTTAAAAATATAACACGCACAGGCGCAGTGTATCAAATTGAACAAACAGACACTATCTTCACTTTGCAATAGCTGTTGGCATACTAAACGCTGTTGACAGATAAAGGGTAGAAATATGTTAAGCTACTGAGAGACAGGTGATGCTGTCATCTGTTAGAGACAAATGGAACAAAAAAACGTAAGACGAGTATCAATCAGATCAGCCGCGCCCGACGGAATTTTAAGTACTGGGGACTTTATTTAAATTACGTATTTAATTATTTGTTACAAGGCATTTGTTAAAAACTTTACATAACCGTCAAAGCTGAATACATTTTCTCCTCCACAGAAGCCTAATAATGTCAAACAGCTGTAGCAGGTAGGAAGAATTTGCTAAGGATCGAGTTACAACTTGGATGCAAATAGAAGAGGACACCAAGATTCGTACAGCACTGTATAAAAACTTAAGAAAAAGTCATAAAGTTGGTTGCTTGAGAATTATATATTAGTAGTTTTGCTATTATATTTTTATCACTTCAAACTCCTACAGTCATCTACAGTTTTATGGCGTTCTTTACAATATTCTTTAAAACTCCACATTTCTGAAACGTCATCGATTATTTTTTTCTCTGAGATTTGGTAGGTATAAACCCTGCAACTCAATCCTGCAGTAGCAATTATTTAATAATAAACCGTTAACCACTAATACTGAATTATTACTCACCTTTAAAATTTATTGATTCAAGCAGTTAATTACAAATACCCTGCAAAGTTTTACTAAATATATAAATAAGATTTAATAAATGATTACTTACAAAACTAAATGCTGTCATAATATACGGTACATTTTTTAATTTCCAACTTCCTTGAATGTTTACGTTTTACCGATTCAAGACAGCCAGACGTAAACTGAACATAATATTGATAATAATATTACATTTGCTTCTTATGCTTTCAATTATCTATCCTTTGACTATCAGGATATTACAGGTTTATGGCTAGGTTACCTTGAAAGTTCTACATAAATACAATTTAGCGTCTCCACAAAACATGACTAAAAACCAAACTTTCTTTCCGGTTCTGTCCTCACTATTTCCATATTAAAATTTACGAAAACCGATCTTAAAAAATAATTCAAACCATAAGCAATTCCCTCACTCACCGTTTGATGCAGGGTTTTCCATTGTAAAATTAAAATACTAAACACTTTGCCTGCACAGACTCCATTTTGTATACACTGGCTCTTACATGAGTTCATTATATCGATATACCATATTGAAATCAAGTTTAATCTTCGATTGTTATATCGATTATTGTCATATACGACGATGTATTAATATAATATGTTACCCAACAAGATACAGGAACAATTATGTATATTTAATTAAGTAGTTAGTGGACTTAAAACCTGCAGTAGAAACTTCAGTTTTTATAAAACAAATAGGGAGAGAATTGAAGATTTGACGTTTGTAAATGTTTTATCTATTTTCTTCACAAGTAACTAATGGCTGGTTATTTGTAATCTCGTTTTCTCATAATGTATATTGTTAATGACCTTTTTTTAAGGGTATGAAAAAAGCAACAGATATTGGTATTTGAAAAAAGGTGAATTTTATTGGTACATACTAAAGTACAGAGTCAAATTTGTTTCTATTCATTAACAAAGGTCCATACTGTAATAATTTTGTGTGTAATATACAAGCATTCTTTAATATGTTTACGAGATTCTCCCAATTTTATTTGTATTAATTCAGACCATAGTAACATTAAATTCCACTGTAACCCATTATTAATACTTAATCATTTGCATGTTAACAGAAACTGCACATTGCTTTTTATTGCATTATGTTGAAAAAAGGATTTTAATGTACTTGTTTGGTTATACATTCGCTTGTACTAGGCTCTAAATTGGAAGTACGTCTTAATTCCGGTACTTTGAATAAATACAGCCTTTGAATGTACACTAACTAAGGAAATGTCTGTTAAGTCTAATTAATTTTAAAAATCTAAAAGGTTAAGTTAAATAATTAAACGTAGCCACTACCTCCCAAAATCGTCTCTGTACCGTAATTATGTGCGATAAATGTAAACTAATGTCTGTACTTCCAATAAATACACCCTTTTAATGTACACGAACAAAGTAAATTTTATTTAAGTTACATTGTCGTACATAACCTCCATAAGGTGGCATTACTTACTTCGAATATATACAACCGTTAATGTTATATGCAGCCTTTTATCCATACAATAAATACAGCCTTTGAATGTACACTACCTAAGGAAACGTTTGTTAAGTCTAATTAATTTTAAAAATGTAAAAGTTTAAGTTATATTGTTAAACGTAGCCACAACCTCCCAAAATCGTCTCTGTACCGTAATTATGTGCGATAAATGTAAACTAATTTCTGTACTTCCAATAAATACACCCTTTTAATGTACACTAACAAAGTAAATTTTATTTAAGTTACATTGTCGTACATAACCTCCATACGCTGACATTAGTTACTTGTGAAGAAAACAGTTGGTGTACACATCGGACACCGAAATATGTACACGCGCGGCGACGGAAGTAACCATGTTGCCGCTGACTATTCCTCATGACTCGGGATATTTTAATTATTTGCATCAAATAGTATTATTGTTTAATAAATGTTCTATCCAGATCAAATTATGTGTACCATATACAGTTCTGGAAAAATTAGACAGGCATAATATTTTGTTTGTTTATTGTAAACTGTATTATGTTTGGAAGTATCACAAAGTAAATTTAACATTAGTCATGTCAATCAATGAGGCCAGTTCAGTTTTTTAAGGCCAGGAGAATCCTTGAAATGTTTGGAGCATCACTAGGGGATCTAATCATCAAACTTCAGTTTCTGTGAAAAACTGGCAGATTTGAGTAGTCACTTGATAAAGGATGGTGTTGTAAAAGCAACAATTCTTTCAGAATTTTTTATAACCTTGTCAGTCTGCAAATAATATACTGGTATTACAGTATACAAATGTAGTGTAATATCTTGGCACAATACTATATGATAAATCTGGATAAAAGGCTCATTTCCAATAGAAAGGATAGCTGGTGTGATCAGACATAAATTTGTTGTATTAGTTTTTTGAGAATTTATTCCTATCAAACTGGAGTAAGCATATTTTAAAACCTTTATGGACGTGTGTCATGGAATTTACAGATTGCACCAAAACAAACAGTTAAAATATATCTTTTCAATTAAACAAAAATTGGTCTTGTAATATGATTCGGTAATACAGCAGGAACTAATCAGTTAATTATTACAAAATGCTTTATTCCTTTTCCATGATGATCAGATTTTGCTATACGCCTGCATAAATAAAAATTATTAAAATGCTTAACTCCCAACACAAAGTTGAACACATGATGAAAAGTTCATCATGTCACATATTCTAGTAACAAGGTAAGTTTTTGGAATACTGTTTTAGCTGAATTTATACACTAGGAGGACACTCAGCATTTAGTTTGTGTGTGTAACTCTCGTTAATCAAAGAGAATTATTTGTGTTAATTCAAATTTAGTAATACAAATATACTACTGTAAATGCCTGGAATGCTATGCATTAAAGAATTTTAATTAACTTTATATGGGGAAAACTGGTTTACATACATTATTTCTGAAAATAATAACCCTGAAATGTAATCAGTACTTATATCAAGTTAAGTGCAATAATTAAATATATTCTTCAACTTGCACGTTAAATAGATCCCTTCTCCTTCACTTACCAGGCACATAAGGGAAGCTCTAAACCATGAACTGTCCCAGTAGTGAATGCTACAATGAGATCTTTAGAGTCTGTATCACTTTCTTTGGAACTTCTAAATACAGGATTTCTTGGAACTGTGTAGAGTGGGATCAGTGGAGTAACTTGCGGAGGGTTATCAGGGGATCAATTTCCCTCCAGAACTATTCGACATTTCAGCAGAATTCCATAATTTCCTAAGTCATTAACTAAACTGTGTACTATAAATACTGTCTGAGATAATAAAAAGAGATAAGAATAATGTAATGAAACTGATAAGAACATTACCAATAAGAAGATTTTACTCCAGTAAACGGCATTAAAAATTGTTAAAAAAGATAAAACCTATATTCCATACTGCAGTAATAAACTGGATACTCAATAAAGAAAATTATTAATTCAATAATTAGTTTTTAAGTACTAAAATAATGAATTCTTGGATTTCGTTGTCCATGACGTGTCCGTTACTTAACTAAATATCACTATAGTATTGACGACTCGGAACACTAAGTTTTTTATAAGTAAAAACGTAAAGTTTTACCTTACAGCCTAAACCGGCTTTCACGTTTAGAAGGCTTCATCAGAGGCTGCCATAGGTAGCGCTGTCCGTCTTGTTGTTGGCGACGGGATAGTTTTTCGAAAGATTGAAGCTGTGTGTGTGTGGTGAGATGTGTTCGAATAATGCGTGCGATTTGAATTGTGTCTGTTCGTTTAGGATGTCATTTTTATTTGTTTTTGTGTGTTTGTATATTTCTAATTGTTCTAGAGTGTCTAGTTTTCGGCCTTTTGCGTGTACGTGTAGAATGTTCATGTTATTGTCGATGTTTTTATATGTATGGTTTGCTTCAATGAGGTGGTTTGCAAAGGTAGATTCTGTAGTGGTGTGGAGTGCTTTTGTGTGTTCAATGTATCTCTGTTTGAAGCTACATTGAACACACAAAAGCACTCCACACCACTACAGAATCTACCTTTGCAAACCACCTCATTGAAGCGAACCACACATATAAAAACATCGACAATAACATGAACATTCTACACGTACACACAACAGGCCGAAAACTAGACACTTTAGAACAATTAGAAATATACAAACACACAAAAACAAATAAAAACGACATCCTAAACGAACAGACACAATTCAAATCGCACGCATTATTCGAACACATCTCACCACACACACACAGCTTCAATCTTTCGAATAACTATCCCGTCGCCAACAACAAGACGGACAACGCTACCTATGGCAGCCTCTGATGAAGCCTTCTAAAGGTGAAAGCCGGTTTAGGCTGTAAGGTAAAACTTTACGTTTTTACTTATAAAAAACTTAGTTTTCCGAGTCGTCAATACTATAGTGATATTTAAAATAATTAAATCAAATTTTATTTATGCTTATGAATAGAATAATTTAAATCAAAAAGAGTATAACAAAAATGTAATAATAAAACAACAATCAAGCTAAATGTAAGCCTACAAGTAAGGTTATGTAACATTATAAAGTTTTAAACAACAGAACGAACAAAAAAGCATTGTAAAATCCATGAATTATAAACAGAAGATGAAAACTACTGATGAAGTAGTAAATAAGCTTATAATAGCTAGATAATAATGGTTATAATTTGAATTATAACATGAAGAAGAAAAAATATGAGAAACTAAAACTTGTCAATAATTGTATGTAAAAAGAACAGTTTTAATGTAAACTTATTAAACAAACTATACTGTATAAATAATACTATAATCGTTATTATTAGAATAATATTCTAAATATCACTATAGTATTGACGACTCGGAACACTAAGTTTTTTATAAGTAAAAACGTAAAGTTTTACCTTACAGCCTAAACCGGCTTTCACGTTTAGAAGGCTTCATCAGAGGCTGCCATAGGTAGCGCTGTCCGTCTTGTTGTTGGCGACGGGATAGTTTTTCGAAAGATTGAAGCTGTGTGTGTGTGGTGAGATGTGTTCGAATAATGCGTGCGATTTGAATTGTGTCTTTTCGTTTAGGATGTCATTTTTATTTGTTTTTGTGTGTTTGTATATTTCTAATTGTTCTAGAGTGTCTAGTTTTCGGCCTTTTGTGTGTACGTGTAGAATGTTCATGTTATTGTCGATGTTTTTATATGTGTGGTTTGCTTCAATGAGGTGGTTTGCAAAGGTAGATTCTGTAGTGGTGTGGAGTGCTTTTGTGTGTTCAATGTATCTCTGTTTGAAGCTACGTCCTGTCTGGCCTATGTAGAATTTATTGCAATTTGAGCAATTTAGCTTGTATACACCGGGTAGATCGAATTTGTTTTGTGCTTTGGGCTTGCGTTTTGATAGTGTGTGTTCTGTTTTGTTAGTAGTTTTGTAAGCGATTCTGTATCCTGCTTTTTTGAATTTGTGGGCAATTTTTTCAGTTTGTTTGTTGATGTATGTTAGTGTTATGAATTTGTTGTTTTCTGTCTTTGTCTGTTGTTTGTTTTGTGTTTTGTGTAGGAGTTTACTGACTATTGTTCTGTCATAACCGTTAGATTCTGCTAGATATTTTATCGTGTTTAGTTCGTCTTTGTAGTCTATTTCATCTAAGGGGATGTTGTTAAGTCTATGTATCATGGTTCTAAAAGCAGCTAGTTTGTGTTGTATTGGGTGATTGGAGGTGTTGTGTATTAGTGTGTCAGTTGTAGTTGGTTTTTTGTATATACTGAATTTGTGCCTGTGTTCTAGTTTTGTGATTGAGAGGTCTAAGAAGTTTATGGTATTGTTGTGTTCGTATTCGGCAGTGAAGGTTATGTTTTTATGTATTTTGTTTATGTGCGTTAGTAACTGTTCACATTGTCTTTTGTTTCCCCTGTATAGTATTAGGATGTCATCAACGTATCTGTGCCAATATAGTATTTTATGTGAGTGTCTGTCATTGTTTGTGAGTATTTTTGTTTTTGTAAGTGTTGGAGGAAGACTTCTGCTTCCTCCACATCGGACACCGAAATATAGTACACGCACGGCGACGGAAGTTACATTTTGCCGCTGACTATTCCCCAAGACCCTCTTTTCGTACGGCAAAGTCAACCTTCCGTGTCCGCGTTTGTACTTTTTTTCGGTGTGTTATGTGTACTACTACTGTGTTTTCTTCACAAGTAACTAATGCCATGTTATGGAGGTTATGTACGACAATGTAACTTAAATAAAATTTACTTTGTTAGTGTACATTAAAAGGGTGTATTTATTGGAAGTACAGAAATTACTTTCCATTTATCGCACATAATTACGGTACAGAGACGATTTTGGGAGGTTGTGTCTACGTTTAACAATCTAACTTAACCTTTTAGATTTTTAAAATTAATTAGAAAACAAAATTTTCCTTTGTTAGTGTACATTAAAAGGCTGTATTTATTGTAAGTACCGGAATTAAAACCTAGTTCCAATTACTATGGTCTGAATTAATGCAAATAAAATTGGAGAATCTCGTAAACATTTTAAAGAATGGTTGTATATTACACACAAAATTATTATAGTACGGACCATTGTCAATGAATAGAAACAAATAGGACTCTATACTTTAGTATGTACCAATAAAATTCACCTTTTTTCAAAGAGACGATTTTGGGAGGTTGTGTCTACGTTTAACAATCTAACTTAACCTTTTAGATTTTTAAAATTAATTAGAAAACAAAAATTTCCTTTGTTAGTGTACATTAAAAGGCTGTATTTATTGTAAGTACCGGAATTAAAACCTAGTTCCAATTACTATGGTCTGAATTAATGCAAATAAAATTGGAGAATCTCGTAAACATTTTAAAGAATGGTTGTATATTACACACAAAATTATTACAGTATGGACCATTGTCAATGAATAGAAACAAATAGGACTCTATACTTTAGTATGTACCAATAAAATTCACCTTTTTTCAAATACCAATATCTGTTGTTTTTTTCATACCCTTAAAAAAAGGTCATTAACAACATACATTATGAGAAAACGTGATTACAAATAACCAGTTACTTGTGAAGAAAATAGATATAACATTTACAAACATCAAATCTTCAATTCTCTCCCTATTTGTTTTATAAAAACTGAAGTTTCTACTGCAGGTTTTAAGTCCACTGACTACTTTAGTATGTACCAATAAAATTCACCTTTTTTCAAGTATAGTAGCCTATCTATTGTTTTTTCATACTCTTAAAAAAAAGGCATTAACAACACACATTATGAGAAAACATGATTACAAATCATAACCTGCCATTAGTTGTGAAGAAAACAGATATAACATTTCGAAACAAGAAATCTTCAATTCTCTCCCTATTTGTTTTATAAAAAACTGGAGTTTCTATTGCAGGTTTTAAGTCCACTAACTACTTAATTTAATATACATAATTGTTCCTGATCTTGTTGGGTAATATTATATTAATACATCTGCTTACTACTTTTTAATGTACGGTCCTAAACATCTTTAAAATTTAGACAAAATCTAATGAGTTATTTGACCTAACCTGAATTACTACATCTAAGAATATCTTATTAGGTCATGTAGCTTTATTTATACATTTAATGTATCTTAATTAGTACACTAACAGCACTGCTCTGTCTTACAGTAACACAACACGTTACACTAACTCAAAAGAATTTCTGTTTTTCAGTTTAAAAAAGTTGATATTGTGTATTTCTTTTCTTTTCCATTAACTTTTTGTAAAACGACCATTTAGGATTAGACCCATCAATACTTATCTGTAGCACAGATGCAGATTTTTTCCTAATAGAGTTATCTTTGAATACCTTGAAAAACCTTAAAGATTAAAGGTTAAATATCACTATTGTATTAACGACTCGGAACACTAAGTTTTTTATAAGTAAAATCATAAAGATTTACCTTAAAGACTAAACCGGTTATCTCCTTTAAAAGGCTTCTTCAGAGGCTCCTGTAGGTAGCGCTGTCCGTCTTGTTGTTCGCGACGGGATAGATTTTCGAAAGATCGATGCTGTGTGTGTTGGGTGAGATGTGTTCGAATAATGCGTACGATTTGAATTGTGCCTGTTCGTTTAGGATGTCATTTTTATTTGTTTTGTGTGTTTGTATATTTCTAATTGTTCTAGAGTGTCTAGTTTTCGGCCTTTTGTGTGTACGTGTAGAATGTTCATGTTATTGTCGATGTTTTTATATGTGTGGTTTGCTTCAATGAGGTGGTTTGCAAAGGTAGATTCTGTAGTGGAGTGGAGTGCCTTTGTGTTCCACATTAAAGGCTGTATTCATTCAAAGTACCGGAATTAAAACGTACTTCCAATTTAGAACCTAGTACAATCTAATGTATAACCAAACAAGTAGGCCTACATTAAAATCCTTTTTTCAACATAATGCAATAAAAAGCAATGTGCAGTTTCTGTTAACATGCAAATGATTAAGTATTAATAATGGGTTACAGTGGAATTTAATGTTACTATGGTCTGAATTAATGCTAATAAAATTGGGAGAACCTCGTAAACATATTAAAGAATGCTTGTATATTACACACAAAATTATTACAGTACGGACCTTTGTTAATAAATAGAAACAAATTTGACTCTATACTTTAGTATGTACCAATAAAATTCACCTTTTTTCAAATACCAATATCTGTTGTTTTTTTCATACCCTTAAAAAAAGGTCATTAATAACATACATTATGAGAAAACGTGGTTACAAATAACCAGCCATTAGTTACTTGTGAAGAAAATAGATATAACATTTACAAACATCAAATCTTCAATTCTCTCCCTATTTGTTTTATAAAAACTGAAGTTTCTACTGCAGGTTTTAAGTCCACTAACTACTTAATTAAATATACATAATTGTTCCTGTATCTTGTTGGGTAACATATTATATTAATACATCTGCTTCCTACTCATATGTGCAAACAATGTTTTTAATGTACAGTCCTAAAATCTTTATCAACACTTTATATCTTTAAAATTTAGACAAAGTCTAATGAGAAACTTGGCCTAACCTAATTTACATGACCTGGCTCAGAACAACTTTATTTTGGCAAATACAAAGATGTAGAGTGATTGCAATTTCTTCAGGGCTCACACCTGCTGCCAGGCGTAGTTCTATAACATGATAAGGAAGAAAGAAATCAGCCCAAACCTGCATCCACTGTGGGAAGGCTTTTACACCATTACCAATAAAATTAATGATGTCATTTAAGAATAACTCATTAGCTTTATTTATACATTTAATGTATCTTAATTAGTACACCAACAGCACTGCTCTGTCTTACAGTAACACAACACGTTACCATACACTAACTCAAAAGAATTTCTTGTTTTCAGTTTAAGAAAGTTGAAATCGTGTATTTATTTTCTTTTCCATTCACTATTTGTTAAACGTGCTTAAAATTAATATGTGTACACTTACTATATTGAAATCCAATGTTCACTATCCAATAATTACAAATTTTGTGGAATTGTGAAATTAGTAACACTATGTACTAAAGTGTGATTATCAGTTGAATTTCTGAATTCCTTTGATTCATTAATAAATCTTACTAATTTGTTTCTTTATGTCTATAATGATTTCTTATTAGTTTTTAATATTTGTGTTTTCATTATTCATTTGTAAATTTTTGTATTTTGTTGTCCATGACATGTTCATTGATTAACTAATTATCATTAAAACACACAGAGGACTGATCCTCTTTTGCAAGATCACAAGTATATTTCAAGTATGTTTTTAATTTTTTTAATTGTATGCAATGTGGACACATACAGAGGAGTGTCAGTTTTTTATGTTTTTTCAATAAATAACAATGAGAGGGAGAGAGAGAGAGAGAGAGAGAGAGAGAGAGAGAGAGAGAGAGAGAGAGAGAGAGAGACCAAAAATAACACGTACAGAAATTACATCAGAACTTTTCCTGACAGTAAAAAAAAATAACTAAATAATGAATGGCAAAGAACATTAACAAAATTAATGGAAATTATAATTATTATTTGTTGTCTAATGAACAGGTACTAGTAAAGGCTTCATATACTTCACATCTTAAATTATAAACCTATTACAAACATATTTTGTATACTCAGCTTGAAACAAACGTTCAGACCAATAAAAATGGTTTAAATTTTGCCATGCTGCATTATTAGTACTGTTGAAACAGCAGTTTGATTATAATTGTTTTTAGAACAGACTTCTGGAATGATGTGTGCAAAATGATTAAAACATACCTCCTTACAGTGTGCCTTAATAAGTTGTTGATTATTCTAACTGATACACTGTCATCCCATTATCATATGACAGTTCTCAGAGCTTCAGTAATAGTCATCTTTGCTGTTAACATGGACACAAGTCTCTTTTTTAAAAAGACTTTTCATTAGTAAAGTTACTTATAAGTAGGCATACATTTGTACTCATAATATGTGGTTAAGAATTAAGAAAATTAATGAATGATATTTACTTACTAACCATTGAGTGTAACATTATTTACAGTAATTAATAATGTCCCAATTTATAAAAGTCATGTTTGGCTAACTAGGCATAACCCAACCTGGGTTCCTGACATCCTAATTCTCTTTCTTCTAATAATATTACTTAACTTTATTGTGATATAACTATCACAATTGTTCCTTATAACTCCCTACAACTTTTACAACAATACTAATGACAAAAATCAATAATAATTTCATACAATTAACATACATAATTTGTCTAGGCATATTGGCCTATTATAGTTTGAACATTATTTTTTCTTATTTTAACAATTCTTGTTTTTAATACAAGACAACTATTCTAAATTGTTCTTGATCCTTGGCTTTCACTTTTGTTACACTAATAATGACAATTATTAGCAATAATTGTTTACAAATAGTAGAAATAAGTTATTCAGGTATAGGGCCTACTGGTCCATTGTACTGGACACCTTAGTTTCTTTCGTACGTTTAAAATAATTACTTTTGCTATCAGACAATTACTTTACATTGTTCTTGATACCCTTATTCAACTTTCACTACAATAATAATGACATAACTTAACAATTATTTACTATGAATAACATAACAAATGTTCTAGGCTCATTTGCCTATGATATTGACCCTTAATTTCTTTCATACCTTGAAAATACATGTTTCTTCCTATTACATCATTATTCTAAAACATTCTTCACAATTTACTGAAGCTTTGACAACATAGTTTGTCCTTTAATATTGTTTTTCGTACTTATTCTAGTTTTTATTATCTTCAGTATCAGTATTCTGAAGGTTTAGTCCATGCATCTTGTTTCATTATTTACTTTGTTTATACTTATTGGTTAATCATATCTTCCTTACTAGAATATTACTCTAATAATAACGATTCTAGTATTATTTATACAGTATAGTTTGTTTAATAAGTTTAATTTATATCTTTCACATTATGTAGTTCAATGATACAAAATAACTGTTTGAGGTGCGCAGACCTCCTCATAGTTAAATAGGTTTATTCACAATGTCTTATTTCTTACATACTAGTTTTACACATTTATATATTATATTTCTATTTATAAATTACTATGTACATTTTTTGTCATTTGATCTTCACTCCTGGGTATTATGGTCATTGTTTGTCACTGTCATTAAATTATTTATTCCATGAGTTTTTATTCTCTATTTCCCAATTATTTATTTATTATGATATTTCTCTTTTTGTTTTGATTACCTTTTATTCTTTGAAAACATTAATTATATTTACATAATACATTGTGTCTTCATTTCTGTATTTATGAAGTTTATTTTATTCTTCTTTGTCTTTTTTGAACAGAGAATTGGAAATACCAGAACATACAGAGATTTGTGATTTAGTGTGAAACGTGGCTGTGAATGGAAAAATCGATTATGTATTCCAGCACTATATTCAGGTTTATAATTTAAAAATCCTTTGAGAATATTATTAAAAGCAGGCACATTATGTGGTAAGAGCTGTAACAAAGTTACTTATAAAATAATTGTCTGCTGTATTTTTTCCTTTACAAGTGGATATTAAACAAAAAACGGATATCATATTCTTATACCATAAGAAGTAATATAATCATGTTATGTTCATGATGAGTTCTATTTCTTGTGTGTGTGTGTTTCAGAGTTTGCATTAAACAAAACATTTTTAAATCAGTGTTGAACACTTGCCAAGTAGTATGTGTGATATTTTCCAACAAATTCGTATACTGTATGAGAGAAGACTATTCATGTATACTATTTTACATGTCAAAAGTATAACGATGTATTTACAAATTACTTTATTCTATATTCTTATGTTATTATTATTATTCAACAAAAATAAAATACTTGTTTACAAAAATATACTTTTATTTTAATAATTGTATTGTATTTAATATTACTTCAGAAACATAAATATAATTAAAGTAAAAATAAATAGTTGTATAACTAATAGATGTAATAATTTAATTAAAAAGTATATTTTTGTTAAAAGGGATGTCTTAATTATTCAACAATGATATATAACTCTCTCTCTCTCTTCCCCCTCCCTCTATCTGTTGGGGGGGGGGGTTGAATATATGAGTGATAGTTTAATATTGTTTTCAACAAATTCCAGTTACATTGCAATCTGATAAATTAGAGTCTGTACTTAAAATGGACAAATTTTTGTTTAAGTGATTAAAGTACCAGGTAAAGTGGTAAGTAAACAGCCATTCCATTCTCCTCAGCGTACACACAGATATATATTATTGGCTGTCTTCTTTATTTACAGTGTGAAACAGTACATCCTGTTACAGTATACTGGATTTAGTACTGGGTTGAGGTACAGATGCTTCTTAAATAATACGTCTACTCTACATGAGTGTTGTGGTTGGTTTCCAGTTAATTTTCACTATGTTTCACATTGGTACACTGATCACATCAGCAGTAAATAAATGAAATTATTGTTCTGAGTGGCAGTCTGGTCCTCTCAAACCATGTGTCCTGGCGAACTGACTTATACACGTGGCAAGCTCTCTTACTACAACACCAAAGTTGTCAATTTCCAAGATGCAACACTGTGTCATGCCCATTCCATTAATGCAATATCGACGATTATCAAGCAATCCTTTTTCTTCAAGAACAAAAACTGCATCTCTATTCTATGTCTTTTGACCTCACTGTAACTGTTTATTCTCCATGTCTTCCAGCAATTGTTCATGTAACCTGTCTTGTAGTTACTGTACTAATTTTTAAAATAAACACTTATGTATCTTGTAGCATAAGCTATTAACCGTAGCGCATACTCCTTCTTAATCTAAAAAGTGGTAGATATCTAATACTAACCTATTAAAACTGTGTATGTAATAATACTAACTTATTAACCATAATGCATGTTCCTTCTTTATCTAGAAAATGTTAGACGTTGAATATTGTGTTTTTACAGAAACACCAGCTAGCCACAGGTAGTCGTGAGTGGTAAGGAGGTGACTCTACACGCTTCTACATTAATACAGCGAGTTCAGTGTCTGTGAATCCCCAGATTGTTCCAGTAACTACATAATTATTCTCGATGCATTGCCTGGAAAGATATTCTGGACCTCTGTGGGGTGTGTATGAAGGGGGCGTATATTTTTTAATATCATCCAGCATTTTCTCAAACAAATCATGGTTTGTATTTCTTGTTTGCCACATTAACTCACTCAAATAGGTATCTAAGTGTTCCCTTCTTGTACCACATTCAATCTTGTTTCGGCATTTACAGGACCGCCACATGCTTTCTATGCCTTGTGTATGCGCTCCCGTTTGAGGATCCACAAAGTTATAACGATGGTTTACAGTCAAATGACTGTACTGTTGTGGCAAATTAACAATTTGTCGGTATGAACGCCACTCATCTGATATTATAGTGGACCCTGGTTCATTATTTGCCACTATGAGAGGGAGGAGGGTAGCTGCTGACCGATCTTCGACACAACACAAGAAGCATTCCTTCGTTTCCCGGCAGTATCCACCAAATACCCACTGCTGTGGTAACACCTGGCCAACATTATTTTTTCTCTTGGCAAAGACACTTTCGTCAATTTCAACAGTTAAATTCGGTCCTCCAATTTTCTGTGGGTTGCTCAAGATGTCTAAGGTACAGATATATCTTAAGTAAGCCGTCCAGTCTGTGTGTTTGCTGGTGCCGATTTCCAGTTGATTTTTACTGTCTTTCAGACTACTACGCCTTTCACACCAGCAATAAATAAACAAAATAATTTTCTCAGGGGTAATTTGGACCCCTCTAAAAATCTGCCCTGGCGAAGTACCTTATACTCATGGCAAGTAGACTTATTGCAACACCAACATGGTCGCTGTCCCATGATCAATACCATATCATGCCCATTGATGCAATGACGAGGATTATGAATCAGCCCTTTTCCTTGAAGAAAAGAAATTGCATTCTCTTCTGTACTAATAAGATTCGACAGTTCATCATACCTAATCATTCTGATTAATTAATGTACTTACAACAGAGAACACCGATTAAAAATGTAACTGATTGCTTGTTAGGTTAGTAACGTAACACAAACGCACAGAACAAATTTAGCACGTGGTGTACAGTGAGAAACTGCAGCATCCTCTTCTGTACCAATAACACTCAACCATCATAACTAATCATTATGAATAATGATTATTCTGCTGTGTCATCTGCATGAGGAGACCTTACAGCACATTGGTGGATTGCCGGACGGACATCCCAGGAGTGCCGAGACTGAGGGGATTTGGTATGGATGCAATACTGAATGACAACTCATATTTGGCGGTGGCAGAGAGGATCTACAGGTGACATCGTGTCATTGGAGAACAATCCGGAAACACGTAAGAAGAAGAAGAAGAAGAAGAAGAAGAAGAAGAAGAAGAAGAAGAAGAAGAAGAAGAAGAATTATGAATAATTAATGTAAAACTCACAGCAAAGAACACTGATTAAAAATGTAATGAAACTTGACAAGCATGTAACATGACCAAACCACAACACAAATTTGAGTATGTATATTGTATTATGTGATAATATAATAATATCAATTAGCAAATTCGTAAGTGTGTTTTATTTTGGTTCCCACTGTACTATGTGACGATCGGTGAGACGATCGTAACAATTTAACGAAACATCCCAATTAATTAAATATTATACTTTGAGGATTATAATTTTACATATACACTAATGTAAAATATAAAACATTATTGTTATCTGATTTTCAAGCTTGCAGAAGTCAACCCAAATAAATGTCTGAATGTATGTACACACATAAAAGGCAAAATACAAGTGTTCTGTCTTGTCTGCTGTCATAGAAAATATATTCTGTATTTCTTTACAGTTGCAACTTCATTCATGTGAGTGAAAATTAATTTATGTAAATTTCAAATCATCACCTGGAATCTACACTGTTGACTGTAAACAAATACAATAAATTCCTTTTGTCATCACTTTGGGCCAATATGAATTTAATAGCACTAGCCAAACAATAACAATAACTGATAACAAGATTATGCAAGTTTTGCCATTACTTTCCCATACCTGTGATTACAGGCATATTGATATACCTGTTACTATGTATACAGGTGTTACTATATATATATTGTATGTTAAAACTGTGAGGTGTATTTTATAAACTGGAACATTTTATACCAAATTATTTAATCACAAAAGATAGTGTAAAACACCAAATTACAACAAACACACCAAAAGTATATATAGAAATTAAAAAATAAACAAAATTATATAAATGACAAATTATTCAATAAATGATTAAATAATACCATAATTTATTAGACATTGCAATTATTTTTTGTAGAAACAAACATCCACCAGTAGATACAAAACCAATTTTCCCTATAATGTACCTAGCATGATCTTTTCGATACATTGTTGGATTGTTAATGCTAGCATTTTTTTATTCTTTTCGTTAAACATTTTTAAACCATAATTTCAAAGCAATACTACCTGAGATGCCTTTCAATTGTGTTTCCTTTTGCTCCAAAAAAAATATTTTGTTGTGGTGTTGATAATGTCTTTATTCTTTAAAATTTTGTGTGAGGGAGATTGCAATATTTTTAACTGAACTGTAACATTTCATTGTCTCAATTTTTGTCATTTTTTGTGCTACTGTAAAGTGTTCAATTTTTATTTACACTTAAGTCATGCCATTTTTGTTTTACATTTTTACACTTTCTGTCAAGCTACAGTAAAATATACAATTTTATTTTAAAAAAAAATATCAAACCAAGAACTTGTCTGTAATGAACAGAACACTGTGTAATAACTGAAATATATGAAAGTTTTATTTAAGGTTATTGCTGGCTCTCACATCCTACCTTCCAGTATTTGCGTATCATCCGTTAGAACAGGGAATAACTCAACAGGATACTAAGTCGTTCTTACTATTGTTCAGGTGCATTTAGCATGTACATCAGAGGCAGATTTATGCATAGGCAAAGTAGGCAACTGCCTACGGGCGGCAAATTTTGTAAAGGTTGTTATGTTGTTTTTATACATAAGAGATGTTTCAAATGCCGCTCCATTTCGTCTCAATATGATAAGAAGCTTTTAGAAATATATATTGTTTAGTAACTAGGCTTATTACGTAAAGAGAATAGTTCATTTACTTCTGATCTGTATATGAAGTAGGCCCTACATTGTTTTTTCACAATTACATTTACATACATTATATATGTGATACTTCCATTATATTAATTATTTAACTATTAATTTGTTTACATTCAAATTTCGAACATCCTTTACCAACTCTGTAATTTGACATGAGTGAATGTCAATAGATGCCACTTGCTGCTAACAGACAGACTATGGGCACAGCATAATTTCATACCCAACTCTAGTGCCAATTGAGCTTCGACCTGCCGAGGAGGGAAATAAGAGGTCTACACATAGTACATGTCCGTTAAACACCTGTTGTATTTTACATAAATCGTTAAATATATATTCATCAAATAAATGGATAGGCAAAAAGTGATAAGTGAAAGGATGATTATGTCAAACGATGTGTATATAATGTATTTTCATTTATTATGTTAGGGTAATATTAGTGGAATGATAATATTCTACCACTACTGTATTACAGTATACAAATGTAGTGATATATCTTGGCACAATACTATGTGATAAATTTGGATAAAAGGCTCATTTCAAATAGAAAGGATAGCTGGTGTGATCAGACATAACAAATTTGTATCATTCTTGGATTTCGTTGTCCATTACGTGTCCGTTACTTAACTAAATATCACTATTACATTAACGACTCGGAACACTAGGTGTTTTTTATAAGTAAAAGCATAAAGTTTTACCTTACAGCCTGAACCGGTTTTCTCCTTTAAAAGGCTTCTTCAGAGGCTGCCGCTGGTAGCGCTGTCCGTCTTGTTGCTGGTGACGGAATCGAATTTTGAAAGATCGATGCTGTGTGTGTGGGGTGAGATATATTCGAATAATGCATGCGATTTGAATTGTGTCTGTTCGTTTAGGATGTCGTTTTTATTTGTTTTTGTGTGTTTGTATATTTCCAATTGTTCTAGAGTGTCTAGTTTTCGGCCTTTTGTGTGTACGTGTAGAATGTTCATGTTATTGTCGATGTTTTTATATGTGTGGTTTGCAAAGGTGGATTCTGTAGTGGAGTGGAGTGCCTTTGTGTGTTCAATGTATCTCTGTTTGAAGCTACGTCCTGTCTGGCCTATGTAGAATTTATTGCAATTTGAGCAATTTAGCTTGTAAACACTGGGTAGATCGAATTTGTTTTGTGCTTTGTGTGTGTGTTTTGATGTGTGTGTTCTGTTTTGTTAGTAGTTTTGTAAGCGATTCTGTATCCTGCTTTTTTGAATTTGTGGGCTATTTTTTCAGTTTGTTTGTTGATGTATGTTAGTGTTATGAATTTGTTGTTTTCTGTCTTTGTCTGTTGTTTGTTTTGTGTTTTGTGTAGGAGTTTACTGACTATTGTTCTGTCATAACCGTTAGATTCTGCTAGATATTTTATCGTGTTTAGTTCGTCTTTGTAGTCTTTTTCATCTAAGGGGATGTTGTTAAGTCTATGCATCATGGTTCTGAAGGCAGCTAGTTTGTGTTGTATTGGGTGATTGGAGGTGTTGTGTATTAGTGTGTCAGTTGTAGTTGGTTTTCTGTATATACTGAATTTGTGCCTGTGTTCTAGTTTTGTGATGGAGAGGTCTAAGAAGTTTATGGTATTGTTGTGTTCATATTCGGCAGTAAAGGTTATGTTTTTATGTATTTTGTTTATGTGCGTTAGTAACTGTTCACATTGTCTTTTGTTTCCCCTGTATAGTATTAGAATGTCATCAACGTATCTGTGCCAATATAGTATTGTATGTGAGTGTCTGTCATTGTTTGTGAGTATTTTTGTTTTTTTCTATGTGTTGGAGGAAGACTTCTGCTAGAATGCTGGATATGGGGGAGCCCATGGGTAAGCCATCGTTCTGTGTATAGTATTTATTGTTATAAGTAAAGTAGTTTTGTTTTGTGATAATGTTCAGAATTTCTGTTATTTCGTTGATAAGTTCGTCTTGTGTGTTGTTCTGTTTGAGTTTGTTTTGTAGGATGGTGATTGTTTCAGAAATGAGGATGTTTGTGTACAGGTTTTTAATGTCAAAGGAGGCTAATGTGGCATTATGGGGGATGTGTATGTCTTTTATTTTTGTTACTAGGTCTGTGTTGTTTTTTACTGCAATGTTGTTGTCTAGTTGTGTGTGTTGTCTGATAATTTTGTCTAGATATTTTACGAGTTTGTGTGCAGGGGCATTACGGTAGTTGATAATGGGGCGGATCGGAACCGTAAGGTGGGGTGACTTTGCCTACTTGAGGTGACTTTGCCTACTAACACTGAAAAAATATTGAATTCAAATTTCCCACTCATTCAGTGTTCCAAACAACACAGTGACCATGCATTCTACAGTCAATTTTTAGTTTATATTCTATGTAGTACAAAGAGAACGATGTTTATTCGGATGTACAGTTGGTAAATGAGTAAAATTCGAAATCATACAGGTATAGGCTGGAATGTTTATGGCTAAACTTCTGTTTGTTGTTCTGTTGTTAAAAGGATTTTTGCAAAGGTAGGTGTTTTAATATATCTAGTTATGTATTGTTGAATGATCTTATGAATTAGAAGAACATAATTGCAATTATAAACAAATTATGCTACTTTTATTGACTCGGGTACAAAATGGATACAGCAGTGGGGTGACTTTGCCTATTGGTAAGCGGGCAAAGTCACCCCATATAAACTCGTAAATTTTGAGATTATATTTTCGGAAACACTATCCACTTATCTAAATATTATCTTTATGATATAAACAAGATATTCTTGAATTTAGTTTAGAGAAATACTAATAGGTCTACAATTTTTTTTTAAAAAGTACATCATTTGTTTACATATTTCAATAAATAACATTTAAAGAAATGCGAACATCAAAGACATCGCAATTTATTTAAAACTAAGTTAATAGCATTTTAAAATTATTACAATTACAATTATTTACTGGTAATTTGCTTTTTTTTTTGCTTACAGAAAGTATGCCACGTTTATATGTAAAACAACTTGGGAGCCGTTCTTATGGGAATTATTCAAAAGATGCTTTTCAGGAATGTATGGAAGCTGTTAAAAGTGGGATGCCCAAAACAACGGCCAGGAAAACGTTTGGTTTACCTCTCAGGACCTTGTCCAACTAAATAAAAGGTATTTATACCAAAACACCAGGGGGACAAACCGTGTTCTTGCTAGAAGAAGAGCAGGCGTTTGTTAATCATTTACTGAAGCTGGCAGAATTTGGTTTTCCCGTTAGTAGTGATGATTTGAGACATGTAGTTGGGAACTACCTAAACCAAAAAGGTAGGATAGTTAAAAAATTTAAAAACAATATTCCAGGCAAAGACTGGGTAAGAATATTTTTAAAACACCACAGTGTTTTATCTAAAAGGTTTTCTGCAAACATTAAAGTTTCACGTGTAAATGTGTCACGTCAAGATATAATAGACTATATCAATAATTTGAAAAGTACACTCGATGGAGTTCCAGCATCAAACATCTGGAACTTTGACAAGACAAACTTGTCTGACGATCCGAAAGCAAAAAAAGTACTTGTAAAATGTGGGGTGAAGTATCCAGAGACAATATGTAACTTCAGCAAGTGCGCTTTCAGTGTTATGTTTTGTGTGAATGCAGCTGGTGGTTCAGTGCCACCGTATGTTATTTACAAAGCTGAACATTTGTGGAGTTCATGGTTTCAAGGTGGGCCAGCTGGATGTCGCTACAATCGGACAAAACATGGTTGGTTTGACAGCAGTACATTCGAAGACTGGTTCACTAGTCACATGCTGCCAGTTCTAAAAAATCAAGAAGGGCCAAAAGTCTTAATAGGTAAATACCACTATAATATTGACAACTCGGAACACTAAGTTTTTTATAAGTAAAAACATAAAGTTTTACCTTACAGCCTAAACCGGCTTTCACCTATAGAAGGCTTCATCAGAGGCTGTCGTTAGTAGCGCTGTTCGTCTTGTTGTTGGCGACGAGATAGTGTTTCGAAAGATCGAAGCTGTGTGTGTGTGGTGAGATGTGTTCGAATAATGCGTGCGATTTGAATTGTGTCTGTTCGTTTAGGATGTCGTTTTTATTTGTTTTTGTGTGTTTGTATATTTCTAATTGTTCTAGAGTGTCTAGTTTTTGGCCTTTTGTGTGTACGTGTAGTACGTTCATGTTATTGTCGATGTTTTTATATGTGTGGTTTGCTTCAATGAGGTGGTTTGTTCGAGACACAATTCAAATCGCACGCATTATTCGAACACATCTCACCACACACACACAGCTTCGATCTTTCGAAACACTATCTCGTCGCCAACAACAAGACGAACAGCGCTACTAACGACAGCCTCTGATGAAGCCTTCTATAGGTGAAAGCCGGTTTAGGCTGTAAGGTAAAACTTTACGTTTTTACTTATAAAAAACTTAGTGTTCCAAGTCGTCAATATTATAGTGATATTTAGTTAAGTAACGGACACGTCATGGACAACGAAATCCAAGAATCTTAATAGGTGATAACCTGTCATCACATATTAATGAAACTGTCATCAAACTATGTGAAACCAACAACATACGTTTTGTGTGCTTACCTCTGAATACAACCCACCTGACACAGCCTTTGGATGTTTCTGTGTTCTCATCATTGAAAAATGAATGGAGAAAGGTGCTGTCACACTGGCGAGATATTTCAGAAGGGATGCACTATCACACCCTACCAAAAGAAATTTTTGCTAGACTTCTTAATCAGTTAATGGAACAAATGAAGCCTAAATTTAAAGATATCAGGTTTCAGGAAATGCAAAATGTTCCCCATCGACTGCAAAGAAATTCTGAAAAAGACTTCCAGCTGATGATTGCAGTAGTATATCTTCAGGTGATAAAACACTGTCTGTTGATGTTGGGGAAGCTTTCCTTGATCATTTAAAAAATAAGAGAGGAGAATTATTTAAAAAAGCACGAACACAACAAAAAAACTTAATGTGGCTCCTGGCAAAAGTATTTGTCCAAACGACTTTGTATGTTCCGGTTCTTCACAGGATGTCGATAATGATTTATTTAGCATTGTAGAATCTGGCAATTCTTTTTAAATGTATCAATAATAACAAGTGAAGAAGAAGTAGATGAGGCTGATGAAGTTTTGAATGGTGATAGTGTTTGTCAAGCTTCAGTGACTCGTAAAAGTGATTATTGCATTGGCGATTATGTTATTGTAAAGTATAATGAAGGACTGTTTCCTGGTCGAGTGTTAAATGTTTTTGTACAAGGTTTAATAGTGAAATGCATGGAGAAAGGGAAAAAAGCTTGGAAGTGGCCATCCAAAGAAGATAAACTCTTGTATAATAGGTGTGATGTTGTTAAAAAAATTGATGTGCAGGAAACCAGAAGAGGTTTCTATTACATTCCTGAAATAGACAGTTTTGGACCTTGAATTTTTTATAAATATGATTTCTATTTCAATATTTTTTTTTGTCAAGATGTAAATGTAAATATTTTTAGGTTTGTAAATATGTTTTGAAAATAATTGCTACTTGAAGAAAATAATTTTAAAAGAAAACAAATTTATAAGTGTATTATATATCATTTGACACATTTTGGATAACAAGATATGTTGGGTAAGCACATATACATATTTTTTAACCATTTTAAATCAGTTTTCTGTGGGTGAAATTGCTCTGTCTCCTATTATTAGGGGCATTACTAGTGGAAAATGTGGTGTAGGCAAAGTCACCCCGATTAAGGGGTGACTTTGCCTGGTTGGATATTCTTTTTTAATAAATATATCCCTACATATTTTTTATTGTACATCATATGGTCTATGAAACTAAGGGTTTTAAGAGTGTTTCACAATTTTATATTTAAAAGTTCCTTATCCAAGGCAAAAATAATTAATTTTTAAAAAACGAGAATTTCAAAAACCAGGCAAAGTCACCCCACCTTACGGAATATCTTCTTTATGGATTTTGGGAAGCGCTTGGAGGGTAGGGGCTGATGGTCGGATTTGTTTCATGTAGGGCTTTTGTTTGTGTGTCATTATGTGTTTGGTTTTGTTGACTAGTTGTTTTACTATGTTTTGGTATCTGTCGATGGGGTCGTGTTTTAGTTCTGTGATGTTGTTCTGTTCCATGAAGTTTTGTACTTTTTTGTGTAGGTTGTCTGTGGGGATGATTACAGTCGTGTTGCCTTTGTCTGCTTTTACAAATGTGATGTTGTGTTTGTGATGCCTTTTCCCTCAGTTTGATGGCTGTGTGTATTTCTGAGTTGTGGTTGTTGTTGTCTGGTGTCTTATGTGCTCCTATTATATTGTTTATATTATGTCTTAGTGTGTCTTGATGTTCTGATGCTGTGTTTTGTATATTTGTTTCAGTGTCAACTATGAGTTTTGTTTGTGTTCGGTTGTTATGTTTGTAAACAAACAACATTTATCGCACATAATTACGGTACAGAGACGATTTTGGGAGGTTGTGGCTACGTTTAACAATATAACTTAATATTTTACATTTTTTAAATTAATTAGACTTAACAAACGTTTCCTTTGTTAGTGTACATTCAAAGGCTGTATTTATTGTATGGATAAAAGGCTGTATATAACATTAACGGCTGTATTTATTCGAAGTAAGTAATGCCAGCTTATGGAGGTTATGTACGACAATGTAACTTAAATAAAATTTACTTTGTTAGTGTACAATAAAAGGGTGTATTTATTGGAAGTACAGAAATTAGTTTACATTTATCGCACATAATTACGGTACAGAGACGATTTTGGGAGGTTGTGGATACGTTTAACAATATAACTTAACCTTTTACATTTTTAAAATTAATTAGACTTAACAGACATTTCCTTAGTTAGTGTACATTCAAAGACTGTATATAACATTAAAGGCTGTATTTATTCAAAGTACCGGAATTAAAACGTACTTCCAATTTAGAATCTAGTACAATCTAATGTATAACCAAACAAGTACATTAAACTCCTTTTTTCAACATAATGCAATGAAAAAAAATGTGCAGTTTCTGTTAACATGCAAATGATTAAGTATTAATAATGGGTTACAGTGGAATTTAATGTTACTATGGTCTGAATTAATGCTAATAAAATTGGGAGAATCTCGTAAACATATTAAAGAATGCTTGTATATTACACACAAAATTATTACAGTACGGACCTTTGTTAATGAATAGAAACAAATTTGACTCTATACTTTAGTATGTACCAATAAAATTCACCTTTTTTCAAATACCAATATCTGTTGTTATTTATTCATACCCTTAAAAAAAGGTCATTAACAACATACATTATGAGAAAACGTGATTACAAATAACCAGCCATTAGTTACTTGTGAAGAAAATAGATATAACATTTACAAACATCAAATATTCAATTCTCTCCCTATTTGTTTTATAAAAACTGGAGTTTCTACTGCAGGTTTTAAGTCCACTAACTACTTAATTAAATATACATAATTGTTTCTGTATCTTGTTGGGTAATATATTATATTAATACATCTGCTTCCTACTCATATGTGCAAACAATGTTTTTAATGTACGGTCCTAAAATCTTTATCAACACTTTATGTCTTTAAAATTTAGACAAAGTCTAATGAGAAACTTGGCCTAACCTGAATTTACATGACCTGGCTCAGAACAACTTTATTTTGACAAATACAAAGATGAAGACTGGTTGCAATTTATTCAGGGCTCACACCTGCTGCCAGGCTTAGTTCTATAACATGATAAGGAAGAAAGAAATCAGCCCAAACCTGCAACCGCTGTGGGAAGGCTTTTACACCATTACCAATAAGATTAATGATGTCATCTAAGAATAACTCATTAGCTTTATTTATACATTTAATGCATCTTAATTAGTACACTAACAGCACTGCTCTGTCTTACAGTAACACAACACATTACCGTACACTAACTCAAGAGAATTTCTTGTTTTCAGTTTAAGAAAGTTGAAATTGTGTATTTATTTTCTTTTCCATTCACTATTTGTAAAATGTGCTTAAAATTAATATGTGTACACTTACTATATTGAAATCCAATGTTCACTATCCAATAATTACAAATTTTGTAGAATTGTGAAATTAGTAACACTATGTACTAATGTGTGATTATCAGTTGAATTTCTGAATTCCTTTGATTCATTAATAAATCTTACTAATTTGTTTCTTTATGTCTATAATGATTTCTTATTAGTTTTTAATCTTTGTGTTTTCATTAATCATTTGTAAATTTTTGCATTTTGTTGTCCATGACATGTTCATTGATTAACTAATTATCATTAAAACACACAGAGGACTGATCCTCTTTTGCAAGATCACAAGTATA
This sequence comes from Magicicada septendecula, assembly GCA_034769895.1. NCBI lineage: Eukaryota > Metazoa > Arthropoda > Insecta > Hemiptera > Cicadidae > Magicicada > Magicicada septendecula. Next base: position 352,743,293 of record CM068376.1, on the reverse strand, counting down.
TTTCAAGTATGTTTTTAATTTTTTTAATTGTATGCAATGTGGACACATACAGAGGAGTGTCAGTTTTTTTATGTTTTTTCAATAAATAACAATAAGAGGGGGAGAGAGAGAGAGAGAGAGAGACCAAAAATAACACGTACAGAAATTACATCAGAACTTTTCCTGACAGTAAAAAAATAACTAAATAATGAATGGCAAAGAACATTAACAAAATTAATGGAAATTATAGTTATTATTTGTTGTCTAATGAACAGGTACTAGTAAAGGCAAACTAATTATTGAATTAATAATTTTCTTTATTGAGTATCCAGTTTATTACTGCAGTATGGAGTATAGGTTTTATCTTTTTTAACAATTTTTAATGCAGTTTACTGGAGTAAAATCTTCTTATTGGTAATGTTCTTATCAGTTTCATTACCCCATTATTCTTATCTCTTTTTATTATCTCAGTCAATATTTATAGTATATAATTTAGTTAATGATCTAGTATTTTGTTCTTCATGTATCATGGTCATGAAATGGTTTAAGTTGGGGCCTATTTTATGTAAGGGGAAATCATAACATTACAATATTGTAATTACTTTTAATTCTATAATTATTTATAAGTATTACTTGTACAAACAAAACTGGCTTAGAAATGGGTCTACTTAGGAAATTATGGAATTCTGCTGAAATTTCGAATAGTTCTGGAGAGAAATTGATCCCCTGATAACCCCCCTCCGCAAGTTACTCCACTGATCCCACTCTACACAGTTCCAAGAAATCCTGTATTTAGAAGTTCAAAAGAAAGTGATACAGACTGTAAAGATCTCATTGTAGCATTCACTACTGGGACAGTTCATGGTTTAGAGCTTCCCTTATGTGCCTGGTAAGTGAAGGAGAAAGGATCTATTTAACGTGCAAGTTGAAGAATATATTTAATTATTGCACTTAACTTGATATAAGTACTGATTACATTTCAGGATTATTATTTACAGAAATAATGTATGTAAAGCAGTTTTCCCCATATAAAGTTAATTAAAATTCTTTAATGCATAGCATTCCAGGCATTTATGGTACCGTAGTATATTTGTATTACTAAATTTGAATTAACACAAATAATTCTCTTTGATTAACGAGAGTTACACACACAAACTAAATGCTGAGTGTCCTCCTAGTGTATAAATTCAGCTAAAACAGTATTCCAAAAATTTACCTTGTTACTAGAATATGTGACATGATGAACTTTTCATCATGTGTTCAACTTTGTGTTGGGAGTTAAGCATTTTAATAATTTTTATTTATGCAGGCGTATAGCAAAATCTGATCATCATGGAAAAGGAATAAAACATTTTGTAATAATTAACTGATTAGTTCCTGCTGTATTACCGAATCATATTACAAGACCAATTTTTGTTTAATTGAAAAGATATATTTTAACTGTTTGTTTTGGTGCAATCTGTAAATTCCATGACACACGTCCATAAAGGTTTTAAAATATGCTTACTCCAGTTTGATAGGAATAAATTCTCAAAAAACTAATACAACAAATTTGTTATGTCTGATCACACCAGCTATCCTTTCTATTGGAAATGAGCCTTTTATCCAAATTTATCATATAGTATTGTGCCAAGATATTACACTACATTTGTATACTGTAATACCAGTATATTATTTGCAGACTGACAGGGTTATAAAAAATTCTGAAAGAATTGTTGCTTTTACAACACCATCATTTATCAAGTGACTACTCAAATCTGCCAGTTTTTCACAGAAACTGAAGTTTGATGATTAGATCCCCTAGTGATGCTCCAAACATTTCAAGGATTCTCCTGGCCTTAAAAAACTGAACTGGCCTCATTGATTTACATGACTAATGTTAAATTTACTTTGGGATACTTCCAAACATAATACAGTTTACAATAAACAAACAAAATATTATGCCTGTCTAATTTTTCCAGAACTGTATATGGTACACATAATTTGATCTGGATAGAACATTTATTAAACAATAATACTATTTGATGCAAATAATTAAAATATCGGTATGGAGAACCATACATGACTACCATGTTATAAGATTTATATTTGAAATCATTTTAGAAATGAAATATTTCTACAGAAACTACTTCTATCTTCAGCCTCAACCACAGAATTGTGATCACTAACATATACCACCTCTTGTTAGCGCACTCGATTTTCACTGATGATGGTAGTCGATGGCACTTCCGAAACGTCTGGTTTTGCAGAAAACATTGGACCACGGCCAAACAGCCTGGGAAGGAATTTTATCAACAAACTACTTCAATGTTGCTGATAACGTAGTACACATATAAAAAATTATCCCCTCCCCTTCACCTATCATTTTCATTTATAGAAAATTATCCCCTCCCCCTACCCCTTTTCATTTATAGATATTTCATCTACCTTTCTACAGTGGATTATTATAACCTTTTCAGGATACTTTATTTATCAAACTTAAGTACTTTACTCTTGTTAAAACAAAACGTTGCAGGTAAACTACCCCTTCTCCATAACCGATCTTCACCAAAATCAACAGACCTTGAGTCCTCTACAATATGCAAAAAATTATTTGAATTTGCGGGAGTTATCATTCGCCATAGACAAAATTCTACACACAGACATCTTTCTAAAAATGACTTTTCTTTATGTTTTGAGGGTAGTACAATCAGAATCAGCCCTCACGGGACGCTAATTATTAGATACAATTTTTACCTTCATTTAAGCCAGCTTCCACTCACTGTGTACTTTCTCAGGGGCCATAACATGTTCTTTTTAACGTTGCCGAACATAAATTGATGTTAAATTAAAAATAAAGTAAAGGCTTATCACCTTAAGTTTGCAACGTGCAAGTTGAAGAATCTATTTAGTTATTGCACTTAACTTGATATAAGTACTGATTACATTTCAGGATTATTATTTTCAGAAATAATGTATGTAAACCAGTTTTCCCCATATAAAGTTAATTAAAATTCTTTAATGCATAGCATTCCAGGCATTTATGGTACCGTAGTATATTTGTATTACTAAATTTGAATTTACACAAATAATTCTCTTTGATTAACCAGAGTTACACACACAAACAAAATGCTGAGTGTCCTCCTAGTGTATAAATTCAGCTAAAACAGTATTCCAAACACTTACCTTGTTACTATGGTGTCTTCGACGGGTACATTGGTATATAAATTCGTTATGTCAAATGATGCTAATGTTGAGTTGTGTGGTATATGGATGTGTTCTAGTTTTTTGACAAGTTCTATGTTGTTTTTAACAGAAGTGTTGTTGGTGAGATTTATATGTTTTCTGATTAGTTTATCTAGGTGTCTGGCGATTTTGTGGGAGGGTGCTTGTATGTTATTTATCAAAGGTCAAATGGGTATATTGGGTTTGTGTATTTTCGGTAATGCGTTTAGTTTTGGGGGGTTAGGTTTAATTTGTTTAAGGTATTTTATGTTTTCTGTTTGGATTATATATTTTGCATTATTTATGAATTTGTTTTTGGTATTTTATTGTGGGATCTTTGGTTATTTGTGTTATATTGTTTTCGGAGAAAAATTTCTGTTTTATTGTTTATTTCTTGTTTGTTCATTATGACTGTTGTAATTTCTATAGATACTTTTGGTGTGTTTATTGTAATTTTGTGTTTTACATAATCTTTTGTGATTAAATAATTTGGTGTAAAATGTTCCAGATTATAAAATACACCTAACAGTTTTAACATACAATATATATAGTAACACCTCTATACATAGTAACAGGTATATCAATATGCCTGTAATCACAGGTATGGGAAAGTAATGGAAAATCTTGCATAATCTTGTTATCAGTTATTGTTATTATTCGGCTAGTCCTATTAAATTCATATTGGCCCAAAGTGATCACAAAAGGAATTTATTATATTTGTTTACAGTCATCAGTGTAGATTCCAAGTGATGATTTGAAATTTATATAAATTAATTTTCACTCACATGAATGAAGTTGCAACTGTAAAGAAATACAGAATATATTTTCTAATACAGCAGACAAGACAGGACACTTGTATTTTGCCTTTTATGTGTGTACATACATTCAGACATCATTTATTTGGATTGACTTCTGCAAGCTTGAAATCAGATACTAATAATGTTTTATGAATATTAATTACTACACTTTCACATGTGAAATTTACTTTGTTTATTTTCCTCGTACAACATTTCAGTGTGGTGTTCGTCTTCTTCATTGAGGTATGATACAGAATGTCAGGAACTTGTAACGGTTTGTCTAGTTGGTAGGTTGTGTGGGGGAGTGTGGAGGTGGAAGGGGGTTATGTAAAATTATAATCCTCAAAGTATAATATTGAATTAAATGGGATGTTGTGTTAAATTGTTACGACGGTCTCAGCGATCATCACATAGTACAGTGGAAACCAAAATAAAGCACACTTATGAATTTGCAAATTACATTTATTATATATTTCATTGGTGTTGTTACATGCTTGTTCACTTCTTTTGTTACATTTAAATCAGTGTTGTGTTGTGGTTAGCTATGATGGTAGTGTTATTAGTACAGACGAGGATGCTGCAGTTTCTTTTCTTAAAGAAAAAGATTTGGTTCACAATCCTCATCAATGTGGTAATGGACATGATATGATTTTAGCGCTTGGGCAGCAACAGCGTTGGTGTTGCAATAAGAAGACTTGCCGTGAGTATAAGGTAGTTCGCAAGGACACATTTTTAGAGGGGTCCAAATTACCGCTGAGAATAATAATAAAATTTATTTTTTGACTGGTGTGAAGAGAGTAGTAGTGTGAAAAACACAGTTGAAATTGACGAGAGTCTCTTTGCCAAGAGAAAAAATAATGTTGGCCGGGTGTATCCACAACAGTGGGTTTTCGGAGGATTCTGTCGAGAAACAAATGAATGTTTCTTGTGTCATGTCGAAGATCGGTCAGCAGCTACCCTCCTACCTCTCATAGTGGCAAATATTGAACCAGGGTCCATTATAATGTCAGATGAGTGGCATTCATACCGTCAAATTGTTAATTTGCCACAACAGTACACTCATTTGACTGTAAACCATTGTTATAACTTTATGGATCCTCAAACGGGAGCGCATACACAAGGCGTAGAAAGCATGTGGCGGTCCTGTAAATGCCAAAACGTGATTGAATGTGGTACGAGAAGGGAACGCTTAGATTCCTATTTAAGTGAGTTCATGTGGCGAACAAGAAATGCAAACCAGGATTTGTTCGAGTTCATGTGGAGGTCCGCAGAGGTCCAGAATATCTTTGCAGGTGATGCATCGACAATAATTGTGTAGTTACTGGAACAATCTGGGGATTCACAGACACTTAACTTGTGCTGAGTCAAAAGATTCAGCGCTAGTTCAGTCATTTTATTGGCAGTTTTGACGTTATTGGCAGTACGAAATTTAAGGCAGTAATTAGTGCTGCGCTCTACCCGTGGATAGGAAAAACTAATAGTTTAGACAACGGCGGTCGGAGGTCGACACCGCCGTCTTTCAACAGCATGAACGTTCCTAGTGCCGCTTTCTGCCGAGAAGTTTGGTAGGTAAACCAACACGGGGGCAGACTCCATCGTAATGTTCGTCTAACAAAATACTTCAGGGTTGACGGACGCTTTTCTCTTCGGTGGAGAGGTATTAATTTCCAACATCTTCTAACTACTATGGTGAGATAGTTTCTTAAACGACTGCGGTAAGTTTTGATTTCATTATATTAATTATATACTAAATTTCACGGGAGAAAACGTTTTTTTAGTAAGCTTGAGTAAGCCCCCACTTGTCGAAGCATGCGTTCCAAGATACGTAATTGTTGTAAAGTTTTTATAAACCAATAAAACTTGATTATTGGAGTGTCAGAATCTCGGCCTTAATACCTAAAGTACAATAACCACAAAATAATTAAGTTTGAACTTTCATTAACACTGATGTAACGAGATTCTGTTGAGCACTTAACCTATTACACAATGTGTCGTTATTAAGTGGTATAAGGTTTTGCTACAATATCTGTAAAACTTTATACATATATATATGGGAACTTACTCAGGCACGTTTTAAACGTAAATCATGTCTCATTCAAAGTAATAGTATTCTCAGATTCTATGGAGTAAAAAACTATGTGTTTTAAATAAATTCTGCACCACGTGGTAACCTCAGTTTCACTCAAAGTAATAAGTTCATAAGATGTTACAGAGCCAAGATAAATTATTATATTGCAAAAGCAACTCACATTCAGTGAGGTTCAGGTTATAAAGGGTTATAAAGAATCATTGTTAGAGAGTTTTTTTTAAGTAAGGCATGTTGGCCAAAATAATGTTACCAAGTTTTATTAGGTAGCACATAACTAGGTGTTGTTTTTATATATGATTTTGGAGGGTGTCCAAACAGTGGGGGCATTTGTGTGTGGTCTCTCACTAAAAATATAATATGTGATCAGGGTTCGCCGAACAGAGACAAGTCCTGCTACATGACTGAAAGAATGACATCTTAAAAGCTCCACACTCGACACCGAAGAGAATAAGACCACAACAACCACAACAACATGCCAATCATAAGATCGCCACGTTACAAATAAGAGATCATCCTTCTGGGCACATAAGCAGGTGAAAAACAACCATTTATAATTAACACGTAGAATCAACATGGCACCAGTTATACATAATCATCAGTTTTTACCTTTCAAGATAAACATTCATTTGGATCCCCAATTGATGGGACAGTTTAGTGTGAACACTAAGAATTAATTATTTCTTTTATGAATTTGCTAACTGCTATAATTTTTTATTGTTCGACTAAGCTTTTCGTCATTGCTGACATCTTCAGTCAGCAATGACGAAAAGCTTAGTCGAACAATAAAAAATTATAGCAGTTAGCAAATTCATAAAAGAAATAGTAAGGATGGCTGCTAATTTAAACAATACGAAGAATAAGAATTAATTGTAAAATTTCAATATATGTATAGTAAATTGTCAGTTCAGAGACAGACATGTCTACAACACAGCATCCAACTTAGATTTCCACTCATTTCTTTATAGGGCTTTCGCTACAGATTTAAAGTCAGTTTTGTTATTAGTAATTTTCTCAAGTTTAATTTACTATGCATAAAAACATATATTTTCTCTTATTTTTAAAATCAGGTTATGTCATTTGTATAAAAGATTACTGGCGAGGTAGGTGAATTTTTAATTAGTTTCAACCAAGCTATGCAGGTCGAAACACTTTTCAACTTGTTTGTCGAAACAAGGTTGTTGAGACAAATTTGTTGAGACTGGTCATAAGTTGAAGGAACATGTCCGTCTCTGACACACAAATGTATTTTTTTTATATAAGGTGCTAATATTGTGCAATTTTTCTCTTTTCATTAATTGGCCCTATTTTAGTCTATACAAATTCTTTATATTAATCATGGTAACTGGGGGGCATTAATTATTTTAAACAATTTTATTTCTCACCTTAATTAAGTATTTTAGCACTTAGCCACTTAGGCACTTCCTTTGAATTTTTATTAGGTCCTGGGGACATTTGTATGCAATACTTTATGATACACATGTCGTGCAATTAACCCACACCATGGGGGTACATTTATAGATATAAATCTTTAATCCTAATTCGGATTATTATAAACGGAAAAGTTAGAATTTATATACACCAGAAGGGTAATATAAAAAGGGGTGTGGCAAGAGACCTTTATGTATTTGTATACTATTGTATAATGTAATTTGTCTTGTGGAACATGTTATGTCTGTATATTTCTGTGTACATTTTGGGGGATATATATATATATATAAATATTATGCATTACTGTACTTTTGGTGGGAACTTGGGATATAGGGATTTATTATTCAGGGTCTTTTACAACAGAAAGTTAACACATGTAGGCATGTGGATATATCCTTTTCATTTTCTTTTTAAGGGAGGTATTCTATCTCAATAATTGTGGCTGATCATTTCTTTAAGTTAATTAATTATTTAATAGTATAACAAGTATAGGAAGTGTCACCTTTAAAGTTCATTTAATTGGTTGAGTAATTATTTTAATTATTAATAGTAACTGGGAATGAAATCATTTATCTTCATTAATTTATATACTGCATTTTAAAAGGAACATATAAAATAAATTTTATATTTTATTAAATAGTTTAATGGGAGCTTTATTTTGAGGTTAATGATTATTTTAAAATTTCAATTCATTGATGGTGACATAGCAATTATTTTCTTGGATTCAGCTTATATTATTCAGGTGGCCTTGTTGAGAGGGTATACTTCTTTATTTAACCATTTAAAGGGGAATTATAAATCACTGTTGTATTTATTTGTTCATTATATTTTTATTATGAGATAGAATAATAAAATGGGATTGTTAATTATTTAATTCTTGAGTTTTCATTGCAAGTCCCGTCTCACTGGATCCAGCGCAATTTTTAGCTTCTCTAGGCCTTAGCCTAGTTTTAATTAACTTGTAACCCCTCTTTACAAAAGGAAATATTCTTTTTGTTTTAACTACTCAAAATGAAGTAGGGGTTTCAAACTCGCTGTATTAATGTAGAAGCGTGTAGAGTCACCTCCTTACCACTCATGACTACCTGTAACAATATTGTAAATAATTATAAGCTGAACACTGTGGAAAAAAGTGCTAAGTGAAGGAAGAAAAAGTGTAATATAATGAGTGATCAGTAATAACAGAAAAGACTGTTAAAATTAATGATTCACCCCAAATGTATGAAACAAAAGAAACATAGACTATAAGTAAGATTACGGGAGACATGATTTATATTATTCTTAATTTTCAGCAACATTGTATTAATTAGGATTTAAAGCCAAGTCCCATATTTGTTTCAAGGGAAAAGACTACAATTAGAAGGTTCAATTTGTTTAATTAATTGTATTAAGAGTTAGTTATGTTTAAATATGTTTTGTGTGTAATAATGTTAGTAATATTGCTATTAAGAATATTATGCTATTATGACTATTATGAATTGTCAAAGAAGAAAAAGGTTGTAAGAAAATAGACACACTGTTATGTATAAAATACCATAGATACCTAAATTAGGCTCAGACACACTAAATAGAATTAATCAGTCAACAAAATTTGGCAAACTAAGGAAAAAATTACCACTATGGAATGTAAACCATTTGTAATAAGTAATAATCCCATCAATCAATGTAATCCCAGCCATAAAGGCACAACTCTAAAGTAGCATGTCTATAATTCCTGTTTTAAGGACGGACTACCCATGGGTTCTCCCATATCGAGCATACTAGCTGAAATATTCATACACCACATAGAACAAGAGCATATAACACATAACAACAAATATACCAATAAAATTATATATTGGCACAGATACGTATACGACATATTATTATTATACAATGCAATACAAGACAAGTAGAAAATTTCCACATATACATAAACAAGAAACACCCAAAATTAAAATTCACAATATAAATAGAAAAAAAAACAGTATAAACTTTCTAGATTTAACAATCAACAAAACAAACAATACAAACACATAAAATCTACAGAAAACCAACCACAACTGACATGGCCATACACAACACATCAAATCATCAAACACAACATAAACATTCAGCCTTCAACCATATGCTACAAAGACTCACAAAAATACCACTAAATAAACAAGACTATAATGAAGAACTTAACACAATAAAATACATAGCACTAAAAAAACGGGTACAACCCTAGTTAATAAATAAATTACATAGACAAATCCTATACAAAACAACACACAACAAAACAAATACATCACACTCACGTACTACAACTCTAACACACACAAAATTGCCAACACATTCAGAAAACACAATTACAAAATAGCATACAGAACTAACAATACCATCAAGAGACACATTAACGGCACAAACAAAGATATAGACATATACAACAAAACAGGCGTATACAAATTAAACTGTAACAATTGCAATAAATTCTATACAGGCCAGAGAGGAAAATCTTTTTCCTCCAGATTTTCTGAACACACAAAAGCATTATCCAATAACAACATACAATCCACATTTGCCACACACATCCAGAAATAAAACCAGTTACACCAATATAAAAAACAATCTTGAAATTTTACACTACATACCCAAAAGTCACAAACTCAACACTGCAGAACAATACGAAATATACAAACACAACCAAACAACATACTCAATGAACATTTACAATTTAAATTCAACACACTATTCGACACAATAATACACAACGCATAGAATTCAGAATCCTGCGCCAACCCCCTTCCACCTCCACACCTCCATACACCATACACAACCAGTCACCTAAAAAACCGTTACAGATTACCAGCGACATGACGCATTCCACATTTAAACCTCACTGAGGAAGGAGAAACCACTCCGAAATGCCGTTTGAGGAATTAACAACAAGTAAGTTTTTCACAAGTGAAAGTGCCTTAAATAATAATTGTTAAGTGCTGTGAAAGAAGTGATGAACATTCAAAATAATATTAACCTCTAATAGCTTCCAGCTGGACTAGTTTCTATTACTTGAGAATAGATTTGTGATCAAGTCGGAAATCTGGCATGGTGGGGAGCTTAACTGATTGTGGTACGAATTCTAACGAAGACGTCTGAACATTTTACCATTCTAATTATAGCCTGTGATAGCGAAAAGTACTGTGTTATCAGCTATAACAAAGGTAATGTGAGAATATGTTGCTCTTTATTAAAATGTAGTAATAGGTCTATAACAAATTTGGCATTAAATTAATGTACAAAATAAGTGATATTCAAACTTAGGTAGATATTCTAAATTTCTGTAGGTAATAAACATATTTTACTGTGCTAATGAAATGTAGTTAAAATGTCAGTAGTGTGATGGTGACATTAGTTAGCACAAAAGTGTATTAATTACAGCATGCAACCACTAGACTAAAAAGTTTATCGTAAGTTAGGAACTCATTTTCCTATCTTTTTAGATAATAGAGAAAAAGATTATTTTTACTTCTTTAACATCAGGCAAAGCGGTCATTAGAAAATACCAAAGATTTTTTAATTTTATTTAGTAGTAGAAAAACGCGTGTTATTTGGCGCATAAATTTGATGAACTTCAGTCATAGGTAATCCGCGCATTCGCTGTCCATTAGTGTACAATGTCATTAGTGTGCCATCGCCCGACTACGGTGATCCGACTTAGTTATACCCTGATTAACGAAAGAAAGTGACTGGCGGAGCGGCCGCGCGGCGACCGAGTTTGTAGTAAAAACATTCCACTTTATAACCTCGTGGAAACGTAAAATACAGGGCGAGAAATGTCTAATGAACTGTATTTTAATCATCAATTAAAGACGTTTTTAACAAACTTTTCTAATTTTTAAAATCTCTTTTCAATAAATTTACATTGTGAGTTAAAGAAAAAAATACACGAATTTGAATTAAAAAATTAGGGTTTATCGTTTTTATTACGTAAGAACTCAGAGGTTAAGCATCGGAAAAAAATTTCTTGTAGACAAATGGTAGTCCACTTTCTTTAGTACAATATATCAAAAATTGAGATTCCTACGATTAAAATTAACGACGTTATTAATTTTTTTCTAATGTCCTGTTAACTCAGTTGTTAAAAGTTGTACACGAATGAGATTTGCGTGACGCTCTCTTTAGATAACTAAATGTAGAAGACATATACAACTTACACCTTGTACGTGATAGGAATACTACAATGGATTAATATATAAAGTGAATTTCACAGAGAGCAATGCGTGGCGCTCTGCGGCGGAAGTACAGTCAGAACCTATTGGACCCATTTTATTCGCGCGCTACCGTCATTCCCGTACAGCGTCTCGGCCTCTCCTTTATGTCTACAAATAGCACACGCTTCCAGGAAAACTGAACCGTTATACGCACACTAAGGGTAAGGGAAATTTCCAGCTTTCAGTTTAGTTGATGTGGTGGTTGAGTGATGTCCGGTTGTTGGTTATCTTGATTTTAAGTGTTAGTTTCTTGTGCTTTCATTATAAATTGACGTGTTTTTAAGTTATTTTGTGTGAATATACTTCGGTGGCTGAGCATGGAGCAACGTAACGAGGCTGAACCAAGGAAACATAGGGGAAGACCTAGGACTCGAACTCCAAAGAAAAGACAAACTTCGGGCCGAGGCGTACCTATGAAAGGACAGTCAAGAGAAATTGTGTGCAAAGTGCGGGAATATTTTGATAGAGAAAAGGCGAACAAAGGTCCTTTGATTCCGGTTAATAATGCAATACAGCGAACTGCAGATGCTCTGAAAATACATAAAAATACAGTTCTGCGAGTTTGCAAGGAAAAAGAATTGAAAGAAATACAAGATGACAGTAATAGCCAACTTTCAACTCCGGGCAAACAGAGGAAACGGGAGAAAACTGTGACAAAACTTGACACTTTTCAGGAAGACGCTATACGAAGACATGTATATCAATACATAAGAAAAGAATATCCCACTTTGAAAAAACTTTTATCATCGTTGGAAAATGAAGAGCTGTTTAATGGCAGTCTGTCTTCGCTTAGAAACGTGCTAAAAGGTTTAGGATTTACGTGGAGAAAATTTTCGGGCAGAAAAGTGATTATGGAGAGAAGCGATGTCGCTGCCTGGAGGTGTCGTTTTCTTCGCCAAATCAAAGACGAGAATTTCGATAATATAATTTGGCTCGATGAGACCTGGGTCAATGCTGGGCATTGTTTGAAACAAGGATGGACTGATGAGTCACTTCAGGGGACAATGTTAACACCTATAGGGAAAGGTGAACGATTAATAATATGTCATGCAGGTTCTTCAAAAGGGTTTGTTCCAAATTCCCTTCTACTATTTAAATCGAAAAAAACCGGTGACTACCATGAAGATATGGATCACGACAAATTCTTCGGTTGGTGTTCTGAAACTTTGCTAAATAACCTAGAAGAGCCTGCAGTAATAGTCATGGACAATGCTCCCTACCATTCTAAGCAAATTGATAAAGCTCCCACAAGCAAAGATAAAAAAGCTGACATACTTGCATGGCTGGATAGGAAAAATATTCAATCTACAACCGACTTGAAAAAATCAGAACTTTTGGAATTAGTGAAATGGCACAAGCCCCAGAACAAAAGGTATTTTGTTGATGAATTGATAGAGAGCAGAGGTCACAAAGTGATAAGGCTACCACCTTACCATTGCCATCTTAACGCCATTGAGCTTATATGGGCTCAGGTTAAGGGGTATGTTGCCGAAAACAACAAAATGTTTACTTTAAAAGAAGTTGAACGACTGACTAAAGACGGATTTAATCGAATTACTGCTGAGAGGTGGGAGCAAGTAGTGGACCACACCAAAAAAGTTATTATCGATGCATGGAATAACGAAGGACTAATGGAAGAAGCTGTGGAGGAAATGATTATATCCGTGGAAGACAGCAGTAGCTCCGAGGATGATAATTGTTCAGAAGATGATAATAGTGATGACGATCCAATGGAGGGTATCAGAGAACTTTCATTTGAAGACTACTAACTCACAGCTATAAGTGTTTTTTATAGAGTGTTTTAATAGTGTATTTTTATGATTTATACACATATTTTATGAGCGGATTCCATAAAAGCTGAAGAACACTACAATACTTGTAAGTACCGTACTGTATTTATTATTTATTTGTCAATGCTAATAACAAGTAATTTACTAATTGTTTTTACATTTCAATTACATTATAACAGTAAAATACTGTTATAATTATGCAATATCTGGTAGACCGAGCTTTGCTCGGTAGTTTTAAACTGTAAACTATATTTCATAGTTAAATAATTAGTTATTGAGAAATTTGAATGGCATTAACAATTTCCCAGTAATTACATTGCACTTCAATTAGTAGTATTAAAGCTGATCACAAAACAAAAACAGTTTATTAACAAGAAAACAATAAATACCGTACCGCAAAAGAGTAATAAACAATCATTCAAGACTGTTATAAAAAGCATGTAGTTCAACTAAACCACAAAAGTCTGGTCAGATGTACGTTTTTGACAGATCTCCAGGTAGAAGATTAGATTAAATAAGTAGACAGATAACTAAGTATATACTTATGAGAGATTGGTGACTCGTAGTAAGTTGGCTATGTGTCAATGTGTGAGCCGTGAGCGTATGCACCACTTTCTTTGGGCTGTTACTGTACCTTGACTCGATCGCGCGCCGTTGAGCGATGTTAGTTCTAATTTTCCTATATTAACTGATTGCGGTTATATTTCGTAATATTTGAAGGTTACATACCACTTTGTATTGATGAATACAATTTTGTTATGTTTATTGTGAAAAAACACAATGAAAAAAATTATTAATAACGGAGTTAACAGTACATTCGGAAAAAATTAATAACGTCGTTAATATTAATCGTAGGAATCTCAATTTTTGATATATTGTACTAAAGAAGGTGGACTACCATTTGTCTACAAGAAATTTTTTTCCGATGCTTAACCTCTGAGTTCTTACGTAATAAAAACGATAAACCCTAATTTTTTAATTCAAATTCGTGTATTTTTTTCTTTAACTCACAATGTAAATTTATTGAAAAGAGATTTTAAAAATTAGAAAAGTTTGTTAAAAACGTCTTTAATTGATGATTAAAATACAGTTCATTAGACATTTCTCGCCCTGTATTTTACGTTTCCACGAGGTTATAAAGTGGAATGTTTTTACTACAAACTCGGTCGCCGCGCGGCCGCTCCGCCAGTCACTTTCTTTCGTTAATCAAGGTATAATATGGCGCTCATTCGCTTTCCATGCGCGCTTATGGGAGTATTTATTTTATTTTTTTTCTTCGTAAATAGCTTTGACCCCCGTTTAAAATTAATTTTCGCGTGTTTATATAACATAGACGAATAGAAAAAAAAATATTTCACTTCAAGATTGTATGGTGTGGCAGACACACAAAAAATTATATTTCAGAAATGCCTACTGAGATTTATTTATTACAAACAGTGTTTATAAAACATTATTGTGATCATCCAAAAAATCGATTTTGAAATTCCAGTAGAAATAATTATTTTGAGGATAAAATGTATTTGATGTATTAATATTATAGTTTTAGCAGATGTAAAAATATGTAGCAACGCACGCTCACCCCCCGCACGCACACACACACACACACACACACACACACACACACACACACACACTATAATAAATATAATTTAGTAAGTGACTTAGTAGTATAGTAAAGTAAACATAAAATGTAATATAAAAATTAAAAACAAAAACCATTAAAAATAACAAGACAATGAAATTATAAGAATAACTGGTTAATAAAAACTTAAAAAGTTAGTTAAGTTAGAACAAAAGTAAGGTTTGTATACATACTGTGTGTGTGTGTGTGTGTGTGTGTGTGTGTGTGCGTGCGTGCGTGCGTGCGTGCGTGCGTGCGTGCGTGCGTGCGTGTGTGTGTGTGTGTGTGTGTGTGTGTGTGTGTGTGTGTGTGTGTGTGTGTGTGTGTGTGTGTAATTTAATTTGGTAAATATAGATTAATTTAATTTTAATCTAGTTCAAAAATATAGGGAATGAAATATATGAAATGAGTTAGGTTAAGTATATAAAATTTTGGAAGTTTATTTTATTCAATGTTTATTTTACTAAACTGTCATTATAGCTGGTATTAATTTTTAAATCTGTTTGAGTACTTTTACAAGTAAAAATAAAAATTTTAGTAAACTTTACTGTTTTCATTTGTCTTTGATAAAAGTGGCATAACACATCAGGTACCTATAAAAAGATATTCAGTTCACCTATTACCTATTTGTTCCCAAGTGGGAAGTGCCCTCTCACATCAATAATAAATTACTTACCTTATTTATCTAAGTGTTTTTAAGTGAAATTGGTGCAAATGCCACTGTTCACAACTGGGAGAACAGTGTACTGTATGTGTGTATGTGCGCGCGCGCGCATGTGTGTGCATGCATGTGTGTGAGGGGCATGACATTTAAGCAAGAAACGGGATATGTGTAAGTTGGATTGGAGAAAGTTTTTGCCAGACTCGTGGTACTATTTATTATAATGTAATTATAGTGTACTATTTATTATCATTTATGCATTGTACCGGTACCCTATTATACACGTTTCACAATTACTCTTGTCACACACTGTCACTTTCAAGCAAATATACACATGTCCATCCAAGTTGTGAATAACTCATTAACCAGTAAACAATACAAAATGTGATTAACTCATTAATCAGTAAACAATTGACAAAATGTTCTGAGCAATTATGTTTTAAATTAAACTCAACAGGACAAACTGATACAGTATTTAAGTTCGGCTTGAGTTATCCCTTAGTCACTAAAAAGTCAATTAAAATGTCTGACATCTAGAAACAGTAAAACCGTTTTGTATACATAAGCCAAGTCAGATAGTAAACATCTGTTGAAAAGTTTCTGAGATCGCCCTTACAAACTCATAAA
The DNA here is from genome assembly GCA_034769895.1 of Magicicada septendecula. Lineage (NCBI taxonomy): Eukaryota > Metazoa > Arthropoda > Insecta > Hemiptera > Cicadidae > Magicicada > Magicicada septendecula. The sequence continues at coordinate 352,726,865 of CM068376.1, read as the reverse complement.
GTAAAAAACTTATAAACTTTCTCCATTTACAATACTACTAGAGATATTAACAGGGAAACAAACTAAGAACAGAAGAAAAGTACAAATCAGTATTTGCAGTATGCCTTTATATAACATGTAGGTCTATGTTATATCATATGTGTATATGCCATGTTACTTTATATGGAATATAAATTGTGATTTTTAAATAAAGTTTAGTTGTTACCATTTCATCTGAACTTTGCTTATTAAATTTAAATTATATGACAACAATGCTATGTTTATTTTCAGATGAATACTACTGCTGTAAAATTTGATTTTTGCAGCAAAGAGTTCAGTAAGAGTAGTTATTGTAAAGACCATATTAGAATTGTTCACAAAAGAAATACCAAAGGTGAGCTAATTGAAAAAGAAACAATTAAATTTACTTGTATTTTGTGTAACAAGCAGTAGTCCCAAAAACGAATTTGCAGCAACACATCAAATCAACCCATTCTTCTGAGTCAAAAAAAAATTATAAATGTGATACGTGCACTTATACAACTATTCACCAGAGTAATTTAAAATGCCACATATTAAAAATACATAAAAGTATCAACAAATCCTTAGCACGATCTTTCATGTGTGCTCTATGTAGTGCAAAATACAAGCATAAACAAAGCCTCATGAAGCATGGAAGAAAATATCATAACACTGGAAAACCCTCACTTTTGGTTGAAAGAAGGGGACCAAAGCAATGGAATCAAGAGAATATTTAGTCATTTTGAAAATGTACATGGCATTTTTATGAAGTTTGAACATCACAGTTTTTATTCTGTAGATGAATTTAATGCATGGAAACAAGAAGTTGAAAGAAAAACATCTTGTTTTGATGAACGGGAAATGTATCTGTTTACCAATGAGGTTTTTATAGGAAAACAGGTGTTAACAAACGTCACATAAAAATTATGAGCTCATGCAAGATAAGTGTCTTTTGTCTGGCAATGATCAAGATTAAAAATTAGAAAATGATACTTTGAATGTGTCATATCTTTCTACACATTTTGGCCATAAAAATGAGTTAAAACATATTCACTTGACGAAGGAAGAGAGAAACCAAATTGTAACTCAGTTAGCAAGTGAAACACCCCATGAGGAAATTTTAAAAGGTATCAGGTGTTCTATATGAAATTGTAATCTACAAAGAATTAGCCTAGTAAACAAAAACGATATTATAAACATTGAAAAAAGCTTTAATCTAAATGATGAATTCACAAAACATCCATTTGACCATGTATGAATTGAGCCTTGGGTTGAAGATCTTAAAACATCAAAAGACACTGCCTTAGTGATTTATAAACCATAAGGTCTAAATTGTTTTGTGTTTCTTCAACTGAAAAAAGAAAATTTTTTGTTATTGTTTATGACCAAAGCACAAAAAACTATTCTACAAAAGTATAGTAGTGAGATTGTATGTATTGATGGTACCCATGGCCTTAATAACTACAACTTTCAGTTATGCACACTTCTAACAATGGACAAAAGCAGAGAGGGGTTTCCTTCTGCTTTCATGTTTACGAACAGAGGGGATAAAACCATTATAATGATTTTTTTTAATCAAATAAAGTCTGTATTAGGATGTATTAAAACCCATACATTTATGTGGATACCTTTCTGCATGGTGTAAAACAATGGGGACTTGTATTTATTGTACACGGCATGTGTTAAGGGTATGGAAGACCAATGTAAATACAAAAATTAAAATAAAAGAAAAGAGATACAGATAAACAGGTATGTAATTGAGTATATGTCTGAAAAGGAGAGTACGTGGATAGATAAAGTAAAGCTACAAAATTTGGATAGATGGGTGGGTGGTGTGACGGTACAAAAAAGGGTCACAAGTAAAAAGGGGTTCAGAGTTTTTAATCATGTCAAAATTGGGAAATAAAATCATTTATGGAGAACAGCATGAAAATCCGATGTAAGAAATTTGGGTGTGGTTTGTAAACAAGTGAGTCGACTGCTATTTTTAACTGTGTCTAGCCAAAGTGGAGCCGATCTAACCCTATAGGGGCACCAATATTGTAATTATCGACTGACGTCACAAAAACGTCATGGGCCAAACCTTTGTTTAGGGCGCATACTCATGACAAGTTTAATTGACCAATTATAGTTGATCAACAAAAGTTGAATAGGCCTATGACTTGAATCAGTTTTTGTTCACACATTTCAATAGAAACTGATCAACAGTTTCAGTTTTAAAATGGCGTCAAAAGCAGTTGTGCATGAAGTTGTAGGGTCTACAGATAGTAACTGTTTTGTTAAAAGAAGAACTAAAAACAATTTAATTTAACATGAGCAAAAATCATAAGAAACGTCGTTTTTGGGTTAGGCAATGGATTTTAAGAAGAAATCGATTGGGAACATCAGAAACCTTGCTGAAGGAACTAGCACTAGAGGATAAAGAAGGATATAGAAATCATATAAGAATATCTTATAACGTACCTACGTTATAATACTGGGAACCTGTGCTTCATTGGTTCTGGTCAATTACACAGGCTGCCATAGACTTAACCAACTTCTAATTAAACACATATAATTTTGAGATATCTCTATAATTGAAGGAAAATGGACATGGGTTCCTGTTGATGTATTCACTTAGTTTTGTGTGTTATATAATGACATCTCTTTATTATTCTATAACCCTAAAATCTCTACATAAGGTTTTCAACATAGCTGATTCTTAATTTACAGATTACAGTTTACAACATATATTTCAGAAGGGCCCTTTAAATAAGGAAGTTTATGTGTATGAATTCTCCATGGATCCGGGATTTAAAACTTGTTCGTTAATAATGCTCATTTACTCATATAATATCTTTCAACTTAAGCCATTTGAAGAATGGACTTTATTTAAACTTTAGAAACAGAGACACTCTATAATTTAAGCGTTACTTTCTACTACACATATTTTTTAAGCATATTACATACTACTGGTTACAATTAGTGACTACTCTTAAAAGTCTTGAAGGGTTATTTAAATTGTCTTTGGTACATTTTTATTTGAATATTACTTATTCACGGAAGACTGGCTTCCGCGTCACCTTATGGTATCCTGATGTTGATTCAGATTAGGCTCCTCGGTCCTTAGGGTGTCTACTGATGGTCTGTCGTTATTGTAGTTTCCGTTGACGTTGAAGTTCCTGAAGTGAGTTCGGTGATTCTGAGGCTGGTACTCTCTTATCTATCGGAAGTCTGGTAGAAAACCTCGTTAGTAGTATAACTCATGTTAATGTTTGTTCCACAAATATGCACTTTACATAATTATTGATAAGGAGTTTTCACCTTAGATGCCTAGTACCTATTTTATTTTAAATACATTGTTCTCTTACAAATTAGTATGTAGAGATGTCATCACGCACACTTATTCATTCTTTTTTCTTTTATATTACATGTTTATATAGGATTCACTATTTACCCCTACATTACGTTGCACACTGTTCTTAGTTGAACTTAAAAGAAACAAAATATTGTTTTGTTTTGTGGCATCGTTCGGATGCGACCAGTTTACTGCGTGAGCGCTCCATTACTAGTACTGTACGTTTATTGGGAGAGGTAAAGTAAATTCGCGGAGTTTACGCTTTACCAGGAAAATAGTTCCGCCTTTTAATTGATATTTACCATTTTAATCTTTGACACATTTATTATCGAAAGATATCCTTTACTTCAGAAATGATTATTGTATACAATTGTTTTTCCTTGTTTATTTTTATTGAGTTGCACTTTACTCATATTATTAGTTTTGTTTATGGGTTAATATGCATGTTGATGCCGGTTACCGCCTGTCAATGCATGGTTAATTATTTAGGGTGTTTCCTTACTTTTATACTCGCATTCCTTTCGGTTTTTTAAATCTCTTTATTAAGTCTTATTTCTGCGTTATTTTAGCAATTTAAATTTGTTATAAATGTGCGATTTTATTTAAATCTAAATTTTCTCCTCTTCTTAATTTTTTTATTTATTATTACAATTTTATTATTAATGAAATCGTCACATACGCCGCTGCTTAAAGAAGACACAAGGTGGTAAAAAAGAGGTGATTTCTATGGGTTGTTTGGTCAGCAAAGAACTGGGAGTATGCTTGGCATTTCTGTGTGAAATTTCTCTCACCCTTTTCTCTTTTCAATTTCTTTAAGAGGTGCATGAGTCACTCTCAACCTACTTCTTACTATTATCAAGATATACAACACCTTACAAACTAATGCTTAGAATACATAGAATTCAAACTTCATGAAATATATTTAAAACACACACAATTCTTCTTAATACTACTACCGGTTTTTTCTTTAGTTGTGAGTTACTCTTATTATAGAATTACTCTGCTATAGAATTACTCGTTAATTATTACTTATATTCGGTGTCAGCTGACTTCTCACTTTTTTTTTTTTAACAGGATCTAAGGTTGATCAGGCCTCGTTCCTATTTATACTATTAGGTAATTAGGTGGTGACTCAATTCAATTACTCTGTAGCAGGTATACCTTTTAATACCTTTTTGTTTGCTTGCTCTCTACTATTTATTTTTCCGTGATAATGCTTTATCTGGGAAATATGTGTTCTACGTACGTATTTTTGCGTAGTGGGTTCGCACAGGGCAACTGTTACTGGAGTTAAGTATTTGTAAATTTGGTAAGGACCACACCATCGGTATGATAGTTTGGAGGTGGTATTATCAATTGCACTACTCGTCGGGTGTGTTCTATACATTACTAAGTCACCGACTTGGTACTTTACTACTTTATTATTATTCCGCTCATGATATTTTCGTGATTTTCGTAAGTTCGCACTTAAATTAGCGCGAGCTTCATTCCAGATTTTCTTTATATTCTTATTCCTAATTTCGTGGGGTAGTAACTCATGTATTTTCCACTTAGTGGATCATGGGTGGTTAGGTTTGTATTTATACAATAATTGAAAGGGTGTCGATTTATGTCCTTCATGATAGGCTGAATTGAAGGCGAATTGTATCCAGGATAGGTTCTGGTCCCAAGACGTATGGTCGTTTGCATGGTAGGCTATTAAAGCAGATTTTAGGTTTCGGAAATACCTTTCAGCTATATTACCTTGCAGACGATACTCAGTAGTGGTAATGTGGTCTATACCGAGTTTGAAACACATGTCCTTGAATTCCTTGGACTTAAACTGTGGTCTGTTATCTGACACTAGATGTACTGGTGTACCGAAAGACATTTAGGAAGCAAGTGAATTACGTAGTGGACAATTATGTGTAACATGTGTTTTTAACGTTTAACGACCTCAATAGAGCGATTTTATCTGATGATGGAACAGATGTTCCGAAACGCGTCATTTTAATCGACGTAACGAAGTCACACGACGGATATAAGGTGATTTATTTATAATAATTTACTGTTCATACGTGACTTGGATACCAGAACTAATATGCATTTTAAATTGGAGGCTAGTCAAGCAAGCGTGGTATATAAGTATCAAAACGTTAAAATCCAGTTACTAAAAACTAACTTACACATTAAATTTAATAATATCTGTTTAAAAAATCATTTAATACCAAAATATGCAGTTATAAATGTGAAGGCCCTCTCTAGGGCTGCTAAAGCAACCAAAAAACATGCTGAGATTTTTCGGATCAAGGAAGAAATCAAATCTTTGTATATTAAGAAATCTACACTCAATACACGACTTTATAAATTGCATTTACATATTTTGAACGATATTCATCCGGCCATCGTAAATAATGTTATGGAATCAGTACATAAATACGTCTCTGACGTTACTCACAATACATACTTTAAACAGACGCGTAAAATTCATAATTTAAAGAGTAAACATCGCCATGAAACCGACATCACTTGTAAACACACATTTTATCCTCGTGTGTCTAATTTAACTACGATAGCTTTTAATGATGACGAAATGAACATCCTTAATAAAGGCATCAAGTATAACTTGCCTCTTAATAATAAACATCAAATCGTACAAGAAATTATCAATGCAGAAACTGCAGTAAAAACAATTGCCGATCCAAAACTACAAACTGAAGCACGTATTTTAATAAATAATAAATTTAATAATACCATAAAACACCATAATTTTGACAACCATTCACCTCATGGTTTACAGAAACATATAAGATTTTCCAACGAGTTTAAGTTATTGAAACAAATAAAAGCTAAATTAGTTGATAATAATGCTCTAATTACTAAGGCGGATAAGGGGAATACTCTTGTTGTCATGGACTTTGAAGTGTATAAAACGAAAGTAAACGACTTTATTTCAAACAATAATATTAGAACCTTGAAATCTGATCCTACTGATATGTATGTCAAGACATTGAATAACAAAATCAATAATTGCGTAAATTTGTTTAGCGAATGCACACGTCGCTTCCTGAAGCCTATTAATGCTAAAGCTCCCGAACTCACTGGCCTACCCAAAATTCATAAACACGACATACCGGTCAGACCACTCGTTAATTTTACCACAGCGCCCGCATACAAAACAGCTAAAAAACTCGTCAAAGTAATCAAAGAAAACATAAATTTAAAGAACAATCATAGTGTCACAAACAACACGGATTTTATTAATAAATGTAAAAATGTTGATATACTACCAAATTATAAGTTAGCATCGTTTGATATAGTAAATTTGTATACCAACATACCAGTAAAGGAAACACTAAATATCTTAAAAGAAAATTTATTAGAGAATAATAAATTAAATATACAGACGATAAACGAGTTAATTGGTTTACTTGAAACTATCTTAGAACAAAATTACTTTGCTTTCAATAACCAATTTTTCATTCAGGACGATGGATTGGCCATGGGTTCACCTCTCTCTGGTCTATTGGCTGACGTTTACTTGAATTTTTATGAAAACTCTCATTTGCTCTCACATAACAAATACAAAAATGATATAATATTTTATGCACGTTATGTAGACGATACCTTTCTAATTTTCAATGGTACTGTACGACAGATCGAAAACCTAAAACATTATATGAATAATATTAATAAAAACATTCAATTCACGTTGGAAACTGAAGTGGATAATAAATTGAATTTTTTAGATTTGTCTGTCACTAAACACGTAAATAAATTGAAATTTAATATTTATAGAAAACCGACTATCACTGATGTGACAATACATGCTGACTCTTATCATCCATTTTCGCAAAAGTTGGCAGCTTATAATTACTTTATCCGCAGATTGTTGGCAGTACCTCTCAGTGATGATGATTACCGTGAGGAGGTGAATACCATTAAACATATAGCTTTAGCTAATGGTTACCAGAACACGTTGATTGATAATCTCATCAAGAAACATAAAATTCGAAAATCCAAGCCCCCAATAGATAAGGATGCAAAAATAACTTTTATTTCTACCGCATACACAAATATAATGCCAAAGATTCTAACCTCCACATTTAATAAATTGAATATTACTGCTACCTTCAAAACAAACAATAGTCTATTAAAAATACTACGTCATAGAAAACCCATACCTTTAGAAAATAAATCCGGCATATATAAATTATCATGTAACGACTGCAACAGTTTTTACATTGGTCAAACGGGGAGAGGTTTCCTCAAACGATTTAAGGAACACACACCAAAACGTCACCTAAATAATCTCACTTTGTTAAATAATATCAAGTCCAACTTTGCCCGCCACTTAATCTTACACAATCATAATTATACTGATTTTAAATCTAATTTAATACCCCTACATGTGTGCAACAAAGGCCGTTACATGGACGCAATAGAGGAGTTCGAAATATACAAAGCATATAATAACATAAACAGCCGAGACTTCATATTGAATGACCACTTAAATTTTAAATCCAACCCGCTATACGATACAGCTTTGAACCTGCTTAGGCGTAATCACTCAGATAATAGTTCAGTGTCCGATCGGCTTCGTCGTGGTGCGCACCATTTAGGAAGCAAGTGAATTACGTAGTGGACAATTATGTGTAACATGTGTTTTTAACGTTTAACGACCTCAATAGAGCGATTTTATCTGATGATGGAACAGATGTTCCGAAACGCGTCATTTTAATCGACGTAACGAAGTCACACGACGGATATAAGGTGATTTATTTATAATAATTTACTGATAAAGTCAGCTCCCAATATTAAGTCGGGTCCTAATTCGTCGCTTACCAACATTGGAAAATACCACGTTAGATTTTTGATTTTTAGTTAATTGTGATGCTGAGTTTTATCATTAAATTTTGTTTGTTAGCTGTAGCGCATTTAATATTCACAGTTTGACTGCGTTTAACTAGGTTATGTTCAAATAAATTATCGGCTAGCTGTTGACAGATTAAGCTTCGAGTTGATCCGGAATCAATTAATCCGAGTGTGGATGTAACACCGAGGTCTACTTGTATATATTGCTACGACAGCATAGAACAATCTACGCGTTTATCGAATGCGCCAGAAAGATCTCGACGTAAGCGTGTGGTGTACGTGCTACTAAACGCATTTTGCGAGAATTTTCTCGACTGTGCCAGGCTCCGCTCGGGCGCTCGGACTGTGTCAAGGCCATAGCAATTTACGTAGTTCGCGAGAGATAAGACGCAGTTTGGAAGCTTCTGGTGTGTGAGCGTAACTATAAATACATCGCGTCGCGGCCTTAGTTTTGAGTTCAATGCGAGATTTTTGACTGTGCGGTTCGAGAGTATTAGTGCGATATATTTTACAGAGCGGTTCGGGTTATTACGGTGTACGTTCAAGTAGTTATTAGTGAAGTGTTGCGTTTATATTCGGGCAGTATAATTGTAATACAGTTGAGTTTTAATATTAGTGGACATTTTATTGCGTATGAACAATTTCATTTGATTTGTTGTAGACACTGTGTTGTTAATTACGAACTGTTTTACTATAACAATTAAAGGTGTGATTAGTGACTTAATTGGTGTCTTGTAATTATTTTGTTTCCACTGTACCTACGACGATCGAGTAGACCGTCGTAACAGTCGTGTCAGAACTGGGATAGAACGGTTAACAGTGGAAACAGTGGATACTTTGTACAAGACGAGTGTAATTCGTAATTAATCGAAAAACAATGGATGCCAGTCAGATGATGGAAAATTTCCAGGCGCTGTTGTTGCAGACAGAAGAACGACGACGACAGGATGCAGAGAAAGCGGAAGAGAGACAGAAAACCCTCCTGCTGGAAGCAGAAAGACTACAAAAAGAAGAACGAATACAAGAAAGAGAAGAAGCAGAGAAACGACAGGATGAGAAACGCAGACAGGAGGCGGAAGAAGCAGAAAAACGACAGGATGAAAAACGCAAGCAGGAGGCAGAGGAACGTAAACGTGAAGCAGGTGACATCAAAGCATTAATTCATGAACAAAAGCAGATGCAAGAACATACTACCCCAGAATTGGGTCTCCTACGTGGTGACGTAGGTGAATTACGAGGTGAGCTCAACAATCAGATTACCAGAATATCTGACGTAGAAGAATCCATGTCAAATAAAATAGCTAAAGTAGAAAAATCTGTCTTGACTGTGGAAGAAGTTATGTCAACAAAAATATCTGCAGTAGAAAACTCAATGGCAAACATAAGAGAACAAATTAAAATTGAAGTTGAACAGTGCATGAAGATTCAACCAAAACAAATTTCTGAACAGACTGTACCAGTGATCAAGACAGAAAAATACACAGAAAATAAGTTAACAGAGACAGTCACTTTGCCTGCAGTAGGGACAGTTCATGTCAAAGCTCCAACCTTTGACGGAAGCACTCACTGGGCAACGTACCTCCGCCAATTTGAAGCTGCTGCATGCGCAAATAATTGGACAGAAAAAGACAAGGCTGTTTCACTTGTTCTTGCATTAAAAGGACCCGCGGCAGAACTACTACAGAAAGTGCCACCTGACAGCCAGAACACCTATGCCGAGTTGATAAAAGCTCTGGAATTACGGTATGGTGATAAACATTTGCGAGAGGTGTACTACGCTCAGTTGAGAACAAGACGACAACGTTCCGGGGAAAGTCTGCAAGAATTTGAAGCAAGTATCGACAGATTGATTAGATTGGCCTATCCTGAAGCACCGGTTTATCCGAATAAGGTTTACGGTGCAGACATTTATTGATGGCATCGGAGATTGTGAACTTCAGCAAGTGTTACGAATGGCAAGACACCGAGATAGCTCAGAAGCTCTTGTTCACGCCCTAGAGTTTGAAGCTGCCAAGTCAGCGTCCCGCTACATTAATGGGTTTGTGCCATCACGTTGCAGTCAGAAGATCCCTGTATCACATTACCGTTACGATGGGTGCAGAAAAACAGTGTTGTCGGACAAACAGTTCAAAAGTTCAAGAGAGTCGCAACGATTTGAAAAAGACAGAAGACCGAAATGTTACAACTGTGGAAAACGTGGTCATCTACAGGTAGACTGTTGGGAGAAGAAGATACAGAGAGAAGAGACTGATCGCACCAATTGGAGAAGTAAAGGCCCAGAACAGCACACAGTTTCCACGCTACATAAGATCAGTGGAAACTTGATTGTTAGTGGATTTGCGGATGGTAAACCAACATCATTTACAGTTGACACGGGCGCAACAGTGTCCATTGTGCGCCCTGACTTAGTCTGTAACCGCCATCCTCTAATTAGCTCTTGTACAATACAGACTGTGACTGGAAGCCCCGTCAAGGTGCTAGGAAAGGTAGACGTACGTGTACGCCTGGGTCTTCTTGAGTTTAGCCACCAAATGCTCGTTGCAGACATTGTCGATGAATTGATTCTTGGCACGGACATTATGAATGCCTACGGATTCGTTGTGGACTTAAGAGAGAATGTCCTGAAAGTTGGCCAAGAGAAGATAAAGCTTTGCATGGCTAAAATGACAGGGTCTACCAACCATTCGATTAAGCGAGTGGCATTAGTCGAAGAAAAATTCAACAAGTCTGGTCAAGAGGAAACCTCCCTGTTGCAAGCGGAAATGGAGGCAGAACTAGCAGAGGAAGTACAAATAAGTATAACGACAAAAGAAGTGATTGGAGAGCCAACTATGGGTGTCGAGACAAAACTCTTGCTTGTTCCTGAGCTGATAGAAGCGGCCGAGGGTAAAGTGGCTGAAGATGAGGTTACGCAAGAAGTTGTTGACGAGAACCAAAGAAACTTGGATCAGCCAGTGGTATTTAGGTCATTAGTACATGACGCAACGAGAGTGATTCCAGCGAAGCTAGTGGTTGCGCGAAAGATTCGCATTCCTGGGAACGTGATGTTCGGATCACACGAGACTGAATTCGAAGAACGGGAAAATTATCCTTCGCAAGGATGGCCACCTAGATCGCCTGGTCGAGTATTACTTCGAAGACGCTTTGCCAGTTCGGGACGAACAGGCTTAAGGAGGGGGCTGTGCTACGACAGCATAGAACAATCTACGCGTTTATCGAATGCGCCAGAAAGATCTCGACGTAAGCGTGTGGTGTACGTGCTACTAAACGCATTTTGCAGAATTTTCTCGACTGTGCCAGGCTCCGCTTGGGCGCTCGGACTGTGTCAAGGCCGTAGCAATTTACGTAGTTCGCGAGAGATAAGACGCAGTATGGAAGCTTCTGGTGTGTGAGCGTAACTATAAATACATCGCGTCGCGGCCTTAGTTTTGAGTTCAATGCGAGATTTTTGACTGTGCGGTTCGAGAGTATTAGTGCGATATATTTTACAGAGCGGTTCGGGTTATTACGGTGTACGTTCAAGTAGTTATTAGTGAAGTGTTGCGTTTATATTCAGACGGTATAATTGTAATACAGTTGAGTTTTAATATTAGTGGACATTTTATTGCGTATGAACATTAGTGGACATTTTATTGCGTATGAACAATTTCATTTGATTTGTTGTAGACACTGTGTTGTTAATTATGAACTGTTTTACTATAACAATTAAAGGTGTGATTAGTGACTTAATTGGTGTCTTGTAATTATTTTGTTTCCACTGTACCTACGACGATCGAGTAGACCGTCGTAACAATATGGTAATTGACACTTACTGATTTCACATTTAGTAATAGTATTACATTTATCAATAAACTTCTTAACATAGGGGTCTAATTTTCTTTGGTTTTTTTTATTGTTTAATTCGTTGACTTTTCGGGATTTACCTGTTTTCATGATGCTGCAGAAGACACAGGATTTCGGATCTCTCTGCCTCACAGGTTTTTTGAATAAGGGGATTTCTGATAGTGCTGTTTCTGTTTACAGTTTCTACTGAGGTGTCCAAATTTCCCGCAGTTATAACATTTTCTTTCTCTACGAGCTGTATCACTTGTATCCTGTTGAGGTCGTGGGTCATTTGATTTACCATGGTTGAGAAGGTTTGTAGGTCTTCGAAATGGTCGTCTTTCACGCTGGGTTCTTGCATCTGTTCCCAGGGCTTGCGTTTCATTTCTACGTTGCACAGTGGAGAGTAATGCATGTCTGTTCTCAGTGGCGGCTGGTAATGTTTTTGACTAGGGGGGCAAAATTTAGTTGTACCCATATATTATGTAAAAAAAGTCACCAGTAGAAACTAAATTATTGCTATTACCATCAAATAATTGTAAAATTGAATCTTTTGCTTCACTACTAAAATTATTGTTAATATCAAAAACGTACCTTGCAAACTACCAATATTTAAACAGTGTTTGAAACAAATTATTTATATACCTAAGCAGTTCACGTTCCTAAACTTAAATATTTAAGAAATTATATTATTAAATGCATGCATTACTAAATAAAATATATTTGTTCCCTACCTTGGATTAGTTTATTTGCTTGAACATGAAATCCATTCTCCTCTCCTTTTGTTTGGCAAAATGGTCAATAACTAATTCATTGAAGTTAGGAGTTATTTCTAACATTTTTTTTTCTATTGAACACATTCCCAGAGCACTTAGTCTGTCCTTTTTCATTGTATTACGTGTAAATGTTTTAATGCGTTTGAGAGTTGAGAAACATCGTTCACTTTCTGCTGTAGTCATAGGGATTGTACAAATAATTTTTAATAGTTTTACCAGTTCGGGAAAAACAGTAACTAGATTGTTTTCATATACAAAATTGAGTAGAACCAATGCGCCAGTTGCCTTTGTGAAGTCAGGCCTGCTGTATAGAACTACCAGTTCATGTCTTAATGCAGTTTCATTTAAATTAAATTCTTTAGCAGCAATTTGTAACTGTGTTTCTGGAAAGATAAGCTGATGTTTAGAAAACAGGGTTGGTTGCAACAAAACTGCTATTGCTAAATGGTCTGAAAATAAAAATCTGTCTTCTATGTTGGTAACTATTATGTCACAAACTTCTTTAGCTGCAGTCTTCTTGCTTTCATCAAAACGTGACCTTTTTGGATTTTGTGATGACTCTCCAAAATCATTTGTTGCAGACAGACTGGCATCAAAATCAATATAATCTCTGACGTTTTGAATGTGTGACTTGAATGAGGCAACATACTGGTGTGTTTTAATACTGTCAATTTCTACTTGCTGTAATTGATTAAACAAAATGTCACAGGCTGGCATAATTTTGTTGAAAAATGTTAACCAAAAATTAAAATCATCATTATTTAATGTGTTTTTCAATCCTAGTGCTTTCTGAACAGTGGACTTGTCACTCTCGTCATCTATGATTTTTTCAAGAACAGCGGAAATGTCATTTTTATGAATAAATACTGTTGTCACACAACGGGATTTAAAATTCCACCTGGTATTAGAACATTTTGGGAGACGTTTCTTTACTACTTCATCAAGTATGGCAGTACGCTTGGAAGATCTTGAAAAAAATGTTGTAAAGCCATCTAAATTACAGAAAAATAGTTTTACTTGCTTGTTTTGTGATGCAGCACGCTCAATAATTAAGTTTAGTTGATGTGCATAGCAGTGTATATACTGGGCATTCTTGTACACAGCTTTAACTTTTGCTTGAACACCGTTATATTTTCCACTCATTACTGCTGCCCCATCGTAACTTTGTGCAATAATTTTACTAGGCATCTTATCAAGTTCTAATTTTGCTAATTCTTCAAAATAGTATTACTAATACCTTCAGCGGAGTGATCTTGTGGACTGACAAAACTGATAAATCTCTCATGCAATTTTCTGTTCAATTCATACTTCACAACTAACACAATTTGTGACAGAGTGGCAAAATCCGTGGTTTCTGAAATGTAGTCAGTTTCATTTATTTCTTTTTTTATTAGCCCAATGCACACTGCATAAATAGAATCCAAAATTTCATTTTGAATTGTTTTAGAAAGACCAACGAAAACCCTATTGTTTGTTTTTTCAATATGCTCTCTTAAGGTGCTATCTAGGCCTGCCATTAAATTTACTAAGCCCCTAAAAATACCTGTATTCTCAGATGTGTTTGTTTCATCATGTCCCCTTAAAGCTAGTTCAAATATTCCACAAAACTTTACACAGTCAATTAACTTACTTAGGATGTATCTGTTCTTAGAGACTTCTTCATTATGCTGTTTAGTTTTTAATCTATATGCACTGTCTAACTGGCAACTAATATTGACTTTTCCTAACAATGAATATTCAGTACAATTGTTCATATGAGTTTCACTAATTTTATGTTTTTTTATTTTTTCTCCCAAATGTTTCAAGTCCTTAATTCCATTTTCAGTCCAGACTGAATCACTGTTTAGGTTCATCACCAAACATACATAACAAAAAAAAAGAATTGATCACCTCACATCCACATATCCAATCAGCATGTAAGTAACAGTTTCTATTAAATTTTCTTGTGTAGTTTTTTTTACTTGATGCTGGTCTGTCCGTTTTATAATTTTGTTGTGTAATATCTAAATTCGGTTTTGGTGGCCCTAACTTTTTTAGTTCTATTTTCTTTTCATAAGTAAGTTAATTTGAAATAATCAAACGTTTAATATTACTTACCGAATTCATAGCCATTTTAATCGTTTCTAACAAATACGCACAGAACACACAGAATAAGTTACACGTTTATGTACACAAGGTTCGACAAAAACACTATTGTACACAGAATACACTGCCTAATAAAGAATAAATTATTATAACATTACGTTAACACAAAAAGTACAACAAGAACTTAATCAAAACTATATAAAACACAAGAGAAAATATATGCACTATGAGAAGTTTTGAACAACGCTCCGTTTATCTATGAATTTAGCTGCGAAACAGAAAACGGCCACAGTCCTACCTGTAATGGCGGATGCTCATTTAAATGCATAGAGATGTGTATACGTCTCTTGCCCCGCTCCCCGAAAGAACGGCCTATTCAGGGAGGGCTACAGCGAAACCGTCCCAGCTGCGGGGCCATGCCGAAAACATCGGGTGATCGCTATTAGTCGCCCCAAAAATATCTTTCAATAAGAATACTACACATTATAGTTATATTATTGACAAGTTTAATTTGCAAATTTAGTGGGAGGGCTGCGCCCTTTTGCCCTCCCTGTACGAGCCGCTACTGTCTGTTCTGATCTGAGTACCACACGTTTGACGAGTGAATACTGCTCTGTTCTAGATCAGCGAAAGTGTTGGGCCTATTTATTAATGCTAAACGAGATCTCTCTTCCGGAGATAATCCTACTAAGATTGTATCGACCAACTGTTTTTCGCTCCAGTTGACTTGCAGTAGTCGGGAAGATTCTCTAATATCAGCAATATAGTGGGCCAGTCTCTCATGGGCTCCTTGCACTCTCGAAGTACGGTGTTGCGTTTGAGCTCCTCATAAATTCCAGTGGGAATAAAGTACTTTATTAAGGTAGTATGAAGTTCTTCTACTGTAAGTTGCGAGCTTAATGACTCCAGTACACGATCTTTTAGCGGTGGTTTACATTTGGGTAGAAGGACTTGTAAGATTTGCCAATCGTTTAGTTGCTGTAAATCTTTAATCTGTAGGAGGTATTTGATGAAGTTCAATAGTTTGGTAATACTCAAGCCATCCATGTAAGGAATTTCTGTTATAATTTTTTCTACTGGATGCGTGATCTTTCCGTAGATGTCCGCACTAAGATTTACGTGAGGTATAGTTCTAGGAGGACAAGATGCTGGGTTAGTCATCGTAAAAGCATACTTATTGGTGCGATTATGGAGACCACTAGGAGGTGGGGCTTCTGATATCGCTAGGGTATTTACGTCTCTATCTGGTAGCTAATCATGACTCAGTTGTACTCTCGATACAGTGGGTGATTCGTGATTCGCGGTGGTGGGCGGGTGTTCTAAAGTAGGTTTTTGAACTGGGGAGATATATAATTTCTTCAGATATTGTTCTATTTCTTCCATTCTAACTGAGTCGGACATTCTTCGCAATTGTCTTATTATGGTGGGTAACTGCTGTAATGCCTCATCCGCAAATGTTTGCACATCGGGTGGGATTACAGTAACGTTGGGCCAGTTTAATAAATTCTTCATCCGACGGGTTAAATGCTCTATTCTCTGCGTGGTACGCAATATTACTGCAGGTGATTTTTCGTCGTGTAGTGTTTGAGATAATAACGTCAATTCCCGGTACTTCGCATAACACGTTTCTCTTTCGCTCTCATAATCTAGTTCGCTTAATCTACCTAACTGTGCGGGTGTATCTGATCTACTTTCGCGTAATGTTTTGCCCGACTGTTACGTTCGCGTGAGGTAAACCGCGTAAAAGTGCTTCGTAGCACAGTTCGTCTTTTAATAACAAATCAGGGTTAAATAAAGCCATGTTTTCTTGATGTTAAGTACTATAAGTACTTACTCTACTAATACTAAATTCTATATACTAAATACTACTCTCTTTTGTTTACTAAAATAAACAATTTTAATTAGCTGTGGAATATTTACATAGTTTACACGAGAATTGAATCTCGTCTCAGAGAAAGAGAAATCTCACACAGACGTCATTTAATTTAAAACATATGGTGGAAATATGTTGTTACTAGGCACGGGAAGTCGCACGCTTTGAATAACAATAAGGGGGAGACGGACAATAGTTTAACTCGCCGTGACAATAGGGTGACTAGGTACCGTTTTATGCAGGAGAGAACAAGATATCTACCGGTCTGGGATTGTTGTCAAAATTTTCAGACAAGCACGTACATGGGCTTACACATTTAAATTCACAATTATCCTTACCTATATTATATTACCTATATTATATTATATTCTAATTGTTTCTTTAATTTTTTTTTACTCGTATTTATTATTTTTGTAAGTTACTGGAATATGTTAAAGTAACTGAGTGAATAGATCTACAGAGTGGCACATTTTATCTGTAAACATTTTATATAAAAGCAGAGTGGCGCATTTTATAACGTACCTATGTTATAATACCGGGAACCTGTGCTTCATTGGTTCTGGTCAATTACACAGGCTGCCATAGACTTAACCAACTTCTAATTAAACACATATAATTTTGAGATATCTCTATAATTGAAGGAAAATGGACGTGGGTTCCTGTTGATGTATTCACCCAGTTTTGTGTGTTATATAATGACATCTCTTTATTATTCTATAACCCTAAAATCTCTACATAAGGTTTTCAACATAGCTGATTCATAATTTACAGATTACAGTTTACAACATATATTTCAGAAGGGCCCTTTAAATAAGGAAGTTTATGTGTTTGAATTCTCCACGGATCCGGGATTTAAAACTTGTTCGTTAATAATGCTCATTTACTCATATAATATCTTTCAACTTAAGCCATTTGAAGAATGGACTTTATTTAGCTTTTGCCATTTGAAGAATGGACTTTATTTAAACTTTAGAAACAGAGACGCTCTATAATTTAAGCGTTACTTTCTACTACACATATTTTTTAAGCATATTACATACTACTGGTTACAATTAGTGACTACTCTTAAAAGTCTTAAAACTTAAAAGTTGTGATGAAGACTGCTAACATAGAGAAAATAACTGATAAAAAATCTTCAACTATCTTTTGTCAAGAGCTCGTCGCATAGTTGAAAATGCATTTGGAATTTTGGTTTCTAGATTCAGAGTCTTTGAGCGACCTATAGCGGTTGGAATTACTAAAGTGGACGGAATTATTAAAGCAGCTTTAGTATTACATAATTGGTTAAAAATGAGTTCGAGTGAAAGATATACACCAGCAGGCTCTGTGTATACTGAAGATCTGAATACCAAGCGCATTATACCGGGTTTTTGGAGAACACAGAATACTCAAGTGAATGGTTTACTTAATTTGCAAGTTAATTTAGGAAGTCATAACTACGCAAGATCTGCGTCTAATGTGCGTGAATATGACGAATATTTTTCCGGGCAAGGAGCTGTGCCCTGGCAACTGGATATAATACATGACGATTAATAATTACAGGTGAATGTAAAATTAATTCAAAGAATAAAAAGTATACTTTCTAAATTGATGAGGTATCTCTTGTATTTTGTGACGCAGCGAGGCGAAGATCTGCTCTCGGCGCCAGCCGAGACATGACACGAGAAGGCGAGGCGAGCCAATCAAGGATCAGCAGCAGCTTGATTGGCCTCGACGTGACCATCTAACGTGCTCGAGGCGAGCCAACCAGGGACCAGCGGCACTCTGATAGGTTCATGGCACACGACCTGTCAGGGCATAAAAAGAGCGCCGCTAGAAATTTTGGTGCACTCAACTCGTACGTGTTGCCTGTGATTACCTACGCCTGTCCTGTTTGGGGATACCTGGCTCGTGGTCATAGAACAACGCTCCAGCGCGTACTCGACCGGGGACTGAAGCTTTTGTGTAAAGTCCCCCGGAGGTACTCTTCTCGTCTTTTGAGGAGAGGACTCGGTGTCCGCTCTCTTGATGACACCGTCAGACGCCTGGCGCGTAGATTCTATGTTCGTTCCGACAGAGTGACCCACAATTCCCTCATTGCCGGACTTGGTAAATACAACCCCGCGACCAGGTGAGTCCTGGTGGAAGCGACCTCGTCTATTAGTCCCGGTGGTATAATCCACCAATCGCAGGTCGCTTCAGACCCCCCCTAAATAGATACAATTATATAAAAAGAACTCAAACTGACCCAGTGGCAAGAGTCCTTCCTGAGACTCGGGACACGGGCTCTACATACCGCTGCTGAAAGAAGAGGACAGTAGTGGTACGCCCGGAACAGCGGACGCAGCCGCCGAACATCACAGCGCGGCTCGGGCGGCGTACGCAAATGATGTAGCGTCCTCGACAAACAGTCCTTTTAAGGACCACAAAAACGATAGTGTGTACGATGTAACACCATTTAGAAATAGATCCGCTCTTTTGTACCAAAACAGTTTCGGAATGTATACTTCCTCTGTTCCCATTCCACTTTTTTTATTTGCAAACCAATGAATGTTCTTTTACACACATCGTTCTAATCGTTTTAATTTTGTTCTTCAGATCAGCAATAGTAAGACCAGCAATTTCCATTTCTTTGACAATAGTACCCAAAGCATTTTCTCTTGCATCTTTATTTTTATATTTATCGAGTCGGTGGTTCCAAAGACAGTCATGCTTATGATAAAGTTCTAAGAATTTTAGCATCACACTTTCAGACCACTTGAGGCTCATTTTTTTAACTACAAAACACAACACAAAAAACTAAAAACAAAACACATGCACAAGTGCCGTGACCAGTTGAAAGCGAACTTGACAGTCAACTGAAGTTCACACATTTCAAGACAGGTTTCAACTTGAAAGCAAATGGCGGATGACTTATCACTTGAACGATAAAGTTTGACTGGGTCAAACTTTTCTTTATCCACTAAAAAGTTGATCAACTCTATTGAAACAAAGGTTCTCACTACAGATTTCATTCAACTTTTGTTGATCAACTATAATCGGTCAATTAAACTTGATTCGTGAGAACGCGCCTTTAGCTAACATTGGAGTGCGGGTTGGGCATCACCAAGCTTTGGAAATTGCCAGGGTGGAATGTCTAGCGTGGAGGGAGTATCACGTGACACACGAATAGTCTGTCACGTGACACAACAACCAACCATTTTGTATATAGTCTTTAAAATGAGATTTTTTTGCTTGTACACGGAAAACCTGGATCACTGTATTAAGATATATATTTTAGATATGTAGGTCGATTTATTAATTTTGAGCTATTAATTTAGCTAGTGCTAAGCTTTAAAACACAGTTATTTGTATGAAAAGTACAATTTTGTAGGCCAAGTAATAAATCCAAATATGATTCTGTAAAATTGTCACGGGTAGCAAAATAAAAATAATAATAATTCACCGATCTGAATGACGTTTTACAGAATCGTGATAAACATAAAATTACTTTTGATAGTGATCCCATGCTCTTCCCAAGTTGAAACTTTCCGAATATGTAGAGGAAAACAGTATCTTTCACATATATTTTTTTGAGAATTTTAAAAATACAGTTTTTCAAAATTCAGTAAATTCAATAATGATGTGTTTATAAAAAATATGTATATATATTTTCAACTAATTATGTTTTATATCATATGAAAGCCCTTTAAAAGAGCTTTCAAATGAACTCAATGTCATTGTTCTAGCTTAATTAGAACACAAGTTGTGAACAAATCAATATTGTTGCACAAGTCAAAAATTTGATTTTTTTTACATTTTTGAGCACCCATTACTCAGTAACCTTTCGTCAGAAAAATGTGAAAAAATTGATTTGTGTTACTATTTATGAATACTACATGCATACTTAATTTCAAATAAATCTAAGAGGGTCAGGTTGTAGCACTTGTTGATTTGACACGGAATATCTCTATAGAAACAAAAGCGAGTAATGGTAAAGGCAGTCAGCGGGTCTTTTCTGTTTTGTAACAGTATCATAATAGTGAAAACTTACCAAAATAATGATGTAGCTCTGCATAGAAGACTTTGAAGTAGTTTTATATTTTATTCATCAAAAACACAAATTTTATACACCAAAAACACCTAACCTAACCTAACCTAATTTCACGAACTGGTAAGTTATTGTTTATAATTCAGGAGGCCAAAAGGCCTTGATGTCCTGTATAATTTGTTCAAATAAGTCAGTGCCTGCATGTCGCTTCCGCCACATAAACTCACACAGGTAAGAGTCTAACATTTCCCTATGAGTTCCGCACTCTTTCCTATTTCGACGCTTGGCTGACGACCACATTGACTCGACCTTGTGAGTGTGAGCGCCAGTGACGGGATTGACAAAATTTTCTGAATGATTTACTGTTAAATGCGTAAAGTTGAATCCACGAATGTTTGATATGCCCTGACAAGACAGGAATGACCTACGACTACAGACGGTGGAGCGATAAGATAACTTATAATTATTCTTGTATAGTGTACGACAGTCTGTAAATGAGAGAATATCATTTTAACTAATCAGTAAACAGAGATAGCAAATTCTGAGAACTATACTCAGTTTAATGAAAGATGAACAAAATGCCAATGGCAATGCTTTGTGGTCGTATAACGCAAAAGACCCATGAAAACAAAGTACAGATAAGCGATGTTGTTGCTGTTACAACAGGAAACCACACGGGCAGTTTACCCGTTATTTAGAAACATTGTGACAGTACAAAAAGTCTGATATAAAAAGTATGGTATGCAAGGAAGTAAACTATTGTATTTCGATGTTTCAAAGTCATTTCTATGGGTAATACAATTTCACTTGGTTTTTGCCTACAACGACGCAGTTCCGAGACACTGAAATAATTTCAAGGACAGCAGTGTACGTGCAGATAAAAACACTTATAATGGTTACAGCAACCAGTACCGGCGCTACATGCTTCTGTTTCATTGGCCGACAACGCCAAACGTCATTAATACAACAATGACGTGATTAAAATGCGTAACAAGTAAGGCGATTATGTAACAAAAGACAAAGAACAATGACGTTTACTCACACACACATACGTAAAATTTGCATAGTATTCGTCCCAGTCTTCAGAAATTCATCATGGCAGAAACACGTTAGAATTGTGCTGGCATAAAATAGTCAGCTAAAGTGTTTTATTTGAATTAACAAAATGTAATAACAAGTAAATAGTGTTAACGAGTGATTATAACCATCATGTAAATTCAGTGTAAAGGACAGACGAAAGCGAGACATACAACGTCTGCCCCAGTCTTCAGAAATTCATCATGGCGATAACACGTTAAAAATTGTGCTGGCCTGAAATAGTCAGCTTAAGTGCTTTAAAGAATTAACAATGTAATCAAAATGTAAACCAGTGTTAACTACAGAAAAGTCTAGACAGTGTGAAGTAATAGTTTTCAAAAGTATAAGTAGAATCAGTGTATTCAGAAAGATGTAACCACTCCGTTTTGGAACCAACATGTGACCCGCTGCTAGAACTTCCAGTCTACTTAACAAGGGAAGTGCCAAACCAAATTTTATTTAAAGAGCTCTTTTAATCAAAATTGCCGTTATTATGTGTACACAATCAAAAGTAAATTGAAAATTGTATGTATGGATGAGAGAGAGAGAGACGGGCGTGAACGTTAAATGTCGACTTCTGAATGGGGGTTGGTTTGCGTTAGCGATAAGTAAATATAATAAAAATCAATTAATCATGAAGCTGCTTCATAGTCAGTAGATAGAATTTGATGAATTAATGTTTAATAATACATAAAGGAGTTTTATGACAAACGAGCCAATATAAGTAATGGCCGCCATGTTGAAATTTTATCCGGTGTACACGCTTAACTAAATTACTGAATAAATTGATATTAATGGTCACTGTTTCAAATAAACGTATTGTCATTTCTGTGCCTATCTCTGCCAGCAATCTCTCTGAGTCGAATCCTTGGACCCTAGGTAATAATAAAAACAACAAGATTGAAGTAACCAGATGCTCGAACTATGGTAAGTACCATAATTATGGTGCGCGTGACATACGTGTTTAATACAAGTAATGTAAACAAACCCGAATATAGGTTACTTGTTATTTCTTATGACAAATATGTTTATATCATTTGTTTACCCAAAAAAGGAGTGATTTAACAAATGGCGCCCGAACAGGGACTATATACAAATACATTAATGTATTTTATATAATAAGCCTGAATGACGGCAGAGTGGGCATTGAAACTGAGAATACGGTTGTAGGTTACGTGGTAACGATAATATAAAGCAACAAACCATTAACATTTTTTATAATGGCAGAAAATAAAGAAAACGTCAGTATAACTGACAGTACGAATAACAGTCAAATAAGTATGACAGAATCACTAGTCATGAGTGAAGGAGTTGTTCACTCAACACCAGTCCCAAATAACAGGGCTGAAAATAACGAAATTATAAAAATGATGCAAATGCTTTTTAATCAGAAATTTAGCGAACTTGATGAAAAATTTAATGAACAAAAAAGCGAAATTAGAGGAATCCAAGATAATTTTAATGTAAAATTTGAAGAATTAAAAAATGAAATACAAAGACAAAATTGTAGTATTGACGAAGTAGACAAATTAGATAGAAACAAAGACAAGGTAAGTGGGGTAGAAAATTATGATAATATAAATAAAAGTATGATATTGGAAAATGATTGTGTAAACAGGAGTAGTATAAATGAAATTTTATGGGGAATAGAATATAATAATAAGGGAATGATAGTGTGTTTTGAAGGTTTAAAGAGTGGGTGTAAAGAGAGATATATTGAGAGAGAGAAGTGTTATTGGGAGAGTTATTATGAGAGATATTTTAAAGGAGAGAGATGTTTTGAAAGTGAGAGATATTGTGAGAGAAAGAGGGAGGTAGAAATTTTTAAGATAAGCAGAGATTATGAAGAGTTTATGGGAAGGTTAGGAGTAGAGATGATATATAATAAATATAATAAGTACTTACCTTGGGTTGAAGCTGATATAGCAGAAGTGGGAGATGATGTTGATAATGATGACTTTATAACTTACCTGATTGTAACAGACTATACCAAAGGCGACATGACCATACTCGATCGTGACAAATTACATGAGATAGTAATATGGAATAAGCATATTAATTTAAATAGTATTGTGGAAATATATAAAGAATTAGATAAGTATTATATTGATAGTAATAATATAAGACATTCAATATTAAACCATGTATATAGTTTTAAGGTGAGACTATTATTTGATGATGGAGGCTAATTATTCTAATTGTGTTTATGAACATTTAATTATGTGGACAGTGTTTTAAGATGGACTGTTTATGACTGAGTTTTGGTAAATGATTTAATGATTATGTGGATTGTATATTTTTGTGTATAACAATGTCTATGTATTTGTGTAATTTTGCTGTTGTGTATTTTATGTATTTTTATGTAAACTATGTACTGTAGAAAAGTTTGATAATGATTTTGAAATGATATTATGGAATTTAGATTCTAATGGTTAGTAAATGATTAAGTATGATATATTTGGATATTGAGAGGTATTATTGTTAGTAGGTAAGTGATGAATTTTCTAATGGTATATTAATGTGAAATGTTGTAAAGAGGTTTGGGGATAGTGATAAATAAGGGCATTGGAGTTAGTTAAATAGGGTTATTGGGAGTTAGATAAATAAGACTGTTGAGATACTGATAATATATAAAGAGGTGTTAGATATTTTAGGGACACAGTGGTTAGTGATTATATGTAGAGGTGAGTAAGGTGAATGGTAATTTTATAGTTGTTGTTGGTGATATTTTGTAATAAGGGTATTGGTATAGGAGTCTGCAACGAGAGATGTTGAGACAGGAAGGGACCGATTAGCGCCGGAAAGGGTTACCTGAAAGGGTCAGGAACCGATAAGGGAATGAGTTGGTTAGAGGGAATACACACATACTAGTACAAAAATGAGCAGTGCCAGAGGTTTTAAATGGGATTTGTGAAGGGGGTTATTATAGAGATATTGGTGTCATAATGTATTAATGGTTAGAAGCGGTTAGTAGTAGAGAAAAGGGGGTAGTAAGGTTAGGTTGACAAATGCCAAAATAAGATATAGAGAATAATGAATAATAGAGAGTCACCCAAACTAGTTAAGGATAAAAGGGTTAGAAAAGGAAAATTCATGGTAGAAAGGTAATGTAACAGAGGGATTGATGATAAATTTGAAATTTTTTCGTATAGAATCTAAATGAATGTTAAATGATAAAAGTTAATCGAAAGTTGATAATAAAAATGTCATAAAATTCTGCTACAAGTTATGTAAATATGAATTAAGTCATGTGAATTGTTCAATGTTAGTGTTTAATGTACAATGTTTTATTATGTTTTTATTATGTTGATGGTACAAGTGGATAGGAGGTTACTGCCAGGATAGTAACGATTATAATATTAAAATTTTGTGAAGATTGTCCATTCTCTAGAAATGATTCTGTTATAAAGAAAGTTAAACATAAGAAAAGGTCGTAAAGAAATTATAAAGCTTTAAAGTTGTTTGCCATGATATAGATATTGTAAGATTATATGAAGTAAAAGATTAGGGTTAATGGTTGTTGCTAAAGCAGTAAAATACATTGTTTGCCTAGGTTAAGAGCGATTGTTTTCATGTAATAAAGAGAGTGAATATAATTGACAGGAGTCAGGAGGGTGTACTAGATACCGGATTGTTAAAAAGAGAAGTAATTTTCTATCTTAATTCTTGGTATACATTGTTTGAAACTTGTAGAATTAAGCAAACCAATGCCCCAAAACGCAAACCAACGTACTAAGAGGAAACATATCAGTTACGGGTATGGATATAGAGAAGGCCACTATTTTAAAATTTTGTATTGGATGTTTCAGAGTTTATGGTGTGGTGGCCGTGGTCCTGAGCTGGCCGGTGCATCAGAACAGGAGCGTAAAGTGCCTCATGGCCTTATGGTGTAGGGATCTCTCTGGAGAAGTCCAGTAAGGTCAGAAGGTGCGAACCTCATCATTGGACCAAGGGTAAGTGATTGAATTTTTTTATAGTAACACTACAGGGGGTTATGGCTCCATATCTGGGCTGATCCTTTTAGAGAGGTGTGAATGAGTCAATGAAAGTTTTTGTGTCTCGACACAAAACCTTTCATTGAGGGGGTTTTGTGACAGTACAAAAAGGCTGATATAAAAAGTATGGTATGCAAGGTAGTAAACTATTGTATTTCGATGTTTTTAAAGTCATTTCTATGGGTAATACAATTTCCCTTGGTTTTTGCCTACAACGACGCAGTTCCGAGACACCGAAATAATTTCAAGGACAGCAGTGTACGTGCAGATAAAAACACTTATAATGGTTACAGCAACCAGTACCGGCGCTACATGCTTCTGTTTCATTGGCCGACAACGCCAAACGTCATTAATACAACAATGACGTGATTAAAATGCGTAACAAGTAAGGCGATTATGTAACAAAAGACAAAGAACAATGACGTTTACTCACACACACATACGTAAAATTTGCATAGTATTCGTCCCAGTCTTCAGAAATTCATCATGGCAGTAACACGTTAGAATTGTGCTGGCATAAAATAGTCAGCTAAAGTGTTTTATTTGAATTAACAAAATGTAATAACAAGTAAATAGTGTTAACGAGTGATTATAACCATCATGTAAATTCAGTGTAAAGGACAGACGAAAGCGAGACATACAACGTCTGCCCCAGTCTTCAGAAATTCATCATGGCGATAACACGTTAAAAATTGTGCTGGCCTGAAATAGTCAGCTTAAGTGCTTTAAAGAATTAACAATGTAATCAAAATGTAAACCAGTGTTAACTACAGAAAAGTCTAGACAGTGTGAAGTAATAGTTTTCAAAAGTATAAGTAGAATCAGTGTATTCAGAAAGATGTAACCACTCCGTTTTGGAACCAACATGTGACCCGCTGCTAGAACTTCCAGTCTACTTAACAAGGGAAGTGCCAAACCAAATTTTATTTAAAGAGCTCTTTTAATCAAAATTGCCGTTATTATGTGTACACAATCAAAAGTAAATTGAAAATTGTATGTATGGATGAGAGAGAGAGAGACGGGCGTGAACGTTAAATGTCGACTTCTGAATGGGGGTTGGTTTGCGTTAGCGATAAGTAAATATAATAAAAATCAATTAATCATGAAGCTGCTTCATAGTCAGTAGATAGAATTTGATGAATTAATGTTTAATAATACATAAAGGAGTTTTATGACAAACGAGCCAATATGAGTAATGGCCGCCATGTTGAAATTTTATCCGGTGTACACGCTTAACTAAATTACTGAATAAATTGATATTAATGGTCACTGTTTCAAATAAACGTATTGTCATTTCTGTGCCTATCTCTGCCAGCAATCTCGCTGAGTCGAATCCTTGGACCCTAGGTAATAATAAAAACAACAAGATTGAAGTAACCAGATGCTCGAACTATGGTAAGTACCATAATTATGGTGCGCGTGACATACGTGTTTAATACAAGTAATGTAAACAAACCCGAATATAGGTTACTTGTTATTTCTTATGACAAATATGTTTATATCATTTGTTTACCCAAAAAAGGAGTGATTTAACAACATGTTACTCACACCCCCTGTACTCATCCTTTATCTTGCTGCCTACAGAAGGATGCGAGCATGTGCGCGTGCGCACGCACTTACACTTTATCTTCCTATTCTTTCTTCAGTTTGCTGTTAAAACCTTCGGGTGTAGTCAGAAATCATAACGCCAGAGTTAACTACAGCCAGGCAAACTGCTGTTGCTTAGGCAGTAAACAACTCATAGATACCAAAAGCATTTGTCCTGCCAGAAGTCAGGTATAATTTCGAATTACATTAGCGCGCGAATCCAAGCCGCAGGCCAAATTAGCGACCATGTTTTTAGGAGAAAAAGTGCGGCTTGTATTCAGAACAATACGGTATTTGCACGATATTAATAGTATTAAAATTTCAAATATTATAGGCCTATGTGATTTAAATATATCCTCAAAAAACAAAATTTGCGATTTAACGGACTTTCGATTTTACGGACACCCCTCAGCCCCAATTAGTCCGTTAAATCGAGGGTTTACTTTATTATGTTTATCATATGAAACATAAAGTGTTTAACTGAGTAGGATGTAAATGTGTATAGGTGTAAAACATGCATTGTATATAGTAATTGTAGATTTCCCAATTTTTGGGCAGTCACGGCTTCACAGTGGCGGATTACGATATTTCGGGCCTTAGGCAGAGATATATTGCGGGCCTAACTGTAATACAATATGAAGAAAAAATACTTTCAATCAAAACTATATATTGAACCAATTTATGCTGTTTTACAAAGACAAGAACATCGAGCATAAAAACAATACATAGAATGCTTGTAATTGATGGAAGAATGGAGAAAATGTTTTAATAAAACATTTTTCTCGCTTTTCTTTTCACAAACTCTGAAATAATGTCTGAAAAATCCAACTTTCGTAGAAGACCCGACTCTAAAATAAATAGGTATTTTTAGCGGAGACTCGATTAAAAATAGGTATGCATTAAAAATAGGTATCTGTGTGCAAGTTAAATTCTTATCTTCAAGCAATAAAATGAGAAATAAAGAAAGAAGTCCCGAAAATAATACGCGCGACCTGAAATTACGGGCCTCCGCGCATGCCGGGCCTTAGGCAGCTGCCTATTCTGCCTAATGGGTAATCCGCCACTGCTTCACCGAACCTACCGTGGATTTGGTTTGTTATCATTCTAAATTAGTGAATGTAGAAATTTAATGGGGGTGGAATCAGGGGAATCTAATCTAATATAACTTTGGAACACGGCTATATACCTATAGGAAAGGTGATTAAGTAAGGTCAGATAAGTAATTCAAAATTACCAGATGACACTCCACAGAAAGTGAATATAATAGAACACTTCAAATCACGATCGTCATGTATTTGCAAATTCAAAGAGGGGGTTTCTTTTTCTAAAATAGACTGAATGAGTGTGCAAAACGGAGTACTGTTTGGCTTTTCCTTAGTTAAGTAATGTTAATTTAATGAAAAAATAATTATGCAGGATAAGTGTTGATTTGTTAATCAAACAATGAATAGAGTAAAAACCTTTGAATTTACAAATGCAAATAAATTGTTGAACAAATGTAAGTCAAAGTCGAAAGACAAAAGACGAACAAAGTTTGGCATGAGGAGTTTTGTATCAAACACAGTTTGGTAATTCTCAAACGAGAAATTTTAGGACAGATGTGGAGACGGTAAAATTTCTCGTTTGAGAATTACCAAACTGTATTTGCAAATAAATATCGCAAGTATTTCACAATGACCATGTGTTAGAAATAAATTATTGCACAGCCACCTCAATCTGTTTCCGACATCTGATTTTCGCTTAACGGATGCTGGAGTTTTCTGAATACAGGGAAATAAGCGTTTTAATTGTAAGTATCAGGAGTTGTATATGACTATACATATGCTGGCGACCCAATGACGTGCTGTGGAATTATAAGGTAGGTGAGATCGAGAAGATAAGTGGTATTTTGGGTGGGTAAGTTTGAAAGTAAAGGTAAGTAACGTTACAATGGATAGTTTGTGTAGATGGGTGAGAAGATAGATAAGTTGATGACTAGGTAAGTTGGATTAGACTGTACTACAAAATAAAATGGATAACCTGGCTGAAAATTATACATCTCTCTAAGCTCCTTTCAGCATCTGAGTTCATAGCTTTTATTGTTGGTATTATTCTGTCTCATCTGTTTTCTTATGTATTGAAACTGTTCAACAGTTGTAGGTATTTCTCAATCTCTTGAAATTGTTCAAATAGTTTCATTCTTTCATTATTTAAAGATACACTCGTTTCTTTTTCTTTACTTTTACTTACTTTATTTAAGACTGTTTCTTCCAACATAACATCTTGTCCTTTGGAATACAGTAGAGTCCCGCAAACTCGACCTAATGTGGACTGAGAGGGTGACGAGTTACCGAAAATGTCAAGTTTTAAGAAGTAAGGGGTGGGTTATTCACAACTAATAATATTTTACTGCATATTACTCTAATGAAAGTTCTAGCACAATACAGGACACAGAAAAGTACAACATACCCTAAAATAATTGTTAAAAGTTAAAAAAAAAACTTACATACAAAACTGAAGAAAGGGCTAGTTCTTTGTAGAAAAATATCTCATGATGTTAGACTGTCTCTCACTCATTTCGTCTTCGTGCAGCTTCATCACATAGGCGACGGAGAAACAAAATGTCCATAGCAGATTCACCCTGCTCCTCCAAGTAATGGAGCATTCCTTCAGTGGCCTTTAGTCCTTCACTGTGAGTCATCTTTTTAACTTTTCCGTTGTCTTCCACCTCTTTGTCTTCTGATTCATAGGCCCTATTCATTTTTATCCTCATTCTCTTTCACTAGTGCAACTATTTCACTGTCTCCTAAAAGTTCACAGTTTTCATCCTGCCCCATCCATTCTCCAACATCACCATCAGCAATTTCTTCGCAGCCTGGAATTTTCTTCAATTAAGTCCACTATTTCACAATTTTCTGTCTGTTCTCTGCTTTCAAAAAGTGATCGTCGAGTTATACGGAATGTTGAGATATCGGGAGGCGAGTTAGCGGGATTCTACTGTATCTATAACAAGCATATCTTCTTCATTCTGACTATCCTTAAGGATACTTATCTTATTGCTATTGTTCAGTGTTCTACAAACAAGGTGAATATGTTTGCACATATTATTCCATATAGCCATTGCCCATACACGAACTCGCAAACTCATAAAAGCAAGAGTTACAGTGTATGCACTGTAGATGACATGATGTGCAGTGTTTAATCTGTTTAACAGTATAAAATTCTTTTTTTGTGGACGACAGGGCCTGCCACTTGTCATCAAAAGTTGTCAAAACTTTCTCTGCATCCAACAACATACTAACTTCGCACGATTTCTGAATACTTACATTTTTCTCACATTTTTTCCTTTCTTCATTTTCATTTTCAGATCAAAAATTTTATCTCTGAGCAAATTTAATATGGCACAGATTGTTTTATCTAATCATTTAATCCGTTTTCCTTTTATATAACAATATTTTAATATTTATTAAAATTGTCTATTGACATGTTAGTGTTTATGCCTAAATGGATCCGATAACATGATGTGTATTGTTTATTAATATATTGTTTTACAAAATATTCATAAAAAGAATGTTTCTTCATCACTAAACAGTCTTTTTAAAACTTCATGAAGCATTTTGTTAAAAGCATCTTCATCTAGTTCATATAACAGAGCCTGTAACTTTTTAAACACAATTCTTAGATATGATAAATATAAATTATATAATACTAATAATAATATAAATAATTATATAATTGCAAATAATAAATATGGTATAAACACTTCTTCATAAATATATAAATTGTGGATAAGGTAAATACATGTGAGTAACATAACCTACATAATGAACCTATGTATTCTAATGACAAATAGTTTTAATAATACCAATCACAATATTATATATTGCAATGGTACATATAACACTACCAACACCAACGTACCACAAATGAGTTGAAAGCCACTACAACTAGGAATACCTACAAGGTCGAGCATACAATCATGGATAAAGGAAGTATCATAAGCTAAACCAAGCGAATAAAATGAAGAAGGAATTACCAGTAAATGTGCAACTAAAGAAGATAAAGCAAGACTAACGACGAGATGGCATACATAATTACCCAATAGATCAAACAGTGAGAAGGAAACAAGGAAAACAAAATCACGAAGAAACCTATTAACAGTGAGAAGGAAACCATTGATAAAGACATCAAGAAGAAACTTATTAAGAGTGCAGAAAGTATCCAGGTCAAGCACAAAAAGGGAGATAACATGAATTATAATGAACTAATATATGCCAATAAAAGTATTATTATAAAAGAAGAAAGTATAAGTGAAATAAGCAACATGATTTAAATCCCTAAGCTGTAAAATTGACACTGACCTAAACTTATTAAGTGAATACCTTCCTAAATATCACTATTGTTTGACGACTCGGAAATAGTGATATTTAGTTAAGTAACGGACACGTCATGGACAACGAAATCCAAGAATTTAAATACCTTCCTTGACAATGTAATACAAACAGTACTCAATAAGAGTTAATTATTGAACACAAAAAGTAATAAAGAGAATGAATAATAGTATGAGTTATTCATAGCTAAATGATGTGTAAACTTGAAAAAAGGACTATGTCCAAAACACTAATGACAGATTGTAAAGTGGAATTGATATTATAAATAACCACTAATTACCAATAATAAAGACTGTAAAAGATAAACAAAATGTAATCTAATAATAAACAATAAATATACCAGTGCTACATAAAGGCAAATAAATCAGATGTAATGTAGAAATACAAAACTGACAGTAATCCATTGTTGCATATTTAGAATATAACATAACCTAATCTGGTCAACTAGTTTTCACTAAAACTATAGAAAAATAAGGCTAAAGCAATGTTGAATTAAAATGTATTATAGTGTGACAAAATAAATAGATAATATAAGGAACATTTATTGTTCAATATATAATGTAATAAGGAAATATAAAAGTTGAATTGATGTAATTTAATATAACTATACGCCTGACAGAATGAGTGCATGATGCAACAAAATTATCTTGTAAACTTATCATAAAAGAGTAGGAACTCAACTAATAACATTGAATGAGGCAGAATAACATTCAAATAAGTAAATCCAAGGATTATAGCCACCTAAATACTAATAATAACAATAATAATAAATAAACCATATTGACAGCTAGATGCAAGTAATCTTAGTAACTTCAAACCAAAGCAATTATCAGTATAAATGCAGAATGAACTACTGCACAATAATAACAGTGTTATCAAAACACTGATAAAAGATATTCAAACCATAATGAGAATAACATGATAGAATTACAACTCATGTAAAAATGTAACTTTCTAGAGTATAGTAAACCCACCTAACAAATTATAGTTAAGTTAATAAAACCAAATGATAAAGAAAAAGGACACTATCAGAAGTGATAATGACCAATGCATTATGCATAGGCCATAATGAAATGTTATTAAAATTACTGTTAGTATAATATTATTGATAAACAAAATATGTAACAGTAAGCCTAGGATTTGAACCTATGAAAATAGATATTTTATAATTATTTGTACATGACTAGAAGGGAAAAGTGAATAATACTGTAACAATATGTTATCACCATGAAAACATGGGATAAAAACAATGTATTTAAAGTATTAAGTAACTTAGGAAGTAATATGAATTTATACCAAGTGCGATTTTATCATCCCCAAATCAGAACTATATGATGAGGGTATGCAAATTACTCGTAATCAAAAAAAAGAAATGATAGGAATGATAAAAATATTGTCAGTGTAATTATAGATAAGATATTTGACTTATAAGAAATAATTAAAAAGTGACAAGCCCTTGCGCTTGGGTATGTGACCGATAAATCATAATCTTGAACCCAGCTACTGACGCTATGTTAAGCATCTATTTTGATGAACCTCACCGAGAGCACATGACATAAAGACAATTAGCCAATCAGAGCTCATTAAAAAATACGAAGTGTAGAATCCCGACCAGGTAACCATAGCCAGTCTATCATCAACAACGAGAGATACTCCACGTTAGCGGAACGTCCATCACAATGTGGGTTTGACAGCCGACAGCTGTTAATACACAATCTAACCTCAAAACTTCGAGTTGAGGTTAGGTCAACCCGAGAAGACAGTGCAGTCTATTTTTAAGTGTTCTATTATGGAGTTCATGCATATAGGCAGTGTGTGAAGTGCATTAATGAAAATTAATTAAAATATTAATTAATTATAAAATGTTAAAAAAGTGTTAATTCTTCGAATCAACAGATTACGCAAGTATCAGTGCAAATGACCATTATATTATATATAGCAAATCATTCATTAATTAAAGAACGCTAACAGCGGATCTAATTTGTCTGAATTAATTGATAAATAACCCAATTTCCAAAAGGAAGGGGACTTAGAAAAAATCAAATAAACACTAATCAAAATGAAAGAGTTTAATAATGACAATTTTAATTCTTTGATTGAATCAATTATATTAGTTTAAGAAAAGACATTGAATGATCAATGAGGGGAAAATGAACCCTGACAATTAATGGTTTTAAGATGTTATTGTATTTAATTGTAGTACTTGAACTCAGAGTCACACATGAGTGTAACATAGTCGTAGCGAATTAATTTGAATTACCTGTTTTATTTATATCCAATCTTGGAGATTATTCAGGAACATAACACTGAATTTAATAAATTATAATGATATACTAAATAAGTAATGCCTCAAAGAAGCATCAATTAATCAATTTTAAATAAGCAAGGTTACATGAACCACTACTAACCTCAATTGTAAACAATGAACAATCGTTCATATTTTATGTTATGTTAAACCAACAATTAATAATTTCATTCTCCGCCTCCTCGTTATCACAGTAGTGCATTTTGTTGTAGAAGTGTATCTTGCAGACTCAAAGAACCTACTAATGTTATAAAGCATCATAACCTAATTATTTACAAACAGAAAATAATCGACTTGCCAAATGCAGTCATACCACCCTGAGCATTTAATTATTTTACGAGTCCATGTTCAATTTTAATTATTTAAAAAAAAAGGAAGATAAATAATAACATTGTAACAATAATTATCCTACTTGAGTTAAATAAACAACTATTGTTTTATGAACAATTTAAAGTGCTGACCTTTATTGGAAAAAATAGAATTACAGCTTAGGTAAGCAACAAGAGACGGTTGGTACCAGGAGCCAGAGCGAACATTCAAATTTAATGATTCTCACCAACAATATTATCTAATATCTTCAACATATTACGACTGACAGTAAGTATCGTGTACATGTTGTGTTTATGTTAATGTCTATACAGGAAAGTGCCGATCGACTCACCACAGCTAAAGGCAGAAAAGTCAACACAACTTATTCAGATACGGACTCAAGATATTGAACAAAAAACAAACAATCTAAACAAAATTAATAAACGACGTCAAAGAGTAAGTGAACCGATTTATTCATATCGGATTCAAGAATAGATTGAATTGGGTAGAATAAATCAATAAAACAAAAATTAATAATAAAAAACAAAACTTTAATAATAATTAATAAAACTGATAACAAGGTTTTACTAGACAACGATCTCGTCTTCCTATAATATATATATATATATATATATATTTCAATTACTTTCTGCTACAGTCCGTTTCTTGATGTATATAATGCTATAATACTTATAACTATTTTACCTCAAGATATATTTTTTCCTTTAGGAACATGTTTCGGGAGATCCTGTTCTCCCATCTTCAGCCTTCGCCATCTTGCTTCTGGTACAGTATTTGTGTGTTGGCTTCTGGATGTTATTAAGGTGGTTTGTTGGTCTTTGGTCCTTCAATGTTGCATTATTGTGTGTGGTTGTGGTATCTGTTTTTGTATTTTGTGTATTTTCGATGTTGAGTGCTTTGAATATTGTGTCATGTTTTGTATTGATTTGTATTTGTTCTGGTATTAATTTGTTTTGTGTTTTATGTTTGTAAATCTGTAAATTTTCCCAAATGTTCATTATGGTGCCTTTGTGTGGTATATGTTTTATTAGTGTTACATTGGTTATGTCTGGGAATTCATGTCCTGTGTTTATTGCATGTGTGGCTAAATTGGATTTATATATTTTTTGGTTTTTTGTATGCATTTAGGTGTTCAAAATAACGTTTTTTCAGCTGTTTTTTTGTTTGTCCTATATAACATTTATTGCAATCTTGGCATTCAATTTTGTATATACCGTTGGTTGTTGTATTATCTTTGTTGTGTGAGCTATTTAGATTTTGTAATTTATTTTTATTAGTTCTGTATGCTATTTTTATATCTGTGTTTTTAAATAGTTTTGTTAGTTTTGACATTTTATTATTTATATATGTGAATGTGGCCCATTTTTTGTTGTTGTTATTATTTATGTGTTGTTCAGTTTGATTAATTCTTAATTGTTCAGTTTTTATTTTGTATTTGATTTTATTTTCTATTTTGATCATAGTATTTTTATTGTATCCATTTGCATAACCAATTTGGTATATTATATTTCTTTCTTTGTCAGTTTCTTGTTTGTTTAGGGGTATTTTGTACATTCTGTTAAATAACGAATAAAATGCTGCCATTTTATGTTGTGGTGGGTGGTCAGAATGGTTAGGTATAATGATGTTAGTGGAAGTTGGTTTTCTATATACTGCATATTGTATGTGTTTGTTGTATCTTGTGATGGTTATGTCTAAATAGTTGATTTTGTTATGTTTTTCTTTTTCTTCTGTGAATTGTATTTTGGGATGTATGTTATTGATTTGTTTCAGTATGTTCTCTGCATTTGTGTTTTTGTTATTTGATACATATAGTCCATCATCTACATATCTTATCCATATGCCATCTGGGTCATGTGTTTTTATGATATTTTGTATTTTGGTGTCTATATGTTGTAGGAATATTTCTGCTATTATGCTTGATAATGGTGATCCCATTGCTAAACCTTCTTTCTGTTGATAAATTTTGCTATTAAATTCAAAGTAATTTGTTTTTAGTATTAGTTGGAGACTATTTTTTATTTCGGTTATATATTGTTTGTTTTCATTTTGTTCTATAAGTTTGTTTATTATTATGTCAATTGTTTCTTCTACTGGGATATTAGAATAAATGAAAATACATTTTTCACATCATATGACATAACAAACATGTACACTAACATAATAGTTTCAGCATACGATTGTAGATGAGGGAAAAAGAAAAATGTGGCATGTGTGCTGGAGGGAGATTCAACGCGGTCAACATAGACAGATTTACCAATACAGATATTATAGATTTGCGTGTTTCTGATGTTGTGTGTCAGTGTGGCTGTGCTTTCTGGTTCTGCCCAGCAGACAACAGAGGTAAGTAGCAGTTCTTTTTCATATAGTTTTTTTTTATAGTTGTGTTTAACTTTGTAAGTGGTGGTTTATTAATTTTTTTTGACGGATCACACTTGCCAGTCAACGAATAGGCGTAAATTGGTATTTAGTGTAGCCTGCTAGTTTAACTTACAGATTGTTTAGTGGTCAAAATGTGTGATAAATTCCAAATGTGGTTAGTGTCTAACCTAACCCTTTTGATAGAGAGAAAAAATATGAATAAAAATAGAATTAATTACACACACAAAATAGCTCATGTGGTTCATAAAATATTACACCAAGTAAATGATCATGAATTGGTTGTCAGTTATTATTGCCAAAAGAATTTAGTATTACCATGACCAGGAGGCATAGGTATTGTTGTCAGTTATAGTTATGTAATTTTACTATAGGTGAAGGTGTTTCAACACATCATCAAGACCAGAAGATTACATTTTGATCTGATTATATCTGAAAAGAAAATGAGTATATACTAATCAGTGCAAATAGCTTCAGTGTTACATCATAGGTTATCTTGTTTAGATCGTGAGGGATTCACCACAGTCCACCTCGTTTCTATGTTAATGAAAGCCAAAACAAGAATAAGACTGTCATACGCATGAAAAAAAACCCAGATTTTTCACGTGCAGTTCAACCTACAGAATCAGAACATCTGCATTTTTTAAATCAAGCTGTATTTAACCCTTTGATCAGTAATCATGTATACGTTTTTTCTCAAAGGGGCCAAATTCAGTAATCACATACATGTACGTTTTCAACTTTTGCTGCTTCCACATTGCTGATATACAACGTTAATTGCAATGTTATTCATGCTGCACTCTAGTGGATTGTTTTTCAAACGTTTGGTTTTCATTCATTCTTGGTGTTAAGTAAAATATGTTGGCTATGGTGAAACATTTGGACTCTGTAACAAACATTTTGTTTGGTGCGTTGTGCTGAAGTGTAGTTGGAGGTTATGTTGTGGTTACTTTACAAAAGTATGCAGGTGTGAAAAATGTTTTTCTTTTATAAATAACTTGTTTTTCATTTTATATAAATTATACAATGTGTAAAATTTTATTTTTGTTGAATGTTTCTGATAAACTACCTTTGCAAAATTCTAACTATTTGACTGAGAACAGAGTTTGTGGATTACGAATTACGAAGTATGAATTGGGTAATGAAGTATCTATTTTTGACAAAGTGTAAAGAGGAGATGATCTATTTAACACTATTTATATATTTTTTTTAAACCAGTTTCCCTATAATTAAAATCAACAATTTTGCATTAAGTTAAATTTTATAAAATTTTGAAAATTCCACCATCGGAAGCCTAACATTCTAACCAAATTGTCGCTGATCAAATGGTTAATTAGTAGTTATAGTTTCTCAATGAAGCACTAATTATATTTAACATTTCCTATACATATCTTTATATAAATAATAATAATGTTTTGTAAGGTCAGGTTTCCAACAAGGTTCCAGAACCTAACGTAGAAGTCCCCAATAAACATAAAACACAAAGCCATATTTGGTAGTCAGTATGTGAAAACTGGTTCATGTTCTGATTTAAAAAATTCATACAAAATTCTCTCCCTTATGGGAAACCCCCTTCCCACAGCTTGTTTAGGTGAATCCACTGAACACAGAATAGATTATGGTAAGCTGACGTCTGAAATGACTTAACTCATATACACACTGACATAATTGTTAATCATTAAAACAGAGTGAGGTTCCTTTGATACACTGTTATTAAATCTTCATTAATTTCATTCACCTATTCATCATTACCTTCTTTTTCGATAATTGCATTACATAAAAATGCCACTCACTTACTAAATTTTGAAATATGAACTCACAAATTATATTATGAAATACTAAACATTACATTAATCATTATTAAACTGGCCAAAATATACAACTTGAAATACACATTGAAATAGTCCATTGAGTCATGGTGAGGTTAGGTTGCAGCTCTATGAGATGTAAATTACGACATGTACAAGCGATACTTTGCGGCCAGATTTTGCTGTTGAAAAGAGGTGGCTCTACATGTTGTATTATTATAGCACTTAGAAGCGGTAATTTGGAGCTACCATTCCGAAGTGCTTGGCTCCATGAGCAGTAATTGCACTGCACAATGTGTATATGAGTGTATAAAAATTAAATATTTAATAAAATAGTGATAATAATTGTTTAAATTATTGTTTCAATTTAATTATTTAATCGTTTAATTAATTGTTTAATAATTATAGATAATAAAAACATTAAGTTACACTTAATTGGTTGGCTATATGCCTAGACTATAATTCTGGATATTTCTCTATTTCTACAATGATTTGTTCACTATCTAACTCCATTTTTAAAATTATGAACAGAATTATCACTGTTGCACACAATGGTATGCAACACAATATGATATCGGAATTCCGATCTGACAATGAGCTGAGAAGCTTGAAAGCGCTAATCGGAATAATTTTTCTATAGTGGTGCACAACAGTGATAATTCTGTTTGTGATTTTAACCACTAACACAACTTTCTTCATTAAACTTAAAAATTATGCTACTACTGGTAGACCCAACAAAGTGAAACAAATCATAAAAATGCAACTCCAACAAAGTGAAACAAATCATAAAAATGCAACTGGAAATAAGTGAATACCGGATTGGAAAGACAAAAGTGCAGTGGCAGTAAACTACAGCGTGTGGCGCTAGGTCTTAGTGGCAAACTGTTGCCAGAAAAATGGAACATGTTCTACACAGCAGCAGTATGACATCATTCTTGCTGCTGCTGTAACTTACAATGCGTGAAGCCACTTCCATTCACCAACATTGAGTCTGTTTTCTTGCCATAAATTATAGCAGGTAGAAGCAGTAAAAATACAGCTCATGGAGACCCGGCCTTAGTTGTACTTTTGCCACTTTCATTATGAATAAATAATTCTCTAGAGAGTAATAAATAATTCTAATTTAATTCTGAAAATATATTTAATTACATAACTCCTAAACTTGAGCCTGCCTCTTAATTTTTCATATTTTTTTATTACTTTTATTAACATGTAGTGATTGTACAGTAGACCTTGGCTAATTCGAACATGCATAATTCGAATTCATGGATAATTCGAACTTTTACCGTGGTCGCTTGAATATCCTATATAAAACCGTGCAAAAACATCATCTGTAATTCGAACTTTTTTTGGTTAATTTGAAATAAAAATCTTGCTCAAACTACAAAAAATCGCCTGCAGTATGGGCTAGACCACGTAACAATAGAGACACGACTGGAAACAGACAAGCAGGCATCGCCCTTTGTGAACAGACGCTTGTCCTTTGTGTCAAATTCATGGAATTGGCACCAGTATCTCGGGATGACACGTGACTGGCTCGTGTAACGATACCGTCCGCCATTGTCCCTTGTTCCACGCCTCGTCAGTCAGCCACCCTCACTGTTGCTTTCAGTTCAGTCTGCCTGCATTCGTGGAAGGGTTAAGTCTTTTTGAGTTTCTACTGTGCGAGCTGTGTCCTGTAGTGAGAGACCGTTCCTTTCTTTATACAGTACTGTATATACAGACTGGTGTGTTTTAGTGACGCTTATTGTGTTGTGTGTTCATCATGGCCCTTTCAAAACCAACACGAACCCAATACAAATCATTGACATTTTCCAAAAAAGTTGCCATTATTCGGGAAGTGGAAAAGGGACCAAAAAAGAAATCTGAAATTGCTAAGGAATTCGGGATACCGCCAAATACACTGTCAACATATCCAAAAAATAAAGAGAAGATTTTGAATAGTGTGTGTAAAGCCAGCGACAAAGATAGGAAAAGAGCGCGAGACCAGAAAATCCTGACGTGGATGAATGTGTAGTGAAGTGGTTTAAGCAAGGAAGGGACAAAAAAATGCCAGTCAGTGGGCCCCTTGTCAGAGCCAAAGCTGAGGAATTCGCATCTAGCTTAGGGAAAAATGATTTTAAGGCCAGCACTGGTTGGCTCGATGGTTTTAAAGAAAGGAATGGCATGTCTTTCAAAACTGTTTGTGGGGAAAGTGGATCTGTTGACACTGAAGCTGCAAATTCATGGAAAGACGATTTGTTGCAAAATGATTTCTGATAGAGATGCTAAAGACATTTTTAACGTAGATGAGACAGGCTTATTCTTCAAATGCACCGCCGACAAAACACTTGCTTTTAAAGGAGAAAGTTGTAGTGGTGGCAAACACAGTAAGGAGCGCATAACACTTTTAGTCGGAGCAAATATGGATGGCTCGGAAAAACTGCCTTTGCTAATGATAGGGAAGTCAGCCAACCCACGTTGTTTGAAAAATGTAGAAACAAAACCAGTTGAATATGAATCAAACAATAAAGCTTGGATGACAGGTGAAATTTTCGAAAGATGGCTTTTGAAAATCAACAGGAAATTTCGGAATCAAAATAGAAGAATAGTCTTGTTTATTGACAACTGTACAGCGCACAACACTATTCCTGTGATGGAAAATGTAAAGGTTGTGTTCCCCCCCCCAAACATGACTTCAGTAGTTCAACCTATGGACCACGGTGT
This sequence comes from Magicicada septendecula, assembly GCA_034769895.1. Classification (NCBI taxonomy): domain Eukaryota; kingdom Metazoa; phylum Arthropoda; class Insecta; order Hemiptera; family Cicadidae; genus Magicicada; species Magicicada septendecula. The sequence goes on along the minus strand of CM068376.1, from coordinate 352,685,552 downwards.
AATAAAAAATTTTAAGCATTTTTACAGACGGCTTGTGGTCCAAAACATTCTGTCAGGTGCTTATTTAGATGAGCATGAAAATACTATCAAGATTAACATCCTTCAAGCTGCCCGTATGTGCAACAGTGCTTGGGACCAAGTTATGCAAAAAACAATTGCTAATTGCTTTCGTAAAGGTGGTTTCTGCCACATTGAAGGTGAAGAGGAGAATAAAGCTGCTAGAGAAGTCGTATCCACTGCGGATAACTGGGAAGATGTTGGACATGACGCAGGCATTCGTTGCGAAGAGTTTGTAAACATGGATAAAGACTTGGTGGTGTGCGGTGAACAGACAGATGTGGAGATCGTGGCTGATGTTATGAACAAAGGAAATGATGGTGTATCTTCAGATGAAGAAGGGGACCAGCTAGAACTTCCAGAGATACCGATTCCAACGGCTTCACACGCATCAAATTACATTCAAGACTTGAGACGGTTTGTTGAAGGACAGCAGAACATAAGTGACGCTATTTTCCAAGCATTTAATAAACTTGAAGAGTTACTACAACTCAGTGTATTAATTGCAAAATGCAATCAAAAGTTTCTAGCTTTTTTAAAAAACTGTAAATGCTATATTTTGTACTGAAACGTGTTTATACGTTTGTAGTACATATGTATAAGGAAATTGTTTAATAAAATAACATATTGCCTACTGAATTTCGGTTTTTGATTTCATTTTTCTACCCTTATTAAAACTTTCCTAATTCGAATTTTTGGATAATTCGAATTTTTTAATAATTCGAATTTTTTACTGGTCTCTTCAGCTTTGAATTAGCCATGTTCTACTGTATAAAAATTGTTTCACATTTGGTTAAATTTCCCATTCACTTCACAAATCTGTAGTACATTTAAGATGAACCTAGATTAGAGTATGTTATGCACTGACGCCTAAGAGTAACTGTAACAAATGACTTATACTATTACAAATTACATAGTTCCAAAGATACTCGCTTTAGTAGCAAGTATGCTCTTCCCCTCTCTGAACGCACACTACATATCAGTGTTACATTTTACCCTCCTTTGTCACAGCCAGTTTGATCAAGTCCCACATCTCAGCAGCTGGTTTTGTCCAGTTTAGTGCATGGGAACTCTGAACGCATGTGTGGCAAATTCACCTCACACAACACTCCTGTGCATGCAAATTTACATATACCAATTCTATATGGTCCAGTGTCAAACTTAGGAATGCTCCACAAACATTATGCTTTCAACCATATTACACAAAACGCCTTATTACCTGATGAGTAAATAATTATTTTATCAATTTCATACAAGTATGAAAAATTACATATGTTCAAGTATCTCAATATTTATATATAAATATTGAATCTGTTTTATATCAGTAATCAGTAGGCCTATATTATAGTATAAATACCTGATCTAATTTTACTATTAATTGTTGTTTAAGGATGCTGCTGCAGTCTGTGATTAAGTACTTTGTTCTTGATCAGCAAGGCCCTGTTACATAGAGTATAGAACAGATCTGTCATGCCAGACATATACCATGGTGGAAGTACACATGAGTGTGGTCACATGCATGTTTCCCTTCCCTGTGTCAATGAGTGTGATGTCACTGTCGTGGTTAGAGCGTTGCCACATCATAGTTTGTTACAGTGTTCCACTGCATTTTTCTCTCTGTTTTAGTGAATTTCTTTTAATAATTTGTAGTGATTTATATTTTTTAATTTTATATAGTACTGTTTAGTGATATAGTGAAAAGTAACTATGCTTAACTGTGCAGTGTTCGTTTGTAACAATAATAATCAGAACACAAGAGGAACTGGAGTGAAATATTACACTTTCCTGAAAAACAGTGATTAGCTCAGCAATGGCTACAATTATGCAGTAGGAAAGTTAAGGTTAACTTGAAATATGCTACTATCTGTTCACAACACTTTTCTGAAGAATGTTTTTTGACCCCATTGAAACATAAACTGTTTCAGGATTCCCCAAAAAGATTTAGAGATTTAGAACCTGGCACGGTCCCTACACTAAAACTCCCCAAATCCCAAAGACAATGCAACATGTTCTGCCAGACATCAGCAATTCATATTAAAGGAGGAAAAAATCCCTGGTCTGTGAAGCTATTGAAAAATCCGACAGGGTTAAGGAATCCGAACCAAACATATGTAGGCATACTAGTGTTATTAATTCTGTAAATAATCATCATGAGGTGAATCAGGTGCCAGATAAATGACTGAAAATGGAAACTAAATTAAAAATGTTACAAGAAGAAAACATGAAATTGAAGGCATATGCATGAAAGTATATGCAGAAACTGAAGGCATTAAACAACAAAATTGAAGAAGAAAAGTGCTCTTTATTTAGTCAATTAAAAATGATTAACCAATCCAGCGAAATTGAATATCAAGTTAGAAGTATTCGTAGCCAAATATTTTTACTCAGGCAGGTTACACTTTTGATGAACCACAATAAAAAAATCTGCGGGAGTAGTGAAGACATCTTGTGCCATATCACTGAGGAGGGTTAGTGTGAAAGCTTACCACTACTTAAGGACTATACTGAAATATCCTTTGATCCTTTGCCTGTTTTAAGTGTGCTGCAATAGAAAACAGTCGTGTATTTGGCTCCAAACACCTGCTACTTTTTTTTTTTTTTTTTTTTTTTTTTTTTTTTTTTTTTTTTTTTTTTTTTTTTTTTTTTTGGTCCGTCTTGTGACTTTTATCTTTAGAATAAAATTAGTGTGACGCGTTTCGGGTCATCTGACCCATCCTCAGACACTTGCTCGAAAAGAGGTCATCATATATTAAAATTCAATTAAAATAAACACACACATATGTAAATTCATTGTCAATAATTAAATGATCAAATACATGAATAAATGAATAACACTGTTGTCGTGGTGCACCACGCGATTACCGATCGATACTGAGTAGTGTAACTTTTCAACGTTTAATTTTTGCGAGCGCTAGTATTGCTGTATCATATACCGGGTTGCTTTTGAAATTCAATTTATCATTCAATATGTTGTTCTTATATATAGGGTTGTTATGACCCCTGTATATTTCAAATTCTTCAAGTGCATTCATCCTGAGTCCTTTGTCACAAAAATGTAGGGGTATGAAGTTTGTGTCAAAACTTCTATATGAGTGATTATTATCTATCAAGTGTCAAGCATAATTGGATTTAATATTATCTAGGGAACCGATATTTTTACTAATTGATTTGTGAGGGGTATGTTCTTTAAATCTTTTTATAAATGGGCGCCTCGTTTGACCCATATAGTAACAATCACAATTGTCACATGTTAATTTATATATACCTGTTCTTGTCTAAGTGGGGACATGACGTTTATGTCGTATTAGATTTGATATTTGATTGCTGGTCTTGAAAACTATATTATATCCTATTTTATGAAAAGTAGGAGTTAGTATTTTTGGCATTATTTCTGTGAAAATGGTGGAAACATATTTGGTTGTTGGTTGTATACTATGTGTTTTTCTCAATAATTTGGTTTTTTGTTTCTTGACAATATTATCTATAATATGATGATCATATCCATTTTTCGTGGCTGTGTGTTTAATTATATCTAGCTCAGTGTTATAATCATCTTTTTCAAGAGGAACAGATAGTAATCTGTATACAAGACTATTGTAAGCAGCTAATTTTTGTGGATGTGGGTGATGTGACTCAGCGTGGATGGTTATGTCAGTAGTAGTAGGTTTACGATATATTTTAAATTTCAGGTTATCTCTATTTTTGATGACTGTTAAGTCTAGAAAGTAAATTTCATTTTCGGTCTCGGTTTCCATTGTAAATTGGATATTGTTATTTATTGCATTTAAAACATTCTTCAAGTTGTTCAATTGGCGCAGAGAACCATTAAATATTAAAAATGTGTCATCGACGTATCGGCTGTAATAAATGATATTATTTGTAATTGTGTTATTATTGAAAAAGAAATTGTTTTCGTAATAATCTATACATCTATACAAATAAATAAAATTGAAGTGTCTGTTTGTAATGTCAAAATAACAGCTTTTTACTAAGTGCATATGAAAGTATATAAGGTACTTATAACAAAAAACAATTTTTAAAATTTTTGTCTGTCTCTCTGTCTGTTTGTTCCGGCTAATCTCCGAAACGGCTGGACCGATTTTGACGGGCTTTCACTGGCAGATAGCTGATGTTATAAGGAGTAACTTAGGCTACTTTTATTTTGGAAAAAAAAAAGAAAAAAGTCGAGCAACACGTGCCCCACGCGCACGCCGCTGCCGTCGTCGGACCGAAAGGCGCCTCTCACCGCTTCCCCCTCCAACGTCCTCCTCCAACTTAATATAACAAAGGTTGCCTGTCGTGCGGGCTGTTGCAAATGGTTGTGCCTCAACGCGCGCCTTAAAAAATTGTTTTCTAGCAGTGAGAAAACAATATTAAGTTTTAAGTTATATTGTTAAACGTAGCCACAACCTCCCAAAATCGTCTCTGTACCGTAATTGTGTGCGATAAATGTAAACTAATTTCTGTACTTCCAATAAATACACCCTTTTAATGTACACTAACAAAGTAAATTTTATTTAAGTTACATTGTCGTACGTAACCTCCATAAGCTGGCATTAGTTACTTGTGAAGAAAACAGTTGGTGTACACATCGGACACCGAAATGTAGTACACGCACAGCGACGGAAGTTACATTTTACCGCTGACTATTCCCTAAGACCCGCGATAATTTCTGTTTGTTTGTTTAAAAATATTTATCATTACACAACAATTTTTAATTATCTTTACAATTTTTACATTACTTTTAATGCTTTCGACTCTGAGAGAACGTTCCAAGTATGTGATACAGATGGGACAGAAATGTACTAGATGACGGTGTCATGGCAGTTGGCGTTGTCTGTTGTCTTTACTAATTTACGTGGTTAATGAGGTTCAGTTTAAGAGTGCAGTTTAGTTTGGTTTGTATAATGTGAATGTGTTGGTTAATGAGGTTCAGTTTAAGAGTGCAGTTTAGTTTGGTTTGTATAATGTGAATGTGAATGTGTTGCCAGTGCATGTACTATTGACTAAATTATTTATTTTGAGGTTTTCGAGTACGTGTTTCCATTTACGATAATGTATCAGAATATTGTAACCACGCGGTTTGGATTCGGGTTATGAGGCGTCATTAAAATATTTTTAAATTCTTTATGCTTGCTGATCATCTTATATATACCATTCATCCGATTGCGATGAAACTTCGGTGAGTTGTGCGCATGCCCGCGAAGGATTCTGTATTTTTTTCGATGGGGTCCTTTGGGGTCTTCCACATCTCCTCCTAAACCACTGGACTGATTTCAACCAAACTTGGCACAAATATTTTACGCAACGGGAGAACCAACATAGGATAGGTGTTTTTTCGATGGGGTCCTTTTGGGGGTTCTTTGGGGTCTTCCACATCTTCTCCTAAACCACTGGACCGATTTCAACCAAACTTGGCACAAATATTTTACGCAATGGGAGAACCAACATAGAATAGGTGTTTTTTCGATGGGGTCTTTTGGGGGGGGGTTCTTTGGGGTCTTCCACATCTCCTCCTAAACCACTGGACCGATTTCAACCAAACTTGGCACAAATATTTTATGCAACGGGAGAACCAACATAGGATAGGTGTTTTTTCGATGGGGTCCTTTTGGGGGTTCTTTGGGGTCTTCCACATCGTCTCCTAAACCACTGGACCGATTTCAACCAAACTTGGCACAAATATTTTACGCAAAGGGAGAACCAACATAGGACAAGTATTTTTTTCGATACGATCCTTTGGGGGGTCCTTTGGGGTCTTCCACGTCTCCACCTAAACCATTGGACCGATTTCAACCAAACTTGGCACAAATATTTTACGCAACGGGAGAACCAACATAAGACAGGTGTTTTTTTCGATACAATCCTCTGGGGGGTCCTTTGCGGTCTTAAAAAACTATTAGATCTGGTTACTATGGCAACCCAATAGAATAGATTCTGTTCTAAATACATTATCGCATTAAATTGAAGACCACGCAAACGAAGTTGTGGGCAACAGCTATTTATTTTTAAGAAGCCTACTTTAATTGAACTTTATTAATTAAACTAACATTTTCATTACGTACAACGTGAAACTCCATAGCGAAGCACGGGTATTCTGCTAGTTTAAATATATATCTGCTAATATGCCGGATAGTGGTGACCCCATGGCGAGACCGTCTCTTTGGAAATAATAACCGTCGTCGAATGTGAAGTAATTCTGTTGTAAAATAGTCTTCAATAAGAGTATTAGTTCTTGTATCTTTTGTGTGTCCAGCTTTTTAGTAGTTAGTAAATTGTTGTTTAAAATGCCTATAGTTTGTTTCACAGACTACCTGCTACCTTTCCAAAATGGTATTTTAGTGACAATCAAATCTTTCTTAGGGCTTTATGAACACCATTTGCTTCACTATGCAGTGACTTTTTCTTGAACAATCAATTGTGGAAGGAGCTGTTGCAGTGGTTTAAATTACAGTAGGAAAAGTTCTAGAATCCTAAGGAGCATAGTTAATCATATGTTTAATGTTGGTCATTTAATATGCATATATCAAATTAGAAAACTATGATCTGAACATTGACAAAAGACAAGTATTTTTAACATGAAATATAGTGTTATCACTAGTATACTTTGCGTGATAAAGTGTATGTGAGTAAACTGGAGATATGTATGCCACTACCCAGTAACTCATTTTGGTCCTCATATAAATCGAAATGTGGATTGCATACTGAGTCTTTAGTGATGGAAAATATAATTATAATATTAAAAATGATTGTTACTGCTAATATAGTTATGATGAATTTAGTAATTACAAGAAAAATAATTGCTGTCAATGTTGCTCACGTTTTGAGTATTCATAGTGTTTCGCAATGGGGTATAGCTGAGCATTGGGGTTTTGAGCCACATTAACCAGTATTCATTTTAAACATAATTGTGATAACAAAATAATACGGTACAATTACACTGATAATATGGCCATTGATTGTTCCCTTAGGTGTAATTTGTTAAAAGGTCTAATATATAATAATATATTACATTTAATATTTATACATAAATTTACCTCAAGATGTTATTTTTGTATTTGGAACATGTTTCGGGTACTATCTTGTTCCCATCCTCAGCCTTCGGGAACAAGATAGTACCCGAAACATGTTCCAAATAGAAAAATAACATCTTGAGGTAAATTTATGTATAAATATTAAATGTATTATATACATCAAGAAACGGACTGTAGCAGAAAGTGATTGAAATAATAATATATATAATATAATAATAGGGTAAGTTGGGGTATCATGTCCCACCTAAGGAAAACATTTTATTAAAATTTTTTGTTAGCTTAAAATAAATGATATTACAAGCCTTTGGATCTTACTGTAACTGCAGATGCTATGTAAAAACTTGCAGTACAAAAAAAATATAAACCTAATTAGTTATGACCGAAAAACCAAATTACAGCTTTGGGGCATATTAGCCTGACCATAGGATAATACGTCCCATAATACAGAATATACGTCGGTACAACCACAGAACTGTGACAAAAGGTGAATGGTCCCATAAAGGGCCTTCTATATATAAATTCTAAGAGTTTGCAAGAAGTCAGCTGCAAGTCATCACCAGCCAATCAGAAGCAACCGCACCCCTGTAGGTTAACTAGCATGGGATGTCAAAGCCTATGTAAAGCCAGGGTTTCTCCATGCCGATTCATCGCGATGGCAGCATGCTTCTGGTCAGAAGGCCCTTTTTGGGACCACTCAGCCTTTGCCACAGTACTATGGTCATACTGATGTACTTGTCAATCTGTTGATGTCCTTACTTCAGACCGAAACGTCTGGTTGAGTGATTAACACCTATCGGCATGAAGAACTTGGAAGACTATGGCCTTACAGCCTGGTTAATAATTTTGGTCACATCTTCCTTAATTCTTGTTCTAAAATCATTATTGTTTGCAGAAACTTGCTGTAGTCTATTGCAGTCGACAGCCGACTAGACACTAGTGCATTTTTGTGTTGGAACAATGAAACACATCCTCTGGTGGGGCACGCAAGTCTGAATTACCCTAATAAGATTAAAAATAGTAGAGGTGACTGAATATTTTTGGTTGTGAAAAATTTTTGTAACATCTGTAAATATATAAGGTATCAACAGTTAGGCTACTTTCCTCTATTGTAGAGGGTATGTGATTTACAAAATTTTTTATAAATTATCAGATTAGGCATTTGTACTTCTTGGTTTATTTAATGAAATAGTGTTGTTTTATAATGTTAATAAGTAGCTTTGAACATGATTACCTGACTGCAGATGTATTTACATATTTCAATCTTACATGTAGTCAGTTTAACATTTAAAAGTTGGTCTGAAAGGAAAACGGCAGATTGGAGTCTTAGACTGAAAGAGATTCTTTACGTGCTGTGCTCGTTTCTATGAATGCACAGGAAGTTTTAACCACTTATATGACAATTATGAATTGTGTAGTAATATTATGTGAATGTTTTTTAAGCAAGTATGCACATATGTGCAAATATTGTGTTTTAATTACTGTAGTTCTGTGGTTTTTAAATTTGTATATAAAATACTTGCAGTTAACACTCAAGAATACTTTAACCACTTGGACACACAGATATTTGTGATCTGAAGATGGGACTTTGTGCCTGAAACGCATCATAAAACCTAGACAAAACTTAGTGTCACACAAGTGGATCATATAAAGGTAATTATATAATTAGATATTTGTGAGCATGCACGCACGTCACTCTGTTTTGTGTGTTTCTCTCACCACTTCAATATCACTCTTTTTCCATGTGTTTTCTTGGTAGGGGGGGGGGAATTCTCAGTTATTTCTAATGTATGTATTTGTAAAGAAAAATAAAATAAAAATTAGGAAAAGGCAATTTAATTAGCATTATCATTTCTCTTTAAAGCATGTTTCATTCCCTTTGAGAGTATGAAACATTTTTACAATAAGTTCAAAATTAATCTTAAGTGATAAGTTTTGTAACACTCTCTTGAACATTGCACATTTATAGTAGCTACTTCATTTGTTTTTAGTTACTTTTTGGTACAAACTACTGACTACTGAAAACAGTAAATGTAACAGAACTAGAAACACGATAGTTTGTAATGTCAATAAATCCTTGTGTTTGAGTAAATTTATTTTCTTTTTTTGTTGTTGTCATTAATCCACCTGTTTGTAAATCACATTTAATTTAGATGGTCAGGGAAAAATATTTATAAATTATTTGTCTACAGAAAAATAATAAGTTCAACTATATTAACATGAAGCAATAAAAAAAAAATAGCTAAAAAAATTAGCTGTAAAAGATGCAATTTTATGACTGTAAATTGTAAATTAAATGTGGTGAAAGGAAATAAGAAATTATTCAAATAAATATGTAAATAAAAGATGGAATGTTGAATATCACTGGTTTAAGGTGTGTTAAGAGCCAATGTGATGGAGTAGTTTCCTCATTATGAATTAATAAAGTTACAAAAGAAGTGTAAGCATAAACATGATTTTGTCTGTCTTACTGTACATGAGTATTATAATTTTTTCCCATAACACTCTTTTTTCTGTAGGTGTTAAGCCACACAAGGGCTGTTGGCAGGCAAAAAATATACTGAGAAAGGTGCCAGTGAGCTGTCCATGCATGTCAATAGCGTATTAGAGTATGCAGCATCATTGGCGAACAGCTCATTAGCAGCTAGTATATCTAATTTTGCAAAACACTGCGAATCCTTGCTAGAAATTGATTCAATGAAAACTCCTGTTGGTGAGCATCAAGAATATATGACTCAAATAAATTCCTCTCTGGATTTCTTTTCTTTTCATTTATGCTTGTTTTCCATCAGAATGTACATTTCGTCTTATATAATTTGTTTACCAGTGAAACAAGGGACAAATGAAAGCAGATATGGCGTTAGTCAAAAGGTCCAATAATTGTCAATTAAGCAGAAATTTCAGAAGTTTTGTAACAGTACAGATTTACCTGTACCAGAATAATGGTATTAGGGCATAGTTTCATTGTAAATTTTATTATGATCTTACATATTAACAAGGGCAAAGTTAGTTTGCACAAGTCCCAGTAGATACGCAAATTCACCAGAGGGGAGACAAGCCAAGGTCATCGGAGTACGAGTGAAGTTAACCACATGTAATGGTGGTTTAGGAGCAACAAATTGACAATACGAACTTTTCATTGGTCCACTGAGACAAATCGTCACAAACAAACAATGACGACATAAAACAATTACGTGTTATACCGGGCGTTGGCTAAAAGAACAATGCACCATGATGTCAGACCCCACCAATTTGCATAATAATTGGGTCTGCTTCCGCCCAGTTCATCTAAAGCAGTCAGCGAGCACATACGCTCGCCATTTTCAGTGGGCAGTTTCATGCCAAAAATGTAATATTTACTTCATAAAATGAAATAGTCATCCTCAAAAGTTAACAGTAACTATCAGTAGAATCAGTGAATAAACAAAAATGAACTTAAATTAGAGTCAGTGGGAAACAACAACACGAAAATCGGCTGAACACCTGCCAACCGCCATGGACAACAAAGGAGGAGTCTACGCCACATCACTTTTCAGGAAAGCTCTTTATTAATTATTGTCTAAATTCAAAATTTACTTAATGAGCTCAAATCAGATATTCCATAAAAATGTGTAAAGTTAAAGTAAGTGAGAGAGAGAGAAAGTGAGAGTGTATGTTTATGTTGATCAACTAAATATAGCCTGAGGCGTTGGTTTGTGAATAAGGTTAATTATTCTTATTATTAAAATATAAAGAGAACCAAAATATTTTTAATGATTGTAGTAACAAGGCTAAAAGAATTAGTTTCAATCAAATAAGAAAGTACATGTACGTAACCTTGAACAGAGGTCAAGTGCGGAATGACACTGCCGCCATTTTGAATTTCTAACAAGTATTATTGGTTATTCATGTATCAATTTACAGCACAATTAATTAAATAAAAGCAATTTCGTTAGCCTAATGTTGTGTATCTTATTATTTCTATACCCAACAACCTCTGCCTCTTTCTGCTTAACGCAATTCTGGACCCGAAAAGCCTAATGCAAGTAAATGAGCTGAGCACATGTTATTCCGGAAATAAAATTTATTATGCAAATTACATAGATTTTGACTATCATACATTCATTATTAATAATTATTTATGTAACTTAAAGAAGAAACTTAACAGATGGCTGCCCGAACGGTGACTTTATATAAAATCAAAATTATATAAATAAGCAGAAAAGCGGAGGTAGAAGGGTAGGAAATAAGCATAACAAGAGAGGTTATATATGGAGGTTATGTGCGGTATGAAGAGATGTGCATAACAACTAAGACAAAATTTAGTACCATCAGTATGACAAAATGGCAGATAACGAAAGCATTAACGTAGAAAATACAAATACAGAATCATTGATGTTGAGTGAACCACAGGCGAACTCAACGCCTATTATGAATAAAGTTTCACTGGAAGATCTCTTTCAGTTAATGAAAATACAGAAAGGTCAATTGAATAATAAACTAAACCAATTTGATGACAAATTAAATCAGTTTGATGAACAATTTAACGACATCAAAAAAGAAATTAAGAAACAAGGTTGCAATTTGGACAAAAGATTAAGTGAAATAGGTACACAGTTAGACAAAATAGAATTAGAAAATGAGAAAGTAATAAACAAATTTGAATTGAACGAAGATGATAAGGTAAGTAGTAGTGGAAATCACGATAAAATAAATAAAAATATAGTAATAGGAGATAATAGTGTGGATGTTGGTAGTAATAGTGAGATTTTAATGAGAATAGAGGTTAATGGTGAGGTGACAGTTGTAGATGAGAGTGAAAGTGGGGGTAAGGAGAGTTTAAGTGAGTATAGTGAGCAGAGGGCAAATTTTCCCAGTGGTATAGTTGGAGTAAAGACTCCGAAATTGTTATTTGAGGAGGAAGGTTCCTCTAGAGTTTATGTGGGAGACGTATGGTCTCCAAATGATCCCTTAGTTTTTTGTGTTAGTGTACCTGGTGAGGCCAGGGGGTGGTTTTATGGAGTAGTAGTGCCCGATGCAAATGTGGAAAGAGAGAGATGTTTTAAGAGAGAGAGATGGTATGATAGTGAGAGATATATTGAGAGAAACAGAGAAGTAGAAATTTTTAAGATATGTAGAAATTATGAAGAGTTTATAGAAAGGTTAGGTGGAGAGAGAAGTGAAAATAATAACAAGTACTTACCTTATAATAAAACTGAAGTAGTAGGAGATAATGAGAATAATGACTTGACGAAATACCTAATTATGACTGATTTTACTGAAGGTGACAGAAACATACCCGATCAGGAGTTATATGAGATTGTGGAAAATTATAAAAAATTGAATAGTATGTACATTGATGATATGAATATAAGAGATTCAATAATAAATGATTTGTATAGTTTTAAGATACGATTGTTATTTTACGATGGAGGTTAGTTGTACTTATTGTGTTTATGAACATTTAATTATGTGAACATTGTTTTTTAAGATGGACTGTTTATGACTGATTTTTGGTAAATGATTTAACGATTATGGGGATTGTATATTTTTGTGTATATTAATGTCAATGTATTTGTGTATTTTTGCTGTTGTGTACTTTATGTATTTTTTATATAAACCATGCATTGTAGAATTTTAAATATTGAAGAATAATTAAGTTTGAATATGAATTAAGATAATTATGAGATTCAGATTCTAATGGTTAGTAAATGATTATATATTTGGATATTGAGAGGTATTGTTGTTAGTAGATAAGTGATGAATTTTCTAGTGGTATATTAAGGTGAGATGTTGTAAAAGAGTTTGGGGATAGTGATAAATAAGGGCATTGGAGTTAGTTAAATAGAGTTATTGGGAGTTAGTGAAAATAAAGTGTTGAGATACAGATAATATATAAAGAGGTGTTAGATATTTTAGGGACACAGTGGTTAGTGATTATATGTAGAGGTGAGTAATGTGAATGGTAATTATATTTGTTGTTGATGATGATATTTTGTAGTAAGGATCCGGTGTAGGAGTCCGCAACGAAAGGTGTTGGGACAGGAAGGGACCGTTGTGTGCCGGAAAGGGTTGCCTTAGGTAGAATCCAGGAACCAACATAAGGGAATGAGCATAGGTAGGGAACATACATCCTTGTACAAAAAATGAGCGGTGCCAGAGGTTTTAAATGGGATTTGTGAAGGGGGTTATTATAGAGATATTGGTGTCATATTATATTAATGATTAGAAACGGTTGTTAGTAGAGAAAAGAGGGGTAGTAAGGTTAGGTTGACAAATGCCAAAATAAGATATAGAGAATAATGAATAATAGAGAGTCACCCAAACTAGTAAGGATAAAAGGGTTAGAAAAGGAAAATTCATGGTAGGAAGGTAATTGTAATAGAAAGGTAAGGATAAATTTGAAATTGTTGTATAGAATCTGATATAAACAAATGTTAAATAATAAAAGTTAATAGAGAGTTGATAGTAATAATGTTATAAAGTTTTGGTACAAGTTATGTAAATGTGAATTAAGTAATGTGAATTGTTCAATGTTATTGTTTAATGTTTTATGATGTACAATGTTTTATTGTGTTTTATTATGTGGATGGTACAATAGGTCAGGAGGTTACTACAAGTATAGTGACGGTAATAATATTAAATTTTATGTTAGGGTAACAAATCTCTGGAAATGATTCTGTTATAAAAGGAAAATTAACGTAAAGAAAATGAGTAAAGAAGTTTAGATAGTTTTGAAGTGCTGCCATGATAATTAAATACACTGATGTTATTTGAAGTAAAGGAATAAAAAATAGTAGTTGTTGTTTGAGAGTTAAATTTGTTTTGTGTTTAGTATAAGAGTATAATTTCTTATGATGAAAGAAGCAAATTGATATTGACTGGAGTCGAGCAATTGATAAAAATATATAGGAGTGTTGAAAAGTAGAAGGATTATCTGTTTAAATCTTGTTATAATTTTTGAGTTATTTGGAATTTTATAAATAAATAAAACCAACGCCTCAAATCACAAACCAATGCATCTAAGGGGAGACATATCAGTTGTGGATATGTAGAGGAATAAGGCCACTATTTTAAAATTTTGTATTGAATGTTTCAGAGTTTTATGGTGTTGTGACCGCAGTCCTGCGCTGGCCGGAGCGTCAGAACAGAAGCATGCAGTGCCTCATGGCCTTATGGTGTAGGGATCTCTCAGGAGAAGTCCAGTAAGGTCAGACAGGTACGATCGACACTATAGGACCAAGGGTAAGTGATTGAGATTTTTTTGGTATTAACACTACAGGGGTTTGTGGCACATATCTGAACTGATCCTTTTAGAACGTATGAATGAGTCAATGAAAGTTTTTGTGTCTCGACACCAAACCTTTCATTCAGGGGGTTTTGTAACAGTACAGATTTACCTGTACCAGAATAATGGTATTAGGGCATAGTTTCATTGTAAATTTTATTATGATCATACATATTAACAAGGGCAAAGTTAGTTTGCACAAGTCCCAGTAGATACGCAAATTCACCAGAGGGGAGACAAGCCAAGGTCATCGGAGTACGAGTGAAGTTAACCACATGTAATGGCGGTTTAGGCGCAACAAATTGACAATACGAACTTTTCATTGGTCCACTGAGACAAATCGTCACAAACAAACAATGACGACATAAAACAATTACGTGTTATACCGGGCGTTGGCTAAAAGAACAATGCACCATGACGTCAGACCCCACCAATTTGCATAATAATTGGGTCTGCTTCCGCCCAGTTCATCTAAAGCAGTCAGCGAGCACATACGCTCGCCATTTTCAGTGGGCAGTTTCATGCCAAAAATGTAATATTTACTTCATAAAATGAAATAGTCATCCTCAAAAGTTAACAGTAACTATCAGTAGAATCAGTGAATAAACAAAAATGAACTTAAATTAGAGTCAGTGGGAAACAACAACACGAAAATCGGCTGAACACCTGCCAACCGCCATGGACAACAAAGGAGGAGTCTACGCCACATCACTTTTCAGGAAAGCTCTTTATTAATTATTGTCTAAATTCAAAATTTACTTAATGAGCTCAAATCAGATATTCCATAAAAATGTGTAAAGTTAAAGTAAGTGAGAGAGAGAGAAAGTGAGAGTGTATGTTTATGTTGATCAACTAAATATAGCCTGAGGCATTGGTTTGTGAATAAGGTTAATTATTCTTATTATTAAAATATAAAGAGAACCAAAATCTTTTTAATGATTGTAGTAACAAGGCTAAAAGAATTAGTTTCAATCAAATAAGAAAGTACATGTACGTAACCTTGAACAGAGGTCAAGTGCGGAATGACACTGCCGCCATTTTGAATTTCTAACAAGTATTATTGGTTATTCATGTATCAATTTACAGTACAATTAATTAAATAAAAGCAATTTCGTTAGCCTAATGTTGTGTATCTTATTATTTCTATACCCAACAACCTCTGCCTCTTTCTGCTTAACGCAATTCTGGACCCGAAAAGCCTAATGCAAGTAAATGAGCTGAGCACATGTTATTCCGGAAATAAAATTTATTATGCAAATTACATAGATTTTGACTATCATACATTCATTATTAATAATTATTTATGTAACTTAAAGTGAAACTTAACAGTTGTATGTTTGGAAAATTATGCTATATGAATGTGAAATCAGCACAATAATAAAAGCTGACATGTGAACAGTAGAAGCATTTGAAACGTGCTGCTATAGTGCAATAAAGTAGATGGACAAAATTACAAGCTGAAATAATGGGGGAAAAGAGAAGAGAAAAGGAGATAGGAGGAGGGAAAGGCAGGGACTACTCTTCATCAACCCTGACAAAAGTGTTATATCATTAATCACATAACAGCATATATTTTTTCACTCATGACATAAAAAAAAGCAATATCCTATACTCAATAAAATCGGAGCAAAAATGTTTTTCAAGATTTGAAAAGGAAGCTTTAGCAAATAAGATTTTAGACACCAACCAACTGACGAAAATAAATAAAAATGTTTCTTCCAGGAATTAATATACCAGTGGTTTTGTATCATAGTGCACTGTACACATTCTTCTTATACACACAAAAAAAAAAAACAGTAAAATTGTAACATTAAAAGGTATGTCTAACTTTATTTTAATAATCGTGATAATCCTGTTAATGTGATACACAGGAATTACTTGAATTTTGATCCTTAACATTTGCAGTCTTTCTCTTTTTTTTTTCATTTCTGCAAATCAGATTTTTTTGTATATTTGTATAGGGCAGGATAAATGAAGAAACAGGTAGAATTGACTAACAGATGGGAAAATGAGGAAAAATATCAGAAAATATTAGTTAATAATATTAGCATAGTAAATTCAAAAGAACAGAATCAGCAAACTTGTAAAGTTAAGTGAGGTGAACTCTTGTAACTAAACTGTTTGTATACAATTTATATGACATATTATTTCTTGTTTCTTGTGATCATTGTTTGTTGTTAGACCACTCTTAAGTTTTGTGTTGTATTCTAACACACACACACACACACACACACACACACACACACACACACACACACACACACACACACACACACACACACACACACACACACACACACACACACACACACACACACACACACACACACACGCACGCACGCACGCACGCACGCACGCACGCACGCACGCACGCACGCACGCACGCACGCACGCACGCACACGCACGCACACACACACACACACACACACACATTTAAAATATATATATTTAATATGTAAATTTAAAAACAACAATTTTTATAAATAGGTGTGTGTGTGTGTGTGTGTGTGTGTGTGTGTGTGTGTGTGTGTGTGTGTGTGTGTGAAGAAAATCATGCAAAACACAACCACTTAACATCTATCGTGACTGCATTCAGTGTAAATCAAGTGAATTGCAAGCCCTCTCCCATCCATAGTCTGACAAAAGCTTATGAATACACATATGTGGTGTGTGTATGTAAAACACATCTACTTAAAATTTAACATGATTGTATTGAATGTAAACCAAGTGAAATGGGACCCCCCTCAATTCAGAGTCTGAAAAACATTTGTTCATAGATTATAAATACATTCCTATATAAATAAACACACGTGTTTATGATATATATATATAAAAGGTTATACACACGTTATTATGAATACCAGCAAGCATAAGTGACTGAGCCGTTCGGTCATCCATACTGCATTTCTACACATTAGTTCTCAAACCAACACTTCCATCATGTTCACTTGTAACGAGACAAACCTAAGGGAAAGGGTTTTTATAATTAATAATCAGTAGCAAACCATGCTGGGCAACACTTTATACCCACCCAGTGTGTGACTTTTGTGAACGGCTTGTGTCGTCGAGCGAGGTACGACTTGGCACACGAATGCAGAGTGCGTGTTAGAAATACGTAGAATTGACCACGTGGTAAATTAAAAGAAATTCTAGAGCCGAACATTCGACGGAGACAACCAATCAGAGCTCAAGTTTGTGGCCACATGCCCGGCTACACCCAAGGGAGAGCGTACCCACGCCTCGGCAGTCGAAAAAAAATATCACAACCGCACGGGTGTGTTAACGCACGGTTGTGTGGAAATAGTGCATGAGCAAATTTAAGGTCGGCCGAAAAAAATGATACTTTAATTAATGTGAAACATGTAATCAGCAGTAATCTACGGCAGTGTTAAATTTTAAAACAGTTTGAAAACAATTTTCGGAACGTAAAGTGAAAAAAGTGAATCTACAGTAGTGACGCAACAAAGCGGATACTCCGGCAAAAGGATGAGTAACTAATCTAAGAAATTGGCCAAATATAAAAACATTTCAATGTCAAAATTAACAATACAGAAACCAATTATAATGAGAGGGAGGAATTAAAGGGGGTGAAAATAGTAAGAGAGAGAGAGAGAGAGAGAGAGAGAGAGAGAGAGAGAGAGAGAGAGAGTGTAAGATAGCGTGTATAAGTCAGAGTACTGGTTTGTCTAATAAAAAGGTTAACCAATTTAAATATTTGATAATGGTATATAATATTTTGTAATTTTGATGATAGTGAGGAAATAAATACTAGAATTTAATTTTTGAGAGTAATAAAGTAATATTTAAGTTATTATAATCATGCTTTAATACAGTTATTTCGACACACAAATATCCAGTAACCTATTTCTGTAGCTAAGAAAGTTCGTCCATACAACCTTGGCGTGACTCAAGGTAAGTCACTGAGTGTAAGATTAATATATTTCTTTAATATAAATTGATTAAACAATTACAAATGGCGCCCGAACAGGGACGGCTTACATAAATTTATTTTATATAGGCTGGGCCTACTTTTGAATACAGAGATGGATAATGGCATGTGTTACGTAAATTTTGTATACGTGCGAGAGTAAATGTTATGTTTAATTGATTGGTAAAATAATCTTGAGTTAAGTTTGAGATATGCAAAGTTAAGTTGTTTAGTTTTGTATGGTATATGCAATTTATACAATCATTTGATTAGAGATAATTAAATTAAAAAATGGAAAACAAAGAGAATGAAATCAGTCTAACTGACTCGATTGTTACGAGTGAGTTAGAAGGTCATACCACTCAAATTTCAACCGAATCAGCTGATTTGGGAATTCAAACAACTTTAATAGTAACAAATGAAAATAATTTGAAGGAGTCTGCAATAATGAGTAACGCAGTAACAGAGATTAGTTTAACAGAATCAACTTTAATGAAGGGTGTTGAAATTCATTCAACGCCGACATCAATTAAAAAATCTGATAATTATGAGGTGATGAGTATGATGCAATTACTTTTGGAAAAGCAAAATACAATGTTACGTATCAAATTTGATGAAGTCAACAATAAGTTTGATGTACAAAATGCAAAATTTAATGAATTGAGCAGTAATGTCAATGAAGTAAATATTAAGTTAAATGAACAGAATACTAAGATTGATAGTAAGTTTAGTGAACTGAAGAGTGACATTAATAATTTGAAGCAACAAAAGGTTAATATTAATGAACGTCTAAAAGAAATTGATGAACTGTTATTATATACATACTGTACCACCAAAATCAGCAAAATTCCATTTTTTAAAATAATGAATAAGGCCTTTTCGAAATATTTATATTTCAAAATAAGGCCCTTATTTCGAAAAGGCCTTATTCATTATTTTAAAAAATGGAATTTTACTGATTTTGGTGGTACAGTATGTATATATTAATATTATAACAAGTCAGTGGCATAATGTTTGGCAAAATAATAAATTGATGAACATTGTAGTACTGTTGTAAAACAATTACAAGATGAAGTATATAACATTAGAAAAAGAAAGGAGGAAGGGAGATAAGATACAGGTAAGTGTAGTGAGAATATAAATAACGAAGTAACAGACGACAATATAAATAATAATGGTGTTAGTTTTAGTGCAAATCAGGTGACAGTTGACAAGGTAAGTGAGGTTAATACAAGTGATAATTATAATAATGATAGTGAAATAAGGCTGAATAACAATAATAAAGAGACAGTTGAAATCGGGGTATCTAAGAGTGATACGGTGAGTAATAATAGAAACGATGATGAGAGTAGAAGGTTAGTTGCGGTAAGTAATGGAGTGTTAGTGAGTGTTATTGAGTTAGAAAGGGAGTACGAAGAGAGTTTAATTAGAAATGGGGTGTGGAGGGTAGATTTTTCCAGGGTTAAATGTGGAGCAAAGGCTTCACATGTGTTTAGGGAGGACAAGGGTTCCTCAATAGGATCTTTGGGTGACTATGGGTCGGCAAATAGTCCACTAGGTTATTTTTGTGTATCTGGTAAGGCCAGATGCTGTATTAATGTTGTTATACCGCCCTCTGCATGGAATGAGAGAAAGAAATGGGGATGGGAGAGTGGTTAGAGAGAGAGAGAGAGAGAGAGAGTGATAAAGTTGTACAAGTTAAATAGAGGTTATGGAGAATTAGTAGAGAGAGTAAATAGAGAGAGAGTTGATAAAATTAAGGACTTACCTTGTAATGACATTAGAGCAGCTGTAAATGATGATTATATTGTTGAGAAAAAATACTTACCTGGGGACAGAATGGGGGTATTAGTAGCAGATGATGATAATAATGATGAAGTGATAAAGTACTTAATTGTGTCAAAAAATACCAAGGAAAACGGGACCAAAGATACTGAAGTAGACACGTTTTATGATAAAATATGAGGTAATAATCCTGGGGATTATTATTCTGGTGTAGTGGAACAATTTGAGAAATTGAATGGGTATTATATTAATGGTGATAATATAATGTACTTAATAAAAAATGCATTGTACTCGTATAACATAAGATTAATTTTTGACGATGGTGGTTAGACATTTATTATTGAGGAACATTTAATTATGAGAGTGTAGTGGTTTTAAATACTGGATTGAATAAGGTAATGATTTTTTTGGTAAACAGTAACATTTAATGAAACAGATTGTATATAAAGTTGTATTGTATTTACATGTGTTAGATGTAATTATGCAATAAGGTTATGTTGTTATGATATCAGCTGATACATGGTGTTATGTGGACATTGTATTTTACATAGTCAATTTACAGGTGTGTTTGAGTTCATGTCAGTAATAATATTTTGTTTGAAGTGAATAATTAACAGTATGTAGTCATGAATCTTTATAATGAAAATTAAATTAATGTAAAATGTTTCAAAAGATATGTGACGATTTAAATTGTAACAGTAATCGTAAAATAAAAAAAAAAATTAAAAATTAAGTTTGCGAGCGATTAAGCCATTTTAAATCTCACTATAATACCTAAAACCCCTGTATTGTATGTACTCAGTATGAGAATGAGAAGTAATTAAAAAGTCCAAAGAAACACTAATAAAAAAAGGCAAATTGTAAAAAGTTATTATTGTCATATTTAACCCTTTGCTTGTTATCATGCGGTGACCTGTTAATTCCGGACTCGACGTGTCTACCGAGTCGTCTGCAATTTAGAATAAGATAAAAACCCTAATGTTAATAATTAAAAATCTGAAGACACAAATAGTCGTTAAAATAATTAACTTAAATTATATATGTTTATTAAGGCATAGTTTTGTAATTAAAAAATGTTAACTTAAATAAAGATAGGGACTATATTCTCGTGGAGTAGTTGCCCCTCTCCCTTTTGTTAAGTACCAGTCGAAGCGAGCAGAAAAACGCTCTCTCGCTATGTTGACTTAACGGAGTGCAGACGTACGAGCGAAAGCTCTGACAAAATGTTGCTAATTTATTTGTTTTAATTTAAATATAGTATACTAGATACTACTGCTAAAAGCATGTGTCATGTACCAATAAGTATAAATATGTGATAACAAGAAGACATAATATGTAACACAAAAGACAGAAATAGTGAAAACAAGATGACGACTCCCTTCAAGAAGTAACTACATTTTCAACATCATTCCTGAAGATGTGATCTACAGGAACTTCATAGAGACACGTATACCAGGCATAAGACGCTGTTTAGGACATCTGAGAATCTACAATCCATACACCAAAGAAGCTCCAATCTCCTCTGTGAACATCCGAGCTTTTCTTGACAAAAAACGCGATCCGGATGATGACGCCAACTACAAGGACTCCCAAGACGGACACCCCCAGGACGAGGTTTCTACATTCCATTGTAAAGGTGACTCGATAGCCTGTCTATTGAGGGTTAATAATATATGTTACACTACACACTTCTAAAAGAGACTTTTCAAAGACGATTAATCTTATGTAAACATTAAAAGAGAAAATCTAAGTATAAACTGTAAAAATTTAATTATCATACGTTGTAACGCTTTAAATGTTAATGTAACTTATTATCGTTCCAAGTATTAGTACCATTCTTCAAATGGTTAAAGAAGTCTTGCAAGCTAATATAATGAATTGAAAATAATTAAAAGTCTTTATTACTAAAATACAGAAAGTTAACTCGGATCCGAGGTTTAGCGATATAGAATTAATTTGATCCCAAAGTTTTATGAAAGCATTTAAATATTTTAGTTTAATTAATGATGTCATGGGATCTGTCAGTAACTGTTGTTAAATAAAGAGAAGTCGTCTTGTTACACATAAAAAATGAGTGCGTAAATCAGTAAAATACCTTCCCTTGCTTCCTTACACAGATAGTAAGTAATTTGTTCAGTGTATTTGATTTGAATACAGTTCGTTACAACGTAGACAGCCCATGTAATTGGCAGAGGTCAGTTAAGATGGGTTCCCTGAATTTGTAACGCGGCAATACGTTACAAAATTGCGCCACTCTGCTGATTTATATAAAGGGTTGGTAAGCATCATGACGTAACAAAATTGCGCCACTCTGCTTATTTTTATAAAAGTTATTGTGCTGTTGTTATCTTGTAAGAGTAATTGTGTACAGAGTGTCACAAACAAAATTGCGCCACTCTGCTAGATTTATTAGTAAGATAAATAACTCACTGAATGCCGTGAATTATTTATCATTCAGTTATTGATCTGTGCACTCAGAAAATGTAATTAATGTAACTTTAATTTTCAAAACATATCTCATATCTTACGTATCTCAAAACATACGTAAAAGATAGTCTGTATAAGTTGAAATATCATTGTATGAAGAAATATGCATGTACCTACTTGCATATATGACTTGTAATGTTTGGTCGACGGAGCACTCTGTAACAGGTTTGTTTTATGACAATCCATGACCTGTTGTTTCTTGAATACTCCTGCATAGTATATATTAGACATACACGAACATATGTCTGTTGTCCGGGTAAAAGAAAAAACGAAAAACTTTGTTAATAATAATGCTCCTGTGTACTGTAGACCCCGTTAATTACGTGGAAAGAATTTCGTAATTTGGAATTGTGAACAAAATAAATAATTAATTTAATTAGGGAAAGTAAAGATTGAATAAAGTCAAACTGTTATAAAGCGTAATAGTAGTGTAAGTGAAGGCTTGCATTGTTGAATAAGATTCACCCTATGTGTGCCAGCTCGCGCCCCTTCCGCCTGTTCGGACCTGTTCAGGAAGTAATCGGTGGCATTGTGTAGATAACAATACGTAAGAGTAAAACCCCCCATTCTCACTGTCACACTGACCCTACCTTTGTTTACTAAATAAAGTGGGTGACCTACATTCCAGAAAACAGCTGATCGGCTATTTAACTTGAAAAATATGTGTGTGGAATTTCTGTCTCTCCCTTAGAAGAGAAATTGTTCTTTTCTAATTTGTGCAAATTATTTACTTAAGAATTTATCCTATATATGTGTAATAAATGTGTACAGTATAGTAGTTCAAGTATTTTCCCCGTGACGACAATTAAATAATGTAGTGACTTAATAATAATAAATTTATAATAATAAATGAAGAGTGCTAAATAAATATGGTAATTAAATAGACGATAGTTCTAGGTGCGTTTTTTAAATCCCCAAAGTAATTAATAAATAATAAGGCTGATTAAATCTTAACTTAAACTAAATTGTGTGAAGTGTAGCAGTAAATAAAAAGAAGAATAATAATAAAAGTTTAGTTACATAGTGTAAACACCCCGGTGGTGGCCAGTTAGAGGAAATAAAGTGTGTTAGGAATTGTACTAAGCAGCCACTCACCCTCCCTATTGTGATAAACCGGTGCTAGCCTAAACTATTGAAAACCACCCCTAGTGTGTATTACAATGAATTGTGTAAAGTGTCTCCCCTCCCGCATAGTTTGTTAGTTATTGTTAAAGAGATAAAAGAGAATTATCTTCGTGAGATTCCGCTTCTCTCAAGTAACAGTAATCTAAGGTGGAGTATGGGATCCTCTTTAGATTACATTAGAAATAAGTTTATGGTATATAATTAAGAGAGAATTATATACATGTAACGTAACAGGTCACAACGGCGCCGACTGAAAAGGTGTAATGATAGGGCAGAAAGGTGCCAAAGATCATTAATGAATGCTGAAAGCTAACTTGAGTAGTTAGAGTAAGCTGATGTCAGTCGGGCCACGATGTTGTGAGTTACGGATAAGTAGGGATCTTTCCAATCTAAGGTTTGGAAATTAGTATTAAGATTAAAATATAAGTTAGTACTGTAAGAAGTGAGAAAAAGGGAATTTCACGAAGGCGATCATTTAAATGAACAAGATCATTTAAAGAGAAAACAAACTGTGCACTAATAATAAATAATATAGTCAGCTGCATGGAACTAGTATCGTCAAGGTCACACCGCTTACTTACAGCGTTGCCACTAAGCAACAGTTTCCCTTTCTTCCGAAAAATGCTACACTAGTAAGTAAGCCTACTTAATGTAAAGAATATAACAAAGTGAGAAAGTTTGTAATACATGCATTAGAGTACATTGTTACATTGTCAATAATTCTTAATAATAATTACATCACAATTAATATATTGTTAATAATTAATTAACAATTAATTTCCGTATCTTATACATAACATTCAATTCGACGCGTCAGCTATAGTTTGTTTGAACGAATTTTATACGCATCCTGTGTCTTAAGCTTGCCCCATTTAATTATTGAAGACACCGCACTATTCGTGACTCAGAAAAATATTCTATTTTTATTTCCTGCGCTGCTTATTAATAATTAAGTAAAAAAATTAGAACTATACTATAAGATGTTACATGCACAAGTAGCATAAAAATAATGGTATGTATAAACGTGAAACGAATTGGATTTCTTAAGAAAATAATGATAATTTTATAAACAACAAATACAAATGTCTCATGAAATAAATTTAAAATTCCTTATTTATTTATATATATATATATATATATTTTAACTTAAATCTTTAAATATAGAATTTAAATTTATAATTCTATATTTTATAATTAAAATTTTCCTTATTTTATGAACTATAGAATTTCTTATGACTATTATAAATAAGCAGTATGTTGAAAAACTCACCTTAATAGGGTTAGTCACACAATTATCACTTTGCAAAGTGATAGCACAAAGCACATTCATAACACTCCTGAAGAAAACACGCACACACGGTTTTTTATGTTTCAATAAAAATAGAAAATACTACGCTTCGCTATAGACACGTTTACCACCTATATACACTTTTTAACACTCCTGCAGTATTCGTCTTCGGATTCACTGGACTCAGGTTCGCTGTCACTACTCACACGTAAGTGTATGATGAAGGGCTCCACTGTGGTGTCTCTCGTGCACTGCTTTGAGTAATCGGCTTCTTGTAGTGCCTCCGCATGTCTTACGCACTTCTCCCAGTCTTCCTGAGTTATCCTGTCCAAAGCTTCGTGTGCAAGTTGTTCAATATCGGCCAATCTGAAAGTCGTATTCTTGTTTGCAACATACCGTTTAACTTGGGCCCATATCAGCTCGATCGGATTATACTGACAATGATATGGTGGCAGGCGCACTACTGTATGTCCCATTTCATTTGCCAGTTGATCCAATTCGTACGTCTTCTTGGCCGTTCGGATCTCTTCTTTAGAAAGAAGTTCATCCCTGGTTTCAGCTGTGGAAAATGAAATTCTCTTCTTACGCAGCCACTCCATGATATCCGCTTTACGCCAGTTTGAACATGGTGGTTTATCTATTTGTACAGAATGATAGCTGGCATTATCCATCACGATGACAGAGCCTTCTTCCAAGGAGCGCAACATACCAACAAACCAGGTCTTAAAAACTTCAGCATTCATTTCTGTGTGGTAGTCAGATGCAGCTGAATGCTTACTGCCACGAAAGACAAGTTTGGCACCTGCTATGAAACCTGTACTTGCGGATCCAGCATGTGCAATAATCAGCCGGCCACCTCTACCAGTAGGTACTTTCAGCCCACCGTTCCCTCTGGAGTCTTGCCAGATGTATTTATTCGTATGATTCTGTGATATCCAGGTTTCATCCAAATAAATTATAGGCATATGCATGGTTCTCAAAAACTTCGCTCTCAAGGCAGCAATGTCTCTGCGCTCCATTAAAAATTTTCGTCCATCGTTGCACTTCTTAAATTTAAAACCAAGCACTTTCAGAAGGCGAAGTACGGAGGCTTCTGAACCAGAATAATTGATTTTCTGACAGAGATCAGCTCGAATTTTGCTTGCAGTGGGGTATTCCCCTCGGTCGTAATATTCTAGTACGGTCCTGCGGACTATTTGTTTATTAAAATCGTCCAGTTCAGTGTTTTTGTGTTCCCGTTTATACCCTTTCCTTGGAGAACTGAACACAACACTCACGCCTTGATCATCTGCCGAAGCAACGGTATTGCTAATACGTTGCACCGACTGTTCAGAAATGCCACAAGCTTCCGCTGTCAATTTTCGAACTTGTGCAAAGTTTATGTTCCTCCTGGCTTCTTCATTATACGCAGGATTTTTAAAAAACTTGTAAACGTTTGCTATGATGACTTTACTTTGTTTTCTAATGTCCTCTCGGCCCGCACGTACACCACCGCTGCTTGTACTCGAACTAAATGTAGGATACTGTTCCTCAATATCACTCATAATAAATACAAATTATTGAAATAAACTAATACACACACTGTCTACAATAAAGACGTCAACCGTTCACATGAAACGCACAAAATGTCTGTCAACCATACTAAGGACGATAAATATTTTGGATGTTTGTTGCTAATTCGTCTCTTCCTCACCTCGTCCACCCAACCTACTTGGAATGGGGTACTGTAACTGAAATGGGATTGGCTTTTGTCACAACAGCGACAATTTTGTTTACAGAAATTGCTCAGTCCTATTTATCTTTGTGCAACGGAAGAAAGGTAGTAGCGCGGGGAGTAAACATACACATTTTTGAGGGGATTGTAAAATGACAAAGGCATTCATAAAAGTGTCAGACAGCAATATTTACCGAAAAGACATGCCGACAGGGTATACGCAATGTGCATACCAAATGTGTACATATACCTAACAGAACTTCCGAACCATATGGCTTAGGAATGACCGTGTAGAGAACAAAAACAGATTCATTTACAAAAGGGAAAAGACCGTGAGTATGAAAAAATTAAAGCGACAACAGCAGGCAAGGTCAGCGTTCTCAGACAACTGTCAGTCTGTAGGATAACTGCCCATGAAGAAAACAGTAAAACTTTAATAAGTAAGTGCACTGTACGGAAATCACAAAATAACTGACCTAATGGTACTTCGTAAAGTTAGGGTGTGTATTGCTAAAAGGTTAAGATTCTAACATAAGAAAAACCAGCGCAGTATAAATAGTAGTTTCAGAGAACTGCAAATCGTAACAAAAAAAAAGCCAAAGAAACAGAAGAAATGCAAAGATAGAAATTCTGTAGATATTTACGCGACAACAAAAAATATGTTGCCGACTCACACAAATTTTTAGAGCTCAAATACTGGCGCCCAGAATTTAACTGAGTAGTGTTACCCACAACTAATTATTCCTGATAAAACAAATTCATTTACGCGATACGCATAAATAAATTTGAAACGAAGAATATAATGTGGATGTATGAAATTTGTTTTCGTAACACTGCTAAAACGCTACACACTGTACTAGCCGGCAACAACGCTGGGCGAGGGGCGTGGAGGTGACAGGGAGAAGCAGTGAAAGTGAGTGACCTTGACGATACTACTTCCATGCAGCTGACTTTAGTAATAATAAATAACTTCACACACTGACACCATACATACTCCCAGTCCCCAATTGTGAGTTAGGAAAAAAAACAACCGTAACGTGCAAATTAAGCGGTGGAGTATGTGACGATTTAAATTGTAACAGAAATCGTAAAATAAAAAAAAAAAATTAAAAATTAAGTTTCCGAGCGATTAAGCCATTTTAAATCTCACTATAATACCTAAAACCCCTGTATTGTATGTACTCAGTATGAGAATGAGAAGTAATTAAAAAGTCCAAAGAAACACTAATAAAAAAAGGCAAATTGTAAAAAGTTATTATTGTCATATTTAACCCTTTGCTTGTTATCATGCGGTGACCTGTTAATTCCGGACTCGACGTGTCTACCGAGTCGTCTGTAATTTAGAATAAGATAAAAACCCTAATGTTAATAATTAAAAATCTGAAGACACAAATAGTCGTTAAAATAATTCACTTAAATTATATATGTTTATTAAGGCATAGTTTTGTAATTAAAAAATGTTAACTTAAATAAAGATAGGGACTATATTCTCGCGGAGTAGTTGCCCCTCTCCCTTTTGTTAAGTACCAGTCGAAGCGAGCAGAAAAACGCTCTCTCGCTATGTTGACTTAACGGAGTGCAGACGTACAAGCGAAAGCTCTGACAAAATGTTGCTAATTTATTTGTTTTAATTTAAATATAGTATACTAGATACTACTGCTAAAAGCGTGTGTCATGTACCAATAAGTATAAATATGTGATAACAAGAAGACATAATATGTAACACAAAAGACAGAAATAGTGAAAACAAGATGACGACTCCCTTCAAGAAGTAACTACATTTTCAACATCATTCCTGAAGATGTGATCTACAGGAACTTCATAGAGACACGTATACCAGGCATAAGACGCTGTTTAGGACATCTGAGAATCTACAATCCATACACCAAAGAAGCTCCAATCTCCTCTGTGAACATCCGAGCTTTTCTTGACAAAAAACGCGATCCGGATGATGACGCCGACTACAAGGACTCCCAAGATGGACACCCCCAGGACGAGGTTTCTACATTCCATTGTAAAGGTGACTCGATAGCCTGTCTATTGAGGGTTAATAATATATGTTACACTACACACTTCTAAAAGAGACTTTTCAAAGACGATTAATCTTATGTAAACATTAAAAGAGAAAATCTAAGTATAAACTGTAAAAATTTAATTATCATACGTTGTAACGCTTTAAATGTTAATGTAACTTATTATCGTTCCAAGTATTAGTACCATTCTTCAAATGGTTAAAGAAGTCTTGCAAGCTAATATAATGAATTGAAAATAATTAAAAGTCTTTATTACTAAAATACAGAAAGTTAACTCGGATCCGAGGTTTAGCGATATAGAATTAATTTGATCCCAAAGTTTTATGAAAGCATTTAAATATTTTAGTTTAATTAATGATGTCATGGGATCTGTCAGTAAATGTTGTTAAATAAAGAGAAGTCGTCTTGTTACACATAAAAAATGAGTGCGTAAATCAGTAAAATACCTTCCCTTGCTTCCTTACACAGATAGTAAGTAATTTGTTCAGTGTATTTGATTTGAATACAGTTCGTTACAACGTAGGCAGCCCATGTAATTGGCAGAGGTCAGTTAAGATGGGTTCCCTGAATTTGTAACGTGGCAATACGTTACAGATAGAAATTTTGGTAGTAAATGTGAAAGTATTTGATTTGAAGGTTATAAAAATTATAAATCAATTTTATTATGAAATTAAATAAATGCAAGATGAAATTAAATGAATTGAAATTGTTTTGAATAATGTAATTAAAGTAACTTACAGTGTTTTGAAAAATGATGGAATTAAATTAATTTGAGATGAGTTAATTAATTTAAAAGATGTGAAACTTTAGTAATAAATTTGAGAAATTTATTTTGAATTGAATTGTATAATAAATGATAAATAATTAAACGTAAAATGTGTTTATGTATTGAGTTGTAGTGTTATGATAAGGTATCAGAAGGTACATGTGGTTATGTACATTGTATTGGGTGTGATCAAAGTTTATAGTTTTGAGTTTATGACAGTAATCAGGTTTTATTTTTGGGGACAGTTGACAGTATGTAATTATGAATTTTTATACTGTAATTTGAAATGAGTAAATTAGTTTAAAATGTTGTAAAAGTTGGATTTTGGGTAACGATTTTTGTATAAAGCAGTAATTGATTTCCATAAACGGGTATTAGACATGGTAAGAATTTCAGGCATAAAAGTGATACAAACACGGGTAAATAATAGGGACACAGTAGTGAGAGTGAATGTATGTAGAGAAAGTGAGAATGGGGAAGGTAAAGAACGGATATGGGAGAAAGGGCACATAAGTTTTGTAGTGAGGGTAGAGGTGTAGGGAGTCCCCAACGTAAGGCGTTGTGGCGGGTCATGAAAAGTTTTAAAGGGGGTTGGTGGAGTTACCTGGAAGGGCCAGGAACTAATAAAGGCGTGAGAATAGGGTAAGGGAACACACATCCTACGTACAAAGAGGTTCAAATAGAGTTAGAGAAAATGTTGGAGGGAAATATAATTGAGAGAACGGTGTCACCCTATTTCAAATCTGCTAGTTGTTGATATAAAGAAGGAGGTGAGAGTGAAGTTATGTCTGGATGCCCTTAAAGTAAACCAGGTTATTATTTCTGATAGGTAATCACCCGTTTATTAGTAAATGAAAATATGAAATAGAAACTCATAGTTGAAATTATAATGTAACAATTCAGGAGCTCGGAGGAGAAAGGGCGAATAAAAAAAATAGATTTTTTTTTACAGAATCCTATTTTCTGACATGTTAAGAACACGGTAATACCACTATCACATATATATTCGCCCTGAGTATTTTGTAAATTGCATTGAAACGTATGGACTGCATAAAACCAGCTGAGAGCTTAGTGATGTAATACTGGAGGAGTAAGGGCGAATATACTGCACGGTGCCACACATCGGCATGATTTTTGCTTAGGTTTGCCCTTTCTCCACCATGCTTAGTCATAGTTATACTTGACCTGACATGTCCATGAAAAGTTTGGTCAGTGTGATTGTTATTTTGATGTGATTAGTTTGTTCTTTCTTATACTGGATACCTTATTTCTTTGTTATTCTAATAGTGTCTTATTATAATAATGTCATTACAACAGTGAGTGTGAGTGTGTTTTTTTTATAAAATTGAAAGAAAAAATTTGGATCTTCAGCAAGTTATCAATACCTAAACTGACGTGCAATGCTCAATACTACATTTTTTACACAGTAGTATGTAATGTGATAAGAATTTTATATTAATATCTAGTGTTAAGTATACCAGTCATCAACATTTAGAATTTTCATTCGGTTAATTTAAATTTTAGAATAATCTTAAAAGTTTTTGTTTTTATATTATTATTTTTTATTTTACTTATCATTAATTATTTAAAAATAAAAGTGTAAAGTAATTAGAATCAATGTTTTTTAATACTGAAATACATATTCACCCTTTCTATCCTGAGAGTATTCACAAACTTTAAACGCGATTTCCCAACAACATGATTTTGATATTCGCCCTTTCTACTCCCAGCTCCTGAATTGTAAGATTTAGTTGAAAGTTGAAATTAAAGTTGTAATGTTTGTAATTTTGATGCAAATTTAAAGGTGAGATGTTTATTTTAATGTAGTAATGGTAATGTTCATTTTGAGTGTTTATTATGTTGTATTAAGTTTATTTGGGAAACATAAAGGGTTTAATTGAGTATTAAGTAATTGTGTATAAGTGTATAACAAATGCATTTGTATATTTAACTGTTTTCAGAAGGGACTCTCCCCCCCTTTTCGGGCAGTCATCCACGATTTTGGTCTTTTAGGGGCGGGCCATGGTTGGAGCAAACCTCAGACATGGGGTGTGACAACGATGGTCCTCCTCTACAAAATTGGTGTAAGTAGAAATTATTAAATTTGAAGAATGGGGAGGGGGACCCCTAAACATCTTGAGTAGACTTAAGTGTCATAAGTGTATTGTGTTGTGCACTGCTCAAGATGAAACTTAAATTATTGGTATTATTGAAAACAGTATTAATTTAAATTAAAATCGTACTATAGCTAAGGCTGTGATTTTAGAGAGTTTATTTACAACAGAGAATTATTTACACCCAAACATATCCCAGATTTAGTTTTTTTTAAGAGCACCTTACACTCCATGGGGAGTCCCCTATTTTGCAATTAATTTGTATCCCCACCTTTTTGGTAATTGACAAATTAAATTAAAGTTATCCCCCTGTGTAGGTGCTTGTTTTTAAAATTTAATAATATATATATATATATATATATATATATATGTGTGTATGTATGAATAAATACATACTTTGTAAGAATAATTGTAACTAATGAAAAGTAACAGACAAGTGTCTAGTGGAAAATTTAAACATAGTGAGGTCATTGTGGAGTAGATAAATTAGTAATTTGTACCCGCTATTTGTAATGAGTAGTAAAGACATTGTGAAGGAAATGTGATGAAGGGAACTGTATGGTGTTAGATAGCACATTGCATGTGTTGTAGGTTTTTGTGTAACTAGTGTTATAAGTTTTGTTTTATATGTAAACGTATTAATGATAAATAGATTCCCCATTTTCGGGCTGTCACAGCTTCACCGGACCCTGGCCGTGGATTTGGATTATTGGTAACAAGATGTGGGCAGGCTTATTGTACCCTGACCATACTTTATTATTTTCAAAATTGGTGACTTTAGAAATTAACTGGGAGGTGGACAAGGGGAATCTACCATAAACTTTGGAACAGCGGCTATCCACCAAATGGGGTGGTAGACCGTCTTAAGGGCTTGTAAATCATTGGTATCATGTTTACCATTAATGTAACGCCGAAGCAAGGACAGGGTAAACAGGGTCCTTGTCGAAGCAACTGGGTGCTAGAGTCCAGCTTGGGGAGCAATAGAGTGTGTGGGAGGGTGCTGGCTACGTTACAAGCCAGGGGCATAAATGTAGCATTTATGCAAATGTGTAAATACCGAAATTCGGCTTGCCCGTGAGGTCATTTACACCAATTGTAACGCGGGGTATCTGGGGTTAAGATAAAAAAGAGAGGTTAGGGGTAAAAAAAAAAGATGTGGAAGGAGGAATTTAACTAAGAGAGAGGAGTCAGTTGTTGATTATTATCATGATCATAATCATGATAAAGTATCGGAGGAGATTGTTCTGGTACTCTCTGTATCTGTTGTATTAAATGATTTGCTGTGTGGCCTTAATCATGTTTTGCATTGTATAAAATTAACAGAAGTAGTCTGCCTTGGAATAAGGACATGGAGATATTAACACTTTGCTGGCTAAAGACGTCCATGTACGGCTTATGTAACTTCAGAGTTTTGACGAGAGACGAAAGTGTACGTCTTTGCATATAGGATTGTTTTACACAACGAAAGGCGTTGATTTATGCTTTTCGATGATGTGTGGAGTTACTAAACGTTGATAGTGATAGTATTTGTTCTGAAAGTAGTGTAGAGGTGTTCTCAGAAAATGACAGTGATCCGGAAATTATTCCCGATTGTAACGAAACATCAGGTAAGCTTTTGTTTACACTTTTCTAACCTCTTCATTCATTTTATTTCATTTTTATTCTATTAACTTGGCCTGAAACGAGTTATTTTCTCATTCCAGATTCAGATGCAGATTATAATGAGCCAGAAAATCGAACAGCAAACACTAATGGCAGAAAAAGACCAAGAATAGATATAAATGGAACTGTTTGGTCTACTTGTGATAAGGTTCCTTCCAAACATACCATACCAAAAAAAATGTTTAGTGAATGTAAACAAAGTTGTGTATATAGTGTATAAACAATATTAGTGAATATTCAGGAGACAAGTTTCAGTAGTTTTGTGACAATATATTGTGTTATAGCCTAATTGTAACAATATTTCAACTTTTTTTATTTGCAAAAACATAGAAACTTTATAATGATGTAGAAAAAATTTTATTTAAAATATAAGTTTCACTTTTATATAGTGTTTTAGAGAATAGTTGAATTTACAAAAAAAAAAATAAAGCTTGAATTACTTATAAGAATGTTGTTGATTATGTACTATGTCAAAAAGTGTGAAAAATGGCCAGATGTGATGGATGGACAGACCCAGAATCGCTCAGCCAGGTAAGTGTTAAATGTAAATTCTTGGATTTCGTTGTCCATGACGTGTCCGTTACTTAACTAAATACAACTATTATATTAACGACTCAGAACACAATATAATAGTTGTATTTAATTAAATGTAAATTAAAGATGGAAATATTGATAAATTATATTCATAATTGAATTGTTGAATTAATTTTTGCGTTTGAATTATAACTATCAAGAGTGTCTTAATGTTAAATGTTAGGCTTAAAATCTATCATGTTAGACTAAGGATATATATATATATATATGTAAACCATGTGATGTGTATTCAAAATAGAAAACCAGTACTTTGCTAAAGGCAAACCAGTACAACTAAGAGGAAACCAAATCAGTTGAGGATATGGTATTATGAAAGGCAAGTTATTGATGTTTTTATTGAATGTTACAGTCTGGTGGTACTGTGGGAGCGTACCTGTGCTGGCCGGTGCATCAGGGCAGGGGCATCGCGTGCCTGTGTGGTTTTATGGTGTTGGGATCCTGAGCAGGAAGTCCAATAAAGTCATGCAGATGCAACCGCAGTCACCGGATTAGGGGGGTAAGTTACCCATGATTTTAGTAAGGAATTAAGGGGGGTCGTGGCGCCATATCCTTGCTGGTCCTCTTAGGGTTTAGGCAATGAGAATTTTTATGCTTTGGCATAAAATCTCTCATTGGTGGGGTATTGTAACGAGACAAACCTAAGGGAAAGGGTTTTTATAATTAATAATCAGTCACAAACCATGCTGGGCAACACTTTATACCCACCCAATGTGTGACTTTTGTGAATGGCTTGTGTTGTCGAGCGAGGTACGACTTTGTACAAGAATGCGGAGTGCGTGTTAGAAATACGTAGAATTGACCACGTGGGAAATTAAAGAAATTCCAGAGCCGAACATTCGACGGAGACAACCAATCAGAGCTCAAGTTTGTGGCCATATGCCCGGCTACACCCAAGGGAGAGAGTACCCATGCCTCGGCAGTCGACAAAAGATCTCACTACCGCGTGGGTGTGTTAACGCACGGTTGTATGGAAATAGCGCGTGAGCAAATGTAAGGTCGGCCGACAAAAATGATACTTTAATTAATGTGAAACATGTAATCAGCAGTAATCTACGGCAGTGTTAAATTTTAAAACAGTTTGAAAACAATTTTTGGAACGTAAAGTGAAAAAAGTGAATCTACAGTAGTGACGCAACAAAGCAGATACTCCAGCAAAAGGATGAGTAACTAATCTAAGAAATTGGCCAAATATAAAAACATTTCAATGTCAAAATTAACAATACAGAAACCAATTATAATGAGAGGGAGGAATTAAAGGGGGTGAAAATAGTAAGAGAGAGAGAGAGAGAGACAGACAGAGAGAGAGTGTAGGATAGCGTGTATAAGTCGGATTACTGGTTTGTCTAATAAAATGGTTAACCAATTTAAATATTTGATAATGGTATATAAATTTTGTAATTTTGATGATGGTGAGGAAATAAATACTAGAGTTGAATTTTTGAGAGTAATAAAGTAATATTGAAGTTATTATAATCATGCTTTAATACAGTTATTTCGACACACAAATATCCAGTAACCTATTTCTGTAGCTAAGAAAGTTCGTCCATACAACCTTGGCGTGACCTCAAGGTAAGTCACTGAGTGTAAGATTAGTATATTTCTTTAATATAAATTGATTAAACAGTTACACACTATATTGTATTTATTGCAAATTGTGAGTAGATATATTAAGCAAAAAAAAAAAAATAATAATAATAAAATGAGTTGGGCTAAGTAACTCGGTCATTTTAAACCAGTTAACAGTTTTAAGAGAAAACTCATGGTCATGATTATGATCATAACTGCTTTACAACTGATGTTAATAAAAACTGATGGCTTTTTAAGTAATTAAGTACCGGTATATATTTTGTTTGCTATTAAGTATACAACTAAATATCTAGGCTATCTGTTTTGCAAAATGGACACTGTAGTATTGAAAGATTTTGTTTTCTTGAGTGGAATTGACAGTGTAATTTATCTGTCATTAACTATCAGTTCAAACGGCTGCAACTTACTTAGTTATTCATTTACACTATTTAAAACAAAAGTATTTACATTAAATAATACATAAGAATAATATTATTTATTAACAGTTGAATACAGTTATTCTTTAAGATAATTATAATCAGCTGTTGCAGCTAGTGCTTCTCTCTCAGCTGAAATGCGTGCGTGTTCTTCTGCAATCTTCTGATAGAGATTCTTATGTTTTTCTTTGGCCGCTGCTACCCTGGCAGTGTCACTGGGCAAGTGAGCAGGTGCATATCCCTCATTGCTTGCAGCAATCTAATAAAAAAATAAAACGGTCATATTGCTTAAAAACCATTTAATTTTCAGAGATCATGTGTTCAAAGTACATGAATATTCGACTTAACCTGAACACATGGAATGTTTCTGTTAAATTGTGCTCTGTGGCTACAAGTCTTGTCTGTACATGTTTTGTTTCTTTTCTGAGTAATGCGAGGCCATATTATTTATCTATCTTTAAATGTTAGTAGTGATGGAATATTTGTGTTTATATTTGGAAAACTTGCATTCAACATCACTGATTTAATGTTTGAGAATGCTATGTTTTCGCTACCTAAGAATGAGTACCCAATAATCAGACTAATGATTTAAAAACATGAAAATTACAAACAATAGGTATTTTATTCCTGTTTACTTGATACTGGGTGTCCATTTGTTTATAGTACATGTAGTGTATGGAGTAATATAATAGTGTTTATTTTATTTGTAATTTTCATGTTTTAGAATTATATACCAATTCTTAGTGTAGCAGAAACATAGATTTTTAAAAAATGAAATCGGTGATGCCAAATGTCGGTATTTAAAATTTAAGCCATATGCTTCATTAACTAGGTACTACATTAAGTATAACTTAATACTTAGTGCTGGCCTTTACAAGGCTGTTAATAACAGAGAATTGGGCATTTTTAAACTGTTTTTAAAATCATAATTAAATTAACCTTTGTCTAATGTTAATGATCAAAACATCATAATAGCAGTCAGAGTTGTCTTTTTAAAACAGTATCAAATATGTACATTTATTCACGCAAAATAATTCATTACTGTCATCATAACCAAACGTTTCTTGTTTTTGAAAAAAGTCTTAACATGTTTTTGTAAATATAAATCATTTTTGACAATGTATTCAAATATAACTAGTTTTCATATATCATAGTAACAAGAAAATAGAGAGCGAATTTCACTTTCTAATAATTTGGCTACTGTGTGATACACTTTGAAGTGGTCAGGCAAATACAGTACGCCACCAGGTTGATGTTCACCAATTTGGGCTTTGAACCTGTCCAGGTAGATCTGGAGCTAACATTCTATGTATCTATTACCCTAACGTTCAAAAGAAGTGAACGGAATTCTTCCTGGCCATATATAGCCACCAGTGAACTTTGTACAAGATCGCAAATGCCAGCCTGAGCTAGACACAGGCGCAGACCAGCTGACTAAAACACCTAGCCCTAGGCAGGCTCAAGCTTGGCAATGAAGTGTTAAGTATAGCTTAATTCTTAATATATTATGTAAGTATTAGTTAATGCTTATTATAATTATACTTAACTTAATTATATTAAGTATTAACTAGAAGTATATTAAGTAGTGTTCAAAGTAGTTTATTTCGTGTTTAATGGGAAATCATATTTTCATTTTTTTTTATTCTTTATGAGATGCGTAAATAATAATGGAACAAAGCCCCAAGGATCTATACAAATAGCTTTTCGACTGTCAATAAAACACACTCTTTTACACACTGTTTTCTTTCACACATGACTATACAAATATGCACTTTCAGAGTACAAATACATAGGAGAAAAAACAAATTCATGCAATCAGTGAGGCACTTACAGGTGTAAATGTACAAAAAAGAAGAGCCATTCACAAGTTAGACAGCATTCTGTTAATAAAAATGTATTGAATGTGATCACAAAATGTATTGACAATGCACTCATGGTATAAATGAATGAGCCAAGTATGAGTATGATGAATCAAGCACAGACTGTTTTTGGCAAAAAGCTGCAAGAAGATCGACAAAGTGGAGACTTTAATAAGCAATGCACGGTACTCATTGTTGTGGGTGACATGTGATTAATAAGCTAGATACAGAACCAGGGCCAGTTTTATTTAAGGGAAAGAAAGTTAACTAATAATATTCATGAATGTGCCAGAAAAATTTTAAAGAAGAGAACACACAAATGCCATGAAAGGTTAATGGGGTAATGCTGGGACACAATACAACTCCATCATCATCATCATGATTGGCTCAACAGCCTTTTGTGAGCTCTGGCCTTCTTCAGAAAATTTCGCCATTCTTCTCTATTCTGAGCCACAATCCTCCAGTTTCTGACAACCAATCACACAACAAGTTTTAATTCTTGGATTTTGTTGTACATGACGTGTCCGTTGATTAACTAATTATAAGTATAACACTACCAACTCGGAACACTAAGTTTTTTATTGGTAAAAATGTAAAAATTTTTACCTTATAGCCTGAACCAGTTTTTGCTTCTTATAAGCTTCGTCAGAGGGTCTGATGAAGCTTGTAATAAGTGAAAACTGGTTCAGGCTATAAGGTACAAATTTTACATTTTTACCAATACAAAACTTAGTGTACCGATAGTTGTTTTGATTGTTCGTCTTCTTTTTTCACAGCACTAAACTAATATAGAATATTGTAACTTTCAACTTGTGAAACTTACTTGTCTTTTCTTCCCGTACGCATTTTGGCGTGATGTGTGCCTTCGTCAGCTTTGAGACAGACTGCCATTAACTTGTAACGGTTTTTATTTGGAGGGTATAGTGGGGGTGGTGTGTGGAGGAAGGGGATTGGCGCGGTGATCCAAATTATTGTTAGTTTTATGTATAATTGTGTCAAAAAGTGTGTGTGATTTATACTGTAATTGGTCATTAAGTATGTTGTTTGGTTGTGTTGTGTGGTGTTTGTATATTTCATATTGTTCTGCTGTGTTAAGTTTTCGACCTTTCGGTAAGTAGTGTAATATCTCAAGATTAGTATCTATGTTGGTGTAGCTGTGGTTTTTTGTGTGTATGTGTGTGGCAAACGCGGAATGTATATTGTTGTTGGATAAAGCTTTTAGG
This sequence comes from Magicicada septendecula, assembly GCA_034769895.1. NCBI lineage: Eukaryota > Metazoa > Arthropoda > Insecta > Hemiptera > Cicadidae > Magicicada > Magicicada septendecula. The sequence goes on along the minus strand of CM068376.1, from coordinate 352,646,615 downwards.
TGTTTAGAGTAATGAGATGAAAAAGATCTTCCCGCCTGGCGTATATAGAAACTATTGCAATCATTGCAATTTAATTTGTAAACACCTGTTTTGTTGTATTTGTCTATATCTGTGTTTGTATCATTGATGTGTTTTTTGATGGTATTGTTTGTTCTGTATGCTATTTTGTACTTGTGTTTCCTGAATGTGTTGACGATTTTGTGTGTGTTGGAGTTATGGTATGTGAGTGTGATGTATTTAGTTTGTTGTGTGTTGTTGGTATTTTGTTGGTTTTGTTTATGATGTGTTTGTGTAGTTTGTTTATTAAATTTGGGTTGTATCCATTTTTTATTGCTATATATTTGATTGTGTTGAGTTCATCATTATAGTCCTGTTTACTTAATGGTATTTTAGTTAGTCTATGGAGCATATGGTTGAAGGCCGCATGTTTATGTTGTGTTGGGTGGTTTGATGTGTTGTGTATAACCATGTCAGTTGTGGTTGGTTTTCTGTATATTTTATACGTGTGTGTATTGTTAGTTTTGTTAATTGTTAGGTCCAGAAAATTTATACTATTGTTTTGTTCAATTTCCAGTGTAAATTTTAGTTTGTGGTGTATTGTGTTTATGTATTTGTGGAAGTTTTCGACCTGTCTTGTATTGCCATTGAATAAAAGTAATATATCATCTACATACCTGTGCCAATAAATGATTTTGTTGGTGTATTTGTTGTTGTTTATTATGTGGTTCTGTTCTATGTTGTGTATGAATATTTCAGCTAGTATTCCTGATATGGGGGATCCCATTGGGAGACCGTCTGTTTGTGTGTACATCTTGTGATTGTATGTGAAGAAATTTTGCTCAGTTATTATTTTGGTGAGTGTGATGATCTCATGTATGTGTGTCTCGGGCGTGTTGTTTTGTCTGAGTAAATGTTCTAATGTTTGTATGGTTTCTTTAATGGGTACATTGGTGTATAAATTGGTTATATCAAAAGATGCTAATGTTGAATTGTGTATAAATTGGTTATATCAAAAGATGCTAATGTTGAATTGTGTGGGATGTGGATGTGTTCGGTTTTCTTGACTAGTTCAATGTTGTTTTTGATAGAAGTATTGTTACTGAGATTAATGTTTTTTCTGATTATTTTGTCTAGGTGTTTTGCGATTTTGTGGGAGGGAGCTTGTGTGTTGTTTATTAATGGTCTGATGGGAACGTTAGGTTTCTGTATTTTCAGTAAAGCATTTAGTTTTGGGGGTTAGGTTTGATTTGTTTAAGGTATTTGGTGTTTTCTGGTTTGATTATGTGTTTTGTGTTATTTATAAATTTGTTAATCTGTTTTTTAAATTTTAGTGTGGGGTCTTTATTTATATTCGTTATATTATTTTCGTTGAAGAAATTCTCAACTTTAGTGTTTAGTTCATGTTTGTCCATTATGACATTTATGTTCCCTTTATCAGCTTTTAATATTGTTATGTTGTGTTCAAGTAAGTTTTGTTTTACATTAGTACAATGTACAGTTACAAATATGAACTGAACACTAAAGTTGAGAATTTCTTCAACGAAAATAAATAAAGACCCCACACTAAAATTTCAAAAACAGATTAACAAATTTATAAATAAAACAGAAAACATAATCCAACCAGAAAACACAAAATACCTTAAACAAATCAAACCTAACCCCCCAAAACTAAATGCTTTACCGAAAATACAGAAACCTAACGTTCCCATCAGACCATTAATAAACAACACACAAGCTCCCTCCCACAAAATCGCAAAACACCTAGACAAAATAATCAGAAAAAACATTAATCTCAGTAACAATACTTCTATCAAAACAACATTGAACTAGTCAAGAAAACCGAACACATCCACATCCCACACAATTCAACATTAGCATCTTTTGATATAACCAATTTATACACCAATGTACCCATTAAAGAAACCATACAAACATTAGAACATTTACTCAGACAAAACAACACGCCCAAAACACATATACATGAGATCATCACACTCACCAAAATAATAACTGAGCAAAATTTCTTCACATACAATCACAAGATGTACACACAAACAGACGGTCTCCCAATGGGATACTAGCTGAAATATTCATACACAACAGAACAGAACCACATAATAAACAACAACAAATACACCAACAAAATCATTTATTGGCACAGGTATGTAGATGATATATTACTTTTATTCAATGGCAATACAAGACAGGTCGAAAACTTCCAAAAATACATAAACACAATACACCACAAACTAAAATTTACACTGGAAATTGAACAAAACAATAGTATAAATTTTTTGGACCTAACAATTAACAAAACTAACAATACACACACATATAAAATATACAGAAAACCAACCACAACTGACATGGTTATACACAACACATCAAACCATCCAACACAACATAAACATGCGGCCTTCAACCATATGCTCCATAGAGTAACTAAAATACCATTAAGTAAACAGGACTATAATGATGAACTCAACACAATCAAATATATATCAATAAAAAATGGATACAACCATAATTTAATAAACAAACTATACAAACACATCATAAACAAAAGCAACAAAATACCAACAACACACAACAAACTAAATACATCACACTCACATACCATAACTCCAACACACACAAAATTGCCAACACATTCAGGAAATACAAGTACAAAATAGCATACAGAACAAACAATACCATCAAAAAACACATCAATGATACAAACACAGATATAGACAAATACAACAAAACAGGTGTTTACAAATTAAATTGCAATGATTGCAATAGTTTCTATATACGCCAGGCAGGAAGATCTTTTTCATCTCATTACTCTGAACACCTAAAAGCTTTATCCAACAACAATATACATTTCGCGTTTGCCACACACACATACACACAAAAAACCACAGCTACACCAACATAGATACTAATCTTGAGATATTACACTACTTACCGAAAGGTCGAAAACTTAACACAGCAGAACAATATGAAATATACAAACACCACACAACACAACCAAAAAACATACTTAACGACCAATTACAGTATAAATCACACACACTTTTTGACACAATTATACATAAAACTAACAATAATTTGGATGCCCGTGCCAATCCCCTTCCTCCACACACCACCCCCACTATACCTTCCAAATGAAAACCGTTACAAGTTAATGGCAGTCTGTCTCAAAGCTGATGAAGGCGCACATCACGCCGAAACGCGTACGGGATGAAAAGACAAGTAAGTTTCACAAGTTGAAAGTTTCAATATTCTATATTAGGTTAGTGTACCGAGTCGGTAGTGTTATACTTATAACAAGTTTCAATGTTTCAGATTATAATGCGTAAAAGCATTATCAGAAAATCGCTCAAAAGCATACTCAACCAGGGAGTGAAGCTAGCTATTATTGTTCCCTGCTCACAAGCTCTTGGAAGACTGGATATTCTCTCACTTAATGACACTTTGAGACATAGATTCTATGCATGGGCAGCTTGGAATACCACCAATCCTCTGATTGCTAGATGAAGCAGTTATTGTCAATGATTCCTGGACAATATTTTCCTGAATCGAATTTCCCAAAACATATAAATCAAATGACTTTTTTGCCTAATGGTTATTTATCTGATTGAATATCCTGAATATACGTGTTCCTGAATTAGTAACCATAGAAATGTTCAAATTCAGATTTTGAAAGTAAACATTGACAGAATTTTTTGTGCCAACAACACTGAAGTACTAAATTAGTAAGTTGTTCATTTCAACCTCTATTATTATAAAAATAGAGTCTTCAGTCAAAATTATGGGTAGTAAGTTACTTATCAATGGGGCTGTTTTGTGTACATAAGGTCAATAACTATCACAGTCCCAACTTATTGGGATTGCAATAGATTGCTGCCCAAGACTATGCAATTCCGTACTGCTGACCACAAAGAATAATGAGTGATTTTGAAAAGCAATCATGGACACATGCACTTCAGTTTTCCCAGAAGTAACTTTATCACTCTGCTTTTTCCTTCTTGGACAATCATTGTAGCAGAAAATTCAGAACGAGGGCTTGAAAGAGGCATACAATGACCCCAATAAACGAGAATTAAATTCCTGAATAAATTGAATTAATAATCCCAATAAACTGAATTAATTCATGCACATATGTTGCTAGCCCTTGCATATGTGCCAGTAGATGTTGTTAAAACAGCATTTGGAATTTTATCAGATGAAGTGCCAGAATCCTTGCTACCAATAATTGATTACTTTGAGGAGAATTATGTAATTGGGTGAACTACAAGAGGTAGAAGAAGGGCAGTGCCACCTTGATATCCAATAAAAACGTGGACTATAATATAATAATGTGAGTGAAGCCTGGCACAATCGTTTTCAAATCATTATTGGTAAACATCGAAAAATAAATATTCATGTATTTATTTGTATATTTGGGTGTATTGATGTTGGAAAAATAGATTTGGGATTTGGGGTTTTTAAATTCAAGATATTCACTTACCACAAAGTATATATTTGGGATATTTGATTTGAGAAAGTGTCCGGTAATGTTTGTCAACCCTGTTTGCTAGTTGTGGTGGAGTGATTTATTAACTGTGAGTTGCTTTATCTCCCCCTCTGAAGTTTCAAAATTAAATTGTGAAATTAAACTGACCCGGTGGAAGTTTCATTTCTGAGAGTCACAACACTACATACTCAGCATCTCATGCTGATGTTCCTGAATCACAATGACCACAGCTTACATCCAGAAATCAAAACAAAGTGAAGAGCGATGATGAGATGTTTAAAAATGATTAATATGTACATTGTTTAACCAGGTGCTGTTTCATATTTTGATCAAATAAAAGGTAGAAAATTTAAAGTAAAAGTTGTGTTAATATATCGAAAATCTAGCAAACATGATGGCGTATGAATCTCCCATCTTTCAGAGTGACAGATGAAATTAGTTTTCATTATACTGTTGTTTAATAGAAAAAGTACCTTAATAATGTAATGTACCATTACTTTCAATCGTCCGACTTTAGGTTTGCTCGCGAGCACTGTTTATTTTAATTAGTTGGGTGACAACAATAGTTCTAACACTTTACTAGATAGGCCGGCAATGTTTCCGGCCCATCTCACACGTCCGAGGCCACCGTTTTTCGTTAACTGGTAGACGACTGTACTCTGCTACTGTCTGATGCAAACTGGGGTGATAGTGTTTTACTGTGATTCACACAGAGACTGAGCTGGCAAGCTGTTGCGTAATACGTCTGGCTGGGCAGACTCCAGACATCGGATATAAACAGTCTGCAATAACATTGTATGTGTTGCTGGTTACTATGGGGTACCCCTTAGGTGAATACTGACTACTTTGGGATTACAATTTATTTAAATTATTATTTTTAACATACAATTCTGTACTGTTACAAAGTACCTTAATAAAAATGGGAAGGACAGTTGGAGAGTGACACTTTTTCAAACCAATCATATTTCTGTAGAAATACAGTGAATATTTTATCAATATTTTGTTGAAAACACAAATGCAATTAGCACATGGTGGGCAGAGTAGTTTGGCGCTGTGGATGGTGCCCGAACAGAGCTTGTTCACGTTTTTGTGCTCTACTGCCTCTTGCATAATGGAAAGGATTCATTCAGCATCTGTGCAGTTATGTTAGTGCATTTATTTGTTAGTTGTAAACCTTGACACTGATCGCAGCACCTCTCAATAATGAATGTGGGAGCTGATTATAATTATACATTTATGGTAAGAATGGCGACTTGGTGAGAACGCACACCTAGAAGCTTCTGGATGATAGCGATAATTGACATTCTAAACATTGATTGAATTTATTTTATGTATAGTAATTAATTTTACATGTTATATATATATATGTATATAAATATCATATTCATGTAGAATGATATTTAAAAAAAAGTGTTGAACTTCTTTTCAAGTGCAAAAATTATTAAGCCGCCATACACGATCCGACTTGTCGGCCGACAGGTCCGGTCCGACCAGGTCCGTCTCGTCGTACTGTTACCACACACGTTCCGACCAGTGTGTCTGATGGCGGGATCATCGTGTATTATCGGCTTCAATTGGATTGCTTCATACCTTTTTTCTAGTCAGTTCAGTACAAGTATGGCTGCTAGCGATATCGCACTGTTCGGTGGCTATTTTTGTCTCGAGGAGACTCCTCGGAAAAAACGTAGTGTGTGTCAAAAAAATGGTTGCGAGAACGTGCCAAGTTCAGCCATATGCCATTACTAAAGGAACTTGAAGAAAACGAGCCGAAGGACTTTATCAATTATTTGAGGATGGATAAAAATACATTTGATTTTTTATTGTGTCTTGTGCAAGATAATATTAAGAAAAAAAGAAACAGTGATTAGAGATCCAGTTAGTGCTGAAGAACGATTTGTGGCAACACTAAGATTTTTGGCAACTGGAAGGACCTATGAAGACCTGAAATTCACCTGTGCCATTTCTCCCCAGTTGTTGAGGAAAATCATCCCTGAGACGTGCTCTGCCATTTATGAGGCGCTACAAAATGAGTACTTAAAGGTAAACAGCTTTTTTTTTCATTAAATAAATCATATAGTAACAAGTAAGAAGATTCAATTTTTAATTATTAGTTATTATATTACCTCACTTATTATAATACCTCAACTTACAAAAATAGGCCTACAAACAGTGTACCAAATTATAACACTGTGATTTTTGCAAATTTGACTACACAACACATGTCCATTAGCAGTTGCAATTATATAACCGTGTTTTGTAAACTTAAAAATCCAATAATGAAGTTAATTTCTTACTGATGTTTACAACAAGGTTTCGCTTGATTCTTATAAAATTTGCAGCTTTTCAATATATTTAAATTAGTTTTAATTGTGGTTTATTGAGAAAATTAATACGATTTGCAAATGTTTAATAACATTTAATTTTTTTCTGCCATATAAAATGATTGATTGCTTAAAACAAAATTTAAACCATTGGGAAAACTTTTACATGTCCGCCATTTTTAAAATGATACGAAAAAAATTATGGGTGTTGAGGGACAATCATATTCTGTACGAAATTTTCAAGAAAATTGGGATAGAACAGTAAAATACAAATGTTATTCTGCTTTGGTTATTTTATTAAGTCGTTAAAACTTAATTACAGCTTTTGACATTTTTAAGGATTATTAACATACGACATCATGTAACCATCTTCTTCTTCATCCCAGGGGTTAGGTTTTGACGGGGGTTGGGTTACTGATGTCACTTGACCCACACTAGAATTAACCAAATATGTTTGGTTTTGATTATAATGCATTCTGTAACTGGTACTGGGCCCTACATTCTCAGAAACCTGATGTGTAAATTGGCCATGCCCACGTCGTGTCGATGAATGAGTTTCTTGTTGGGCCAAAAGTATTTTCGATCCGTGAGTTAACTGTTTCAGTCTAGCAAAATATAACACATCAGAAATTAATTTTTGTGCTATTATTTTCTGTTGTTCATCAACTTTACCTAACTGCAGCCCAACACTCTGGCCAAAAACACTATCCTCGTTTTTAGCATTAGTCAATAAAATAGCAGCTGCATCAAGGAACTTTTCTTTCTTCTTTTCAAGTTCAAGAAGTTGGGATTTTCTGCTCCTTTTTACAACTGGTGTTGGAGGTGGTGTAGGTGTTGGTGTCACAGTCCGAGACGAGGCTGCCGAATTTGAAGGTGTGGACCCAATGGAATCTTCTTCCTGTAAACAAAAATTAAACTAACAAAAAACATAATTTTTTAAGTATTACATGTCTATCAATGTGTGTTTTTTTCAGTTTCCTGCCACATCTTCAGACTGGATGAATATTGCGGAGGATTTTAAGAAAAGTTGGAATGTTGAAAATGTTCTTGGCGCTATGGACGGAAGGCACATTGAAGTGAAGAAACCAGGTGACAGTGGCTCTTATTTCTTTAACTACAAAGGATATCACAGTGTGATACTGTTTGCCATTGTCAATGCACAGTATGAATTTAGGTATGTGCATTGTGGTATTAATGGAAGAGTTTCAGATGGTGGTGTTTTGGCTTTAACGGATTTTTCTGACTTACTCGAAGCCAAACAGCTAAATATTCCCTCGCCAACAAAGTACACTTCAAATAGGGACGTCATACTGCCTTTTGTGTTCTTAGCTGACGATGCCTTCCCACTAAAAGAAAATATTATGAAACCCTATGGCCATAAACAACTGACATACTATGAAAAGATATATAACTATCGCATTTGCCGAGGAAGACGTGTTGTCGAGAATGCCTTTGGAATTCTTTCCACTCGGTTTCGTTGTCTCCAAACGTACCTACAAATGAATCTGGAATCAGTTGACAAAATCGTGTTGGCTTGTTGTGCACTTCATAACCTCTTACGAAAGAAATCTCCTAGTTACCTGAGACCATCCTCTGTCGATTGGGAAGATACCGAAACAGGTGTGTTTACTGAAGGAGAGTGGCGAAATGAAACCATAAAGTTATTTGGGCTCCAAAGGAAAAAGCAGGTACCAGGTGTTCTGGCTGAAAAGATTCGCGATACTTACAAAATGTACTACAATGAAGAAGGAAGTGTCCCCTTTCAAGATAAAATGGTTAATAACCGTTAAAGTGACAACACCAAATTAGAACAAACAAAGGTAGACCATTAAAGCTATAAATTGTTTTAATTCTGATATCTGGTTATCTACGATAATCTGCTGATTAAATATTCTCAAATTGTAATAACCCATCCATGTTTGATTTTGCTTTATTACCCTTGTGAGTGAAATATTTTTATACTGTAATACTGTCCACAAATGTAATAACCTACACTATTGTGATAAACCAAAAATTACAAATATTTCAGGGTATGATGATTTGTCGGCTGGCGGCAAAAGAGCTGACAACAAAGCATAGCTGTTCTAGGGTGATGTGTGTGTACTGAGTGCCGCCAAAGCGCGCCGGTGGTTGAGAGCTTGTGGCACAGGCCTTTCTCATGAGTCACAACCGATCAGTAGTAATGACTCACCGCCAAGCCTACACCTGACCATCAGTTTTTGGAACATTGTAGAAAATTACATAACCATGCAATTACGGTTTGAACTTAATTCTTGAATGAATATTTTCAATAATACTCACATCCAATAAAATACTATTAATTGTGACTTCATAATAAAATAATATTAATGCTGAATATTCTTTGTTACCCAACAACTAACTACTGGAAGTTAAGTTAGGAAAATAATATTAATGTTGAACTTTCTCTTAACACAAAGTATTGGAAATAAAGTTAGGCATAACAAAAGAAAAAAAATATTTTTTTAAATACAACTATTATTTGTTGTACAAATATTTTTTTGTTGTGTCTAAGGTGACTTTCAGTAGTTATTGTGTATTTGTGAACAAGCTATGGATGTCAGTATTATTTAAAATATTACTATATTATTTCAAATATTTAAAGGTTTTAAGGTATACATATTTAATCATGCCAAGTTTTATGGTAAAAAAGGTTTAATAAAATGGAAGTACCGCCTTAACGCAGAATTTACTTAACCCTAGTAGTACTCTGCAACATATTTCTATAATGGGGGCTAATTTTCAGCAGGTTATGGCATTTATAGAATCGAATATAAAGTATTGTGAAGATTTAAAATTCCAAAACATTAATTATATTCAATTAACAGATTATGTAACATTTTAAATTTTTTTTAAGGTTCAGTCTAGATAGGTAGGTCTATAGTCTAGTTTTTACTAAACTAGCTAGAAGTTTTCACTATCAGCGTGTGGTCTTTACTTTACAGATTTTTTATAATAAGGTTATAAAAAATAATCATCACAGAGTTTGTTTTGAAACAATAAGTAAAAAAATACAAAATACTTACAACATTATGTATGGATATGTCGTCATCTTCTCTGCTGTCCAAGTCGGCTCTGTCTCATTGGTTTCGGAAGGTCTCTGAAGAGATGACATGCCTTTTCTAGCTGTTTCCTGGTCCTTAATAAAATGAAGTAGGTGGAAGTACCGAAGTGTAGGCTCATATACTTCATCCGAACCACATCCACTACTTTTGGACTTCTCAACTTTCCTCAACTCACGACGGTAACTTGACCGAAAATTATCAATTTTTTTTCTCACAACATCAACGTTAGCATCCGGATCTATTTCCTTCAGCTTTTCTAGCAAGAGTGTTAAGCACTCTTGCTTAATATGTTTGTTAGAATACTCTTTTGATCGTACGTCCCACAAACACGGCATACCCCTATACATCTCAATGAATTCCCCCCAAAACTTTCTGTTTTCACTTGCCATGTTCATTCAACAAATTACACACACTGACTTAAATAATACAAAAACCATCCGACGGTCGGAAGGGCACACACACGTTCCGACCTGTCGGTCAAGTCCGCTGGGAATTCTCATCCGATCTCAGACTTATCCGACGGTCCGCGGACTGGGTCTGTTGAACCCACACACGATCCGATCTGTCGGAGTCGGACGTGTTGGACGACAAGTCGGATCGTGTATGGGGGGCTTTATATTGTTTTACTCCTACAATTTGCATTACCATACAAACGTGTATATTACAGTATATGTCATTATTTAGAGGATGAAAGCGGTTTTTATATAAAATAAACAGATCGTCAGTAGTGTTTACAGGCAAAAATAACAGATCCCCAAAGTTACATAAAAATTACCCAGTCCACAGGGGCCACATAATGCCTGAAACATCCAGACCTCAAATGTTTAACCATCACGGTGTACCCAACACATCCCATAGTATTCTCCCCCCCCACTCTTTCTCACTGTGCCACTAATTTCCTTCTGATTCTCGCTCATCACACATTGCACACAGACAGAAGCATGTGTAAAGCGTATAATACTATTAAACTGTAATGTTCAAACACCATTTTAATTGTTTAATTGACTGCTGAGAGAAACAGGATTACATATAGGCCTACAGAAATTCCAGCAAGGCAGTTAGGAAGGGACAGTGGCTCTTTTAGAAGAGTTAATTACTTGCCATGGATTCGAATTTTATGTGTTTTTCTGTTGTAACAGTGTGTTTTTTTAATCATTTTGGCTGCATTGTTTTTATTTTGTCATCTGTGTTTTACTTTTTTAAAAAATTGTAATCTTGCCAGTAATTTTGGAAATTCTAAATTTGTGAGCTGAATTCATCAACATTTTGTTTGTGTTAAGTCACATCTAATAAAAAGAATACTTTAATGAACTGAAGGTTTACAAACTACACCAGACAAACAACTTACCTAAACTAAACCAATCTTTGTATTGCACTTACGTGTGTGTATGTAATTGAAGTTACAACATAAATTGTGGGCTAATTAATAAACTTAACTATAGGAGACAAGTGAGTGACTTGATGTGTGTGGAAGTGACATCGTGTACATCTATTGTAACCAAATAGTCGGTATACAACGACCATTTTGGAAATGATGTACCGTATTATTTCCTTGATAACTTATCAACAATCTGCTTATCCTAGTGATATATGGATAGCACTAATTCTTTTTATGATTAGCTAATTATTATTTTTTATTTTAAGAGGTTTTACTTTATGAGGGAGAACGTAAATAAAAATATTTAAATAATAAAGATTTTTAGGAATAAATAATTGAAATTGGCATGTGGTCCTCACATAGCCAATACAAATAGAAAAAAAAGATTTTTAGTATTTATTGTGTGTATGGTCACCAAGTTGCGATAGTTAATCTTTAAAATAGGTTAGATACCTGTCTCATTCCTTCATGCAACTTTGGTCGCTAGGCACAACGCGTTTCAGGATTAAGGTCCCATCTTCAGGTGATGATCACTCGAGTCGAGCTCATAAGTTCATAAAAACACATACATAAAAAACACTGAATTCAACAAATACTCATACTCCTGCGATGTGCGCGTTTACTTTCTCGACGATGCGCTTCGTCTCCTCGCAGCAGTATGAATGTTGAATTCAGTGTTTTTTATGTATGTGTTTTTATGAACCGATGTGCTCGACTCGAGTGATCATCACCTGAAGATGGGACCTTGATCCTGAAACACATCGCACCTAGCGACCAAAGTAAGTTGCATGAAGGAATAACAGGTATCTAACCTATTTTAAAGATTAAGCTTTTTAGATTAATGAGGACTGAGTTACCAAATTCTGGCTGTACTGGTGCACCCGACCCTATTGCTGTCTGATATCCCATTATGGCAATATATATTTGGAATTTTTTATTTAGTTTACTGTATGTCTTTTTTCCATCCAAGATCAATTGTAGATTTATTTTGGTTCTAATATCACCTGTTGAAAGGCTACAAATATAGGCCTACTCTATAACTTACATGAATGTTTTTAAAAAACTTTTTTAACTCATGCTTCACATATTGGTAAATATAAACATCTTCACACAATTGTTACCTGACTGTAGAGATGAGCATGATTGATCTTGGCTGCTGCAACAGCTGGTGTATCACTGACTGGGATGTTGAGAAATGCATGAAAGCCATTCTTGTCTGCAACATACTCTACGCTCCGGATTTGTTGCCTTGGATCGATATATGCATACATTCCTAAATGCAATAACACACTAAATACAAACAATATTATGCGATTCTTCTTGACTTACACTGTCCATTAATTATTTAAACCCCATCATTTTCAGAACAATGACGTTCTTATACACATCCAATTGGAGACAATAAATGAAACCTTCACACTCATGATAGTTTTAATCTCACAAGTCGTATTTTGCAAAAGATATTTTTTTACAAATACATTGTGAGGCTGAGCTGTATCTCTGATTATAGTAAAGAATTATATCATACTGATTGGAATATTTGAGTTGATTTATTAATATGTCAATAATAGAGGTACACAACTAGATACATCAGAACAAAACTATTGGCATTGTTTACTTTATACAAAACTAAGTTTTTTAAGCATAACGTAACTATAGCAATTCTCAGAAGTGTGAAAAAGGTGCATAGTAGTGTTTTGGTAAGTACGTACAGAGTGCATCAATTTAATTTTGTATTTCATTTAGAATAATATACAGTAGAACTTGGCTAATTCGAACGTGCATAATTCGAATTCGTGGATAATTCGAACTTTTACCGTGGTCCCTTGAATATCCTATGTAAAACCGTGCAAAATCATTGTCTGTAATTCGAACTTTTTTTGGTTAATTCGAAATAAAAATGTTGCTCAAACTACAATAAATCGCCTGCAGTATGGGCTAGACCACGTAACAATAGAGACGCGACTGGAAACAGACAAGCAGGCATCACCCTTTGTGAACAGACGCTTGTCCTTTGTGTCAAATTCGTAGAATTGGCGCCAGTATCTCGCGATGACATGTGACTGGCTCGTGTAACGGTACCGTCCACCATTGTCCCTTGTTCCACGCCTTGTCAGTCAGCCACCCTCACCGTTGCTTTCAGTTTATGTTCAGTCTGCCTGCATTCGTGGAAGGGTTGTCTTTTTGAGTTTCTACTGTGCGAGCTGTGTCCTGTAGTGAGAGACCGTTCCTTTCTTTATACAGTACTGTATATACAGACTGGTGTGTTTTAGTGACACTTATTGTGCAGTTTTATTGTGTTGTGTGTTCATAATGGCCCTTTCAAAACCAACATGGATCCAATACAAATCATTGACATTTGCCGAAAAAGTTGCCGTTATTTGGGAAGTGGAAAAGGGACAAAAAAAGAAATCTGAAATTGCTAAGGAATTCGGGATACCGCCAAATACACTGTCAATGTATCTAAAAAATAAAGAGAAGATGTTGAATAGTGTGTGTAAAGCCAGCGACAAAGATAGGAAAAGAGCGCGAGGACCAGAAAATCCTGACGTAGATGAATGTGTAGTGAAGTGGTTTAAGCAAGCAAGGGACAAAAAAATTCCAGTCAGTGGGCCCCTCGTCAGAGCCAAATCTGAGGAATTCGCATCTAGCTTAGGGAAAAATGATTTTAAGGCCACCACTGGTTGGCTCGATGGTTTTAAAGAAAGGAATGGCATGTCTTTCAAAACTGTTTATGGGGAAAGTGGATCTGTTGATGTTGAAGCTGCAAATTCATGGAAAGACAATTTGTTGCAAATGATTTCTGATAGAGATGCTAAAGACATTTTTAATGTAGACGAGACGGGCTTATTCTTCAAATGCACCCTCCGACAAAATACTTGCTTTTAAAGGAGAAAGTTGTAGTGGCGGCAAACACAGCAAAGAGTGCATAACACTTTTAGTTGGAACAAACATGGATGGCTCTGAAAAACTGCCTTTGCTAATGATAGGGAAGTCAGCCAACCGACGTTGTTTCAAAAATGTAAAAACAAAACCAGTTGAATATGAATCAAACAATAAAGCTTGGATGACAGGTGAAATTTTCGAAAGATGGCTTTTGAAAATCAACAGGCAATTTCGGAATCAAAACAGAAGAATCGTCTTGTTTATTGACAACTGTAGAGCGCACAACACTATTCCTGTGATGGAAAATGTAAAGGTTGTGTTTTTCCCCCCAAACATGACTTCAGTTGTTCAACCTATGGACCAAGGTGTAATAAAAAATTTTAAGCATTTTTCAGACGGCTTGTGGTCCAAAACATTCTGTCAGGTGCTTATTTAGATGAGCATGAAAATACTATCAAGATTAACATCCTTCAAGCTGCCCGCATGTGCAACAGTGCTTGGGACCAAGTTACGCAAAAAATAATTGCTAATTGCTTTCGTAAAGTTGGTTTCTGCCACATTGAAGGTGAAGAGGAGAATAAAGCTGCTAGAGAAGTCGTACCCACTGCGGATAACTGGGAAGATATTGGACATGACGCAGGCATTCGTTATGAAGAGTTTGTAAACATGGCTGAAGACTTGGCGGTGTGCGGTGAACAGACAGATGCGGAGATCGTGGCTGATGTTATGAACAAAAGAAATGATGGTGCATCTTCAGATGAAGAAGGGGACCAACTAGAACTTCCAGAGATACCGATTCCAACGGCTTCACAGGCGTCAAATTACATTCAAGACTTGAGACGGTTTGTTGAAGGACAGCAGAACGTAAGTGACGCTATTTTCCAAGCACTTAATAAACTTGAAGAGTTTACTACAACTCAGTGTATTAATTGCAATATGCAATCAAAAGTTTCTAGCTTTTTTTAAAAACTGTAAATGCTACATTTTGTACTGAAACGTCTTTATACGTTTGTAATACATATGTATAAGGAAATTGTTTAATAAAATAACATATTGCTTTACTGAATTTTGGTTTTTGATTTCTTTTTTCTACCCTTATTAAAACTTTCCTAATTCGAATTTTTGGATAATTCGAATTGTTTACTGGTCCCTTCAGCTTCGAATTAGCCAAGTTCTACTGTATATTCATTTACAGCAAGTATTTACATTTTCTTGACTTGGCATATGAAATCAAAACATATTGGTATTAGGTGAAAGTTATCATGATATATTTTTTCAGCATGTGTTCATGTGGAAAGTATGTGCAATAAAAATGCAAGTGTGCCTGTGGTCAGGAATGTTTCCTCTGGCTACTTGCATGGAAATTGCTACTTAACACTCATAGTGGCGTATGTACAATTTGGTCTTGGAGAGGGGGTAAAGTACAAAATAAAAAAAAGTGAAGTCTAATCAAAATTACTATCTTTAAAGTGGTTGAAAAACATGTGATAACATCCTGAAATCAATCCCATTAAAGTAAACAGTAATAACACAATAAAAATAAGCATTATTGAAACATTGTTTACAAAATACTTGTTGACTGAATTGATTTTCTTGTATTCCATATTTTAAACATACACAAATGCTGTGTAATCTCTTTGTTTATTTACTATTAGCAAACACAAATGAAAAATAATGAAATAACCTAAAAATTAAGAGAATAAAATTTGTCAACTTTCTTTGACCCTCTGGGGTGGCCCAGTCCTGTTTGTCTCCCCCCCCCCCAACACTCAGTTTCGACATCTACTCTGTTCAGTTCTTAAACATAAGAGCAATGGTAAGCAATTATTATTATTGTGACCATTGCAATTAGGTGTATTGATATAGAAAATAATTTTAGAAACATCATTTTCTTTTGTTTTGCTAATAAACACAACCAATTAACTTACCCTATTCATTTGTAGAAGAGTTATGTCTATAGCAGCTTTTAATTTCCACTTATAAATCTAGTAGAAAACACTTTGAGTAACAATTCGTATTAATTATGAAAAATTATTATTCATATTATTTACTTTTTTTCAGTGTTATAATATGTATATAATTTTCTGTCAGTTATGGTTCAAATAATCTTAATGTATAACTATTAGGATTTTGACATACTTGTCTTATAATACTAATACATTCTATCATATAAAAGATAGAACAACAAATATGAAATCACGTGTATGACCATATTTTAGCATAAAAGTGTGTGTGTGTGTGTGTGTGTGTGTGTGTGTGTGTGTGTGTGAGAGAGAGAGAGAGAGAGCAAATCTGATTAAATGCTTAAAAGCATTCTTTAAGCATAATAATTATTTCTTACTGCAGTCATAATACCAATGTTTTGAAACAGGTAAAAAATTGAGATTTTTGATCCATTTTGTTCTATTGTGAAATTGCTAAACATGTAATAAATATGAAATTATGCCATTAACAAAATAGAGAAATTAACAGCTGTTCTCATGGCCATTTGTTTATTTTTATCTCTTAGAAATGGAAAGTGAATTCTAAATTTGCACTCTTCCTTATGAGAACTGCCTATTCTATTCTATTCTATTTGCTGCCATTAGCAAAAATAATAAAATAAAACAAATAGACATTAGGCCTACTAGCAAGATGGACTTCTTCCATCACTGTTTTTTTTTAATTACTTAGCAACATTTTGGCTACAAAACAAGTCGGTAGCCATATTTAGGCAAAAACAAAACTAAAACATCACAAATAAAAGATAAACAATATTGTAACTCCCACAACTGACAGAACACTAAAGTACAAGCACTCTGTCAGTTGTGTGACAGAGGTTTATCTTTTACCTGAAGACAGCTACCGATTTGTTGTGTACCTGAAACATTACTTTTTAATAAAAAAGCAGTGATGGAAAAAGTCCATGTTGCTAGTAGGCCTAACCCATCAGTGACGTTTTTTAAAGAAATTGTAAAACAAATAATTTTGTTAAAAAGTCATATAGTTTCTTTAAATGTCACAAAGTTGGGAGTTACTATGACACAATAGTTTCATGGTATAATATAATAATGAAGCCTTACTACATGGTATTGTATCCTGAGAATGTGGCAAAATTTAGATTTAATGCAATATAAATGTTACCTTTGGTTCACATCCATGTGCATCACTAACTGGCTACACACTGATGTACAATGTGGACCTTGATCTTAACACCATATCATATAATGAATCAGACTGAAAAATTAACCGTGGTTAAATGTGATGGCTTTACGGATTTCACATTCTTTGACATTATTCACATACTTGGATTTCGTTGTCCATGACGTGTCCGTTACTTAACTAAATATCACTATAA